>NNCF01129553.1:469516-517147 GCA_002313205.1 Laupala kohalensis
ATAAATTTAGTCCAACCATTTAACTTTCGAATCTGAATTATTTATTTTTTTGAAGAAATAGATTTTTCAAATTTGGAACATCTTTCTCCCAGTGCGAAAAAGATAAAAGACTGTCTTCTTTAATATCAATTAAATCATAAATTTGTTTTTGAAGAAAAATAATTAAACATTTAAATAATGATGAGAAACAGCAAGTTTCTCATTCATTCTTAATTAATTCACTATAAAATGTTAAGGACCAAAAATATAAATTATCTAAAGACAGAAAATTGTCTCCATCTAATTTGACAAAATTAGGAAATTGTTTACTTAATAAAAATGAAATCAAACATTCAATTATATCCCAGGAGAATCAGAAAGCATTTGAATAGACGGGCTTCTCACTTCACTCCTGTTCTTTCATTCTGATTGGTTTAAATGTCTAGGCAGCTTCTCAAGGCACCGTCTTCGTGGTCCCGATGGCCACGATCAAGGTCGAGCGGCACCGCGCGGCACTTCTGCAAATGTGCGGACTATGCCTTAAGATACTGTGTGTTGAACCCAAATTTCTTCACGACGTGCAACCCATAGCCAACACAGCAGGACGGCGGTGGAAATAACCAACGGGCGGACGGGTAAAATACGCAACGCTGAATGTGCAGATGGTAGCTTTTAAATGTACATGCTGCGTTGCCTTCGTTCCGACGTATCGGCCGTAGGCAACGGACCGAACCTAAGGTAAAGTGCTGCGAAATGGAGTGACGTGCAAAAGTTTCAAACTTCAGAATTCTGCGAGAAAATTTCACGTTATGTTGCGCCCGTTGTAAGAAGAAAGTGATTTGTCAAAAACCGTGTGTACGAGTGACACAAGGGTTTTCACGATGTTTGGACAACGAGAAGCTCAGCGCCATGACGATCGGGGTAGCGGATTTGCAACAGTCAGGTACACAGTTCTGATCAACATTTTCTTCCTAATAGTTTTCTTTTGTATTTTTTATTATTAATTTAGCTATAGTATCGAACGACATTGAGGGCTATGTTGTGGTGAATTACAGCGTTGGATTGGACTGTACATCTCTTTTCTTAATGATGTATTATCAGGTTGCGCTGTCATAATGCTGGTGAACACAGCAGCGTAAAAACAGAGTATTAAATAAAATAATAAAATCTCATTATTCTCTTGAGGTTTTGTATCAATGAGATGAAGCAGACACAGGCCTTTTCACATGTCACCGTATAAGGGTATTTTGCTCGTACCTTCTTGATTAATTTATTTTCACAGCAACTTTAGAGGGCATCATGTCAGAAAAATTGTCATCAAGGGATGCTTAGTTAAAATAGATCTGTTTTTACAACTTTATGGCAGTCTCATAGAAACATGTGCATATTGTCCTCCTTGGCACAATGTACTTTTATCTCTCATTATAGGACGAATCTAATCGTATTCTCTTCTGGTGAAAATCATTTTCTTGTCTTTCATGCGTGTTTTGGTTTAATCACTCCCTTTCTATTTAACCTTAATTTATTGTTTGGTGTAGTTTCTTTTTCGTCTGATAAGGGTGTCCGGCGTATACCTTGAAAACCGCTCCCACCCCTCGACCGTCATGGGTAAGCTTGTGTTGAAGACACGAACGCACACACTGAATGAATGAACGTGAATCTGACTCACCTAGATTCAACTTAGTATTCTTCCATTTCAATACATTCAGACTCAGTTCGCTTCTTCACACCAGTCGAATCCGCTTCAATCAAACTCGATTCAAGACTCTTTTGTGATTCGGCGAGTTAGAATCTACTCCCATCAGTCACGAATCTACAAACAGACAAGATGGATGCTGAAGTGTTAAACGTAACTGAAAAAATATTCTAATATGTAAGATATTTACAAATGTTATTGTATTTCAAATAACAGTATTGATTAAATAAACTTCAAAATAAGATGAATATTGAGTTTATTTATTTCATTACTTTATCTGAGGCAAAGTGATTGAATGTGTAAATTTTGCTGGATATAAATTCAAGTGCTGAAACGGGCAAATTATTTGCCAGATAGCAAAGCATAAGAAGGTAATTTGTCGAAATATTTTGCTGTTTTCTTTTTATAATGAAACATTTTCTTGGAGAAGTGAATTTTTTGCGCTTTATAAGTAACAAAAATACATATATCATATATTCAACACGTTCGAAAAGGTAGATTATTCACTTGACAAAAACAGCAAAGAAATAGATTACAATAAGTTTTGCCTAGTTTCTTGTTGTTATAAGTATTTTCGTTTGAAACATTCATGTTTTCGGCAATAATCAAAAAATCTAAACAAAGACATGACTTTTCTAAGTTTCTTGATGTTGTTTTAATACTTTCTAAAAAAATTATTTGTGGAAAAGCAAAAAGTCATAATTAGCATCTTAAAATGCGTAACTCTGAGTGTATAGGATTAAAGTTTCAGAGGAAGAAAGAACGAATGAGTTGTAGTAAATTTTGTCTAGTTTATTTTTACAACGAGATATTTTATTGCACAGCAGAATGCACAGTTTTCATGTAATAAGTCGTACGATATACGATTTTTAATTTAAAAACAGTTTTTTCATAGTTTAAAAGCGTAATCAGCGTCCTCGAAACCATTCAGACGTAAAAAGTCACTACTTCAGAAGATAAATCAGTGGAGACGTATTAAGGTACCATCTTCTTTTCTGCTTATTTAAAAGGCATTTTACTCGCCACGTTGTTCTTCTTTCTTCTTGACAATAGACGATTGAAATGAAGAAGTCTTCTATGAGACGCATAACAAGAAGAAGTTTATGAGTTTGGATCGTGGAGAATATGGAACTCCAAGGTTTTATCACCGAAAGCACAGTCACGACGAACAGCCAGGGACCAATATTAGCAAAGCAGATAAAGTAGTTTTCCACTGAAGCAGGAACTTTAGGAACTGCCTCTATGGAAGTCTGGAGTTTGCATAGAACAATGAACGACGCTGCTGTGTATGAGGGAAAATGTCGTGCAAGAGACGTTACACTTGATGTTTCAACGGGCATAATAAGTGATTAGATCAAGTGGATGTATCAATAGGATACATTGGTCCAAATGACTTGTTTAAAAATTAGAGTATTTAAATTATCTTTGTATTTCGCCGAGGCATGTGCTAAACTTTTCGACTTTTGAAAGAGGTTTATTCTTTTTTAGAGTAATATCTATAAATGAGAAATGTAGCGTGCCATTGAAGCTTATATACATGATATTCAAGATAGGAGGTGGTGGTAGTGCTTTTGTTGATAGGTTGGCCGGTTAGCTGGATTAACCAACAACTTGACCCACGTGGAGGGGTTACTAGGAGTCGTTAGTAAAAACAGTAATAATAACAACAATAATAATATATAGTAAATAATATTACCCTAGTAAGAGTTAGTGACACAAGGAGGTGGAGGATTCAACCCCCACAGTTCTTAAGTCTTCCTCGTTCAACGCATCTGACAAACTCCCTAATTTCTGATCCATGAATTTCTCACCCTTCTTCAAACCTATGACCTCTGCACTATCCTCAAGGCAAGGAAATTCTTACAATCCTCTCCGGTCCTGGTTTCCTACTCTCCAAGACGCTCACAGCGCTCAATGTCCTGTCCCGTTATTTTTAAATGCCTCCACAAAATTATATCACTTCCTTCGCCTCCTGGAATTATCAGGGTTCCCCCTTCTCAAAATTACGGAGCTGAGACAATTTTTAACAGACTTCTTTATACACTGCGTACTTCTGCAGGAGGTGGCTTACTTCCTCCTCTTCCTTATTTATACCAAACTTCCGCGTTTATGGAGACGACAGACCTCAAACGCAACCCAACTCAACACTACGGCGACACAGAAATATCCGTTCGCAAAACTATTCCCCACACAAGGATACCAACCCCACCTCTCTCCTCCATCGAGGCAACAATAGTGGATATTTGCTCAGCGCGAGAACCAATTGTCCTCATTTCAGCGGACCGGCAATCGAAATCGTCATTCCGAGGAGCCGATCTCGACATTCTCAGGCAGATTGACGATAAACTCATTATGGCAGGAGACCTCAACTGCAAACATCCGATCTGGGGCTCCATCACTGCAAACTCCACTGGTAACTCCCACTTCATCTGCCTTACCAAGAATATTGTAATAAAACTAAGAGGGAGTGGTGGTTAACACTCACCTGATTATATTTGCCCTAGCTAGCTCTTGTGTCAATAAAAACATCAAGTGGATTCGTATTATTTTTAATTAAGTGGAAACAACGCACAGGGTTCCTTGTTAAAGGAAAACGCAAATTACAAAAATAAAATTGATTTTATTGTCCCTAATACATCTCTAATTAACACTACCATGCACAAACCCCCAAAAATCACACGTTATCACAAACAGCATTGACATGAAATTTTAAAAAATAATTTCTGGTATTAATTACAGCAAAAACATTAATTAAATTTAGAAAGCCATCATTACTGCTCACTCTTCTTTCTGCCCTCATTAAGAATACAATCACAAAAGTTCTGAGCATGGGCCATTACTATTCTGGTTCGTTGCACTAGATATCGCCGCCACTTAAATATCTATTACTGATCGCAGTCAGTATTCTCAGGTTACCTTTTCATTGATTATCAGATCAGTCTAAAAGAGTAGGTGAAGACTGGAATGCCATTGATGAGCATCGGCTCGTGCGATGCGTCCTTCCTCGAACTTGCTAGTCGCTCATTCAGCGTTCAAAACCAGCCTTCTCTGGAAGTTGACGAGTCTACCTGGATTTCCTCGTTCTCGGAATTTGAAGCGTTCACCGTCATAATACAGTTCTTTTACAGCGAGTGTTCATTCAACTCGATGTGACGCGATTAAATAGTCTTTACAATCGCCACTTGTTACAAAACAAAACATTTGATCTCCGACTAATTCTCGGATAGATTACTAAAGTTGAAACTTTGAAACTCTGCATAATTTGGAATACGATCAAGTTCTCAATTAAGAATATTTTGTACAAAACTTCAAGACCTCGAAGTCAAGAATAATGGAGAAAATCTCGAAGTAATCTTCCTCGAAAATACTCGAAGTGATTCACCAAAATACTCGAATCTGATTGATGATCGAATGACCAAAATACTCGAAGTAATTGACAATACTCGAAGTGCTTAAATGATGCAAATCCGAATGATCGAAGTGCCCTAATGAAAATACTCGAATGAATCCATCTCGAAAATACTCAAAATCTGCTCGGAGCGTGTCTGCATTATGTTTTTATCACCTCGTTCACCACTCTGTCCGTCAGAAACTAACTCACGTGATACACTTTTAAAATCCATGTGACAATTGTTTCCAATCATGTCAAATTAACTCCCCACGCTGAGTTGTCGTGATTGGTTGAGTTTATAACGAAAGTGCTTTCTCCGAGCCACTCAGAACGTTCCTTCCTCTGAAATTTCCACACTTTAACGGCGTTATCATTTTCAACCGTCCTCTCCGTAATTTTAACCTAACACTTCTTAAGAATAATAGTAAACTAAATTTAGGAAACTTTCGAACCTTTAACTGCCATTCCCTCGCCTCCTTTGCCAACCGTTCTGCGACGCACGCCCAACGGTCGCTAACTCGTGGTGTACGTCAATTGTCCCTAGACAATTCTCAAAAGCTGAAGGCCCCCTCACACCCACGCTCTCCGGGTAACTATCTATCGACATCCTTTTAATTTGTAAAGGGTTTGTGCCTCTCTCCATACCCACGATATGAGTTTCTCTTGCAGCTGCACTTTAAAACCCAAAATCTGTTACTAACACTGACCTTGTCTTTTTCAAAATACTTGTAATTTTCCGTTCCTTCCCAGTTTAAATCTAACGACGCCATCCATTTTGTGTTAGCAAGTTTTCTACCTACTTCCCCCTTCCAGCCAAAAATAAATGCGTAGTGTTCAGATGCTCTTTCTATCGCTGAATTTTTATGACCGTCCTCCGAACAACAAAATACGAAACCCTGCGCTCTTCACAGCGGTCGCTTCCCTCGCAGTTGTGTAGCAAAAATCCCCGTTACGATTCCACCCGCTTACAAAACATTTTGCTTGTCATATTTTTTATTACTCTAATTAATAACTAAGAATTAATAGATTCTTACAATATATATCCCCTATAGCTGGACCCACTCACCTTCTTGACACTATTCCTCATGACGTCCTACACATCGTCCTTCACTCCACAAACATACAGATCTCCACACCTCACCCTCGCTTTGAACTCTCTTCTGATCACCTCCCTATTCTCTTCACCTCTCATTACAGTACCTTTTCCCAAACTCCAAAACTTCCTCCCTCTATAGAATCCAACTGGAGAGACTACACGCCCCTCCTAAGTCACAAGGAAAATCAACATCTCCCACTCACCAACCCTGACAACATTGACCATGCTATCCCTCATTTCAAACACAACATCCTCACCTCACATTATAATGCCAGCACATTTACCCCGACTCCCACTCGAAATGAATCATTCCCTCCAGACCTCCTAGCCCTAGTTCGAGAACGTCGTCGCGCTCAGCACCGCTATTACCGCACTCGGGACATGGAAGATAAGAAACACTTTCCCACTGTCCGTCGCACCATTCATGAATGTCTACACCAGTTTCACTCACAACAGTGGCAGGATTATCTCGGTGAAGCAAATGTGAAAACATTTTGCGATATTTGGAAAGTTCAGGAAGCAGTCAGTCAACGAATGCAAGCCGTCACCTCTCTTCAATCCCCTGGAACCACTCAACCAATTAAGAACCAGCCAGAAAGGTTGACGTTTTCGCAGACGTTCAAGAAAAACGCTTCTCCCCTCCAACCATCATTATCCCCATTACACCTCCATCAGCTTTTACCCCCTCAACTATCATCCTCCCTCCCGAAGGTTGGATCCTCGACCTCGAAGAGGAGATAACTCAAGAGTATAAGCTAGAGGCACCAACAAGATCAGAGGGTCCTACCCCCGACACCTACGAGATGCAAATCCTCCTCCTAACGAATATTTATAACGCCTGCTTATCCCTTGGCTACTTCCCACAGCTATGAAAACACGCTGTCACCAACCTCATCCCCAAGCAAAGTAAAGACTTACGTGATCCCAATAATTATCGACCCATTAGCCTCCTTTCTATCTTACGCAAACTCCACAAACGACTCTTTCTTTACAAGCTTCTCCTCATCCTGGAAACTAATAACATATTTCGCCCCGCTCAATTTGGATTCCGCCCTAACAGATCCTCAGCTCTACAGACTATCCGCCTTTTCCACGACGTTGCTCCTATCCTCTATCATAAAATAATCATCCCTGCCATCTTCTTAGATTTCTCCTTCGCTTTCGATACCATGCACCATAAACCCCTCCTTCAAAATTTCTAAAACCCTTCTTCCAGGTCACTTTCACCTCCTTCTCGCCAGCTATTTGTCCCACAGAACCTTCCAGGTACGTTACCAGCGCTTTATTTTCTCCACCCTCCCTGGAGTTTCTCAAGGTAGCGTCTGGGGTCCGACCCTATTCTTTATCTTCACTTCTGGCCTCCCTCATTCGGAACGCGTCACCAGGGCTCTAATGACCTTGCGTTGAGGAGCTCTAAAACCCCGCAAAAAAACGCGTCACAGAATTTCCGTATGCTGACGACGTAGTCTATACTGCCAAACACCGTTCCCTCAGATTCGTCATCCAAAACCTCCAAAGAGTCACCACCCTACTCGACAACTGGAGCTCTGCTAATATACTTAAACTGAACCCCACCAAATGCCAAGTCAACCGTCTGCCCCACCTATCACAAACAGCACCTAACCCTAGAGAACCGGATTTTAAGACATGACGTTAAACCACCCATACTTATGCCAAACACCACCATCCGTCAGCAGACCAAACTCCCCACAATAACTGAAACCATTTACACTCATGCCCGTAAATCCATTCTTACCGCCTTTGAAGCCAACCTAAGTTGCCGGACACCATCGGATCTGGGACGACTGAAGAAGAAAGAAGAGAAACAGTGAACATAACATCTGTGAAAAATAATCAGGTAGAGCACAAGTGTGCAGGCCTGACATCGAGTGACAACACAACTGCGGACAAGGAGGTGGATAAAAAATAGAGGACTTGTTTTTTAGTAGTCACAGCTACACGAACTGGGACATTGAAGTGAAAAGCTAGAAATTGTATCTCTGGCCCCACCGGGAATTGAACCCGAAGTGACTCGGTGGCACGCTAGTCTGTTAACCCTTGAGTCACCAGAGGGACAAGAGATTTTATTGGGGATCAATAAGACTATGACTGAATCCTCGACTTGCACTGTATCATCGTAATGGAATATGTTTAGGACAGTGTTGAGAATATTTTATGAGGATATAAATGTTCCTACGTGACCTGAAAACCCAAAACTGCATTCGTATAGGAATAAAAACATAATTTACCAGCACAAAAGGTAACCAATTAGACCTTTTGGAGCACGAGCATTCCAACGCGATACTGAACAACATTAGAACCCCTAGTGACTCGCAGAGCACAGAGACAAGCATAGGAAGGGTTATATGCAATCATGGCTGCAGTCAATTATTCTCGCAATTAATTTTTCACTAAATCACTCCTCATTAATACAAATCTAGTCCAGTATTACGTTTTCAGAGATACATAGTGTACAAGAGATAATATTCAACTTTATTCAAGTTCTAATTAAGTACCACACGTAGCTTCTTAATGCTTATTAATACAGACATGTATGTTAGAGAGTTGAGCTCATAAAAGCTAAAAATCTCTGTATCAATGGTTTAATTTAAGAACATGAAAAAAATTAGAGTATTGCCGATTTGCACTTTTCAATTTACCATTGTCAAAGCATTTAAGCGGTAAAACAACATTGCGTATTTTCTCATATACGTTACTCAGTCATCGGAAAAAAACGAAATTAATGCAGAAAAATATTTTAGATCTCTTATGAGTTGATGTGCGTCTTTATATGAAAGTAGATAATATTAATGTTAATCTAACGTTTCTGAATGTAATATGAATAAAGTTTTTTTAATGATTTCAAGCTTTCTCTGTACTACGTATACCAAAGAAGCAAAACGTGAAAAATCGAAGACTTCAGGATATTTTCCATTGCATACAACTGATAATTGACCACTTCCATAACGCTGTTAAAAAAGAGAATTCAATATCAGGAGCAAAATTCGAATAGCCAACCGTGAGATTATGGAATACTTGGAATCTGGATAAAGATCATTGTAACTACTGCTCTGTATAAAACGCCTCACAAAAGTTAAACTCGTTATATCCGTGAGTTTTAAACCTGTGAATCGCTGCCCGCCGCAGCGCACAATCTCGTACCTGAGTCGTTCCACCTGCGTTAAGCCACCAGAGAGCAGTCAAGTAGACCCCAGGGACCAATGGAGTTCTGCCTCTGCCTGCCACCGCCGCTTCTCGTCCAATCCCCAACGGGTTCATGCTGGTACTTTTTGCACCCAACTTACGTTCCCCGAGATCACGTCGCCCATTCCGGCAAAAGAACGAATCGTCCATACTCCAGCAACGGAAAAAGATTCGTTCGCAAGAAACGGAGAGCAGATGAAGCTTTCTCGTCTCTATACTCTTGCCAAACCATTTGAAGTACGTTTGCCACTCTTACGAAACTCTAGAGAAAAATCTTTAAGAAAAAACAGTTTGTTATCTTCTTAAAAACATATAAATAACGATATTAATGAATTTGCTTTATTATATGAAAAGTCTCTATATAAAGAATTATTAAATAATTCCCAACATCGCGTTTAGTAAGTTATCTCTTTAAAGAACTTAATACCTCAATCTAGTAAGTACAGAAACACTTCCAAATTAAGATTAGTTGTTAATTAATAGAACTTATAGATTCGACTTTGATCCAATACGACTTTTACAATGTGAGACTAGGCGGTCTGACAGGAGATACAAACGGTCATCTTTAGTAGAGGTGGGGTGTACTTCTCACATTGAAAAAAGAATCAGCAAACCAGTATTCACGATTGTTTAATAATGAGTCATTGGCTTTAAGAAAAGCATGGTCACTGTCCGAAACATTCACATCCTTAACAAATCGTTGAAAAAACCGCAGGACTGGTCACTCATTTTCAAGGAGAGTAAGGATATTTGCGATTTAATTTGGGAAATCGAACATCAAGTATCACTTAGATTCTGATTGAAATCGTGAGGATTTACTTAGGCATTTCTTTCTTCGTTTTAAAGTTACTGGACATTCTGTTCTACAACATCAAACACGGTAAAAAATAAATTAGTCACAGACTAAGTAATTCCTCTAAGGTATATTATGATTAAGTATTCCCTCCGGGTGAATTCGAATACACCCCAGACTCCACGAAAGCAGAAAGCGGCGACAGTGCCCAGTGACGTCACCAGGAGGGAGGGTGAACGCGCTTCATTGTCCCGCCAGTAACCGAGCGCCACCGCTAAACTCCCCTCCTGACTGCTGCCAGTATAGGGGAAGTCGAAGCGAAAGAGTCACTAACTCTCAAAGATGCAGATCGGAGGCAAGCACTGTGTCATGTTGGAGTTAGATAAAATGTCCCATTGCGCATCGAGGTGGAAGGGAAAGTTGGTCAGCCAATGAAACGCAAGACATTTTTAGAGAGGGAAGTTATACAGATTTATGTAATATGTTTGACTGTGTTGTATGCGTGAAGCGATATTCTAATACGCCGACTCCGGAAAAATGTCTTGAATATGATTGGCTTACACTACCCATGCTTGGGACAGGCACACCTTATCTCATTGCACTATGGTATACTTGAAGTCATGTTAATGTGCTTCGATAAAATGTAACAAGGAAAAACCTTAACGAGAATACACTGATTATTTGTTTATTGTATATTACTCACGGTAAATTACTTTATTGTCTTCAACATGGTTATAGGCAGTTTGTAACAACTCTCTTGACAATAAATTATTAATTAATTATTTTAGGTCATTAGACATTTATTAATATAAATTAATTTTAGGGCTCTAATGACCCTGGTGTTGACTAACCCTAAAGCCCCCCTCCCCCCCAAAAAAAAAAGAAAAAATTAATTAATTTGTTTTTTGTCAGTCTAACTGGCTTGATGTTATACAGAGCTTGCACTCGAAGTCGCAAACGCTTTTACTTCGCCATCGTCCGTAAGAGTAATAATAAGTAGTTTTTGCATAGCGTACCTGCGAGCTATCATATACGCTATCCACATGCAAGTTACTTCTGCGCATGCTCAGAAGTTGGTGATACACTAACTCTCCTAGCGTAGTAAGCAACAACGCCTCTGTTTGCGTATGATGTTAGTGGTACGCTAGTGAGAGAGGTTATGGTGGATTCTGGTCTGGATTTGAGGTTACGTTGATTTCTGAGAGGGTATGCGAGAGATTCGTTGGTTGTATTTGCCGTATGAGCACGTTCTAGTGTACGTACAGTACAGTTTACTTGTGTACGCATATGTAGAAGTAGTTTGTTTGGGTTTACAATTTTTATTATGATTTAGGAGGGTACGCTATGCAAAATGCACCGACATTACGTTGCGCCGTTAGCGTTAGCGGTTACCCGATACGTCACAGGAAGCGTGCGCATTATGGAAAAACTCTCTAATATTTGTACGTCGCATTATGATGTCAGAACATTCGAATTTCTGAAAACGCAAATCCATTGCCAACCTCGGACACCAATTCAATTTGCGTACTCTTGTGACGCTATCCTGTTCTACGCAAGGACGTAGTCAAAAGAATGGGGGGACCGACCATCCATTAAAAATTCACCTGAAAAATTAGACATTATTTTGAATCAAGATATATAAAGAATTGTTCATCATACGTGTGTCAATGATTGAGTTGGCACTGATTTTATATTAATTTATACAATTTGATTAAAATAGAATCCATTGTAAGAGATTTTTTATTTACACCTAAGACATCTACCCCCCACATATATATTGAAATTTTTCGATAGTAAGATTTTGATGGAAATATCCGTTTTACTGAAACCAAAAGAACAATGTAAGTGAAAGCTGGAAATTTTTAAAACAGTAAAATTCAAATTATTTACTGTTTCTTCAAGTAGTAAAACCCCACTACGACTATAGTTCAACGAGATCTCAAATGATGAATTGAAGAAAAGTTTAAAGATGGCAAGCTACTTGAGGTTATGGTATTGACAACTCCGCACTCGGTCTAGTGAACCGAATGCATACTACGTAGTTTGAGGAAACGATAGTTTTCTTAATACAATGAATATTCTTAAAGTATATTTACGTCGATAAAATTTATCTCTCTGTAACTTCTCAAAAACTGAAAATAAAAAAACTTAAAATTTTGATCTCAAAGTTGTATCTCTTTTTTGATAAATCTTTTTTCTAGATACACCTGTTAGTGAATTATTAACGTTATCGCACAATTATATTTTGTTAAATACATTGATAGAGACATTAAAGAAAAATATATGCTAGAAATAAAAGTGAATATGTAGAATATATCTTTTTATTGTGAGTTCAATTTTTCATATTATAATTAACGCTCATTTTACATGAGAGCGCATGTTATAGTTTTGTACAACTAGTTTACTTATTTACAAAACAAACTCTGATGGCTATTAGAATGACTAAGAATTGAATTTTTCTACCAAGACATGTATTCGAGAAGCAATTCTTTGGACAGGATCATTTGGCAAACCCTTGACCTCTTCGAATGGACTGTTTTATTGCTACTTACTTCAAAGAAATATCTACCTCCGTGTTCACGATTTTTTCCGTGGACAAATGTTAAGTTCCGTTCTGCAAAATAAACTATAAAGGCAAAAAAATGATTTTTTTTAAATTTGGAAAATAACTTTTAAGGTAATTAGAAGGTAAGGCGGGTGTGCAGGTAAGTAGGTGAGTAAATAAAATATTAGAAACTAATTACCTGAAATAAAGTTTTTTTATTTCTTCGGTATTTCGTTACAGTTTTTGCAGAGACTATCTGCAGTGTTAATAATACAGATCTAAATCATATAAACGTAGGCTTCCGCGGCCTGAGTCAATATAAGCTTGTTTGTCCGGGACAAACAAGCTTATAGACCTAAATATTTTTTCTTGAGTCAACCTTGGTTTTATTGATATCAGGAAAAGGTGTGGTAACGTTGTTTTCAAATTCAGCTACCGGGTGTGACTTATCGCAGATTGATTTCATTTTTTACTTGTTCTTAGGTTTTCGGTTGCTATATTTCTTATATTCATATTTCGTTTGCTACTGAGGTATAACCGCATCTTCTTCCATTCAAACGCAGCGAGTCGTTTGCATTAGTTACGTTTTTCTTGAAGGTCTTCGTCTCAATTAATATTTTTAAATCTCTCAGAACAGAGATGCATCGAAAAGCTCTACTTCAGGTTCCATGTAAAACACGTCTTCACGACTCTTTCTGTTTTTTAATCAGACAGTACCCAGAATGTGTTTTTTATTCTTCCAAGAAAGGTAAACATGTATTGATTGCCATGAAGCAATTGCCATATTCAAGTTTTTTCTTCCTGTTGACACAAAAACCCATCATTCCGCTCATTGGACTTAGTCTGCAGTTACTGCTTTTAAGGATTTGCGTGTTTTCTTTACGCGTTCTTTTAAAAACCAGTTAATCCTAAAAAACTAGGAAATAATTCGTTATCTTGTAAAAATTAATTAAGTAAAGATACTTTTTCGTGTAACAATAAGCAAATAAATACTTGCACTCAATCAGAACATTGTCATTTCTTGGCAAGATGGAAATTTTAAATTTCTTGGCAAATGACCAGATAATCTTTAAATAATAGGAAACACTACTTAATCCTTTAGGTAAACAGGATGAATTAGTATATGCTACAAGTGAGTCAGGTTAATTTAGTTTTTCCTAAAGAACTCAGGATAAAAAAGTTTGGCCTGATTAAGAGTAGTCCAAGCTAATGTGTCCTAACACGAACAGGGCAAACTAGTTTGGCCAAGAACAAACCACCTGGACCTGAAATCGAATTTGGTCGATACAATATCTACTTCTTACCAAAAAAGTATAAGTGTAAATTGGGTTAGTTGAATGATAAAACTGACATCGTTCATACAATATAAGCTATATTTAAATGATATTCATATAAATTCTGAATGTTGCAGTAAATTCACTTAAAAATTATAGAGTCCACACAAAAATCTTTAAAAATTTGGACTTATATGCAAACAAGAATATTCGATTATATGAGGTGTGAATTTTCAAAATTCTAAAAATGCTAGAAATCGATTTCTCAAAAAGATAGAAAGACAGGGGCAAACATGAAAAATCAGAACAGAATAGTATTTAGCCTCTGCCGAGCTTTTCCCTCTCACAGCATTCGAGTTGCAGCAGGACTCGCGGAAATTCCACTCCGTCGCTAACAGACGACACAACAATTCAATTCAACAGTGAACTCTACTGACAGCCTGAGCACAAATATGGTGAAGAAAAATTACCCAATGGGGCAAAAAGTAATCACATAATAGGGCTATTATTAATAAATTAGGTATAAAGGATACTGATATTCATAAAAAACGTAATAAATATATCCATACGTCTTATAACGTTTGTAAATGGGCAAAACTTTTGTTAAATATTTCCATAATTATATGTGTGAATTAGTTGTGTTTGTGTGTGTTGGGTAGGAAAGGGATACTGGATGAATGTAGTTACCAATCATAACTCCTTGACAAATACGCCTAAAGATCTATAATACTTTTATTAATCACATTGCACCCACATTTCTATAGCGTATCGGCCAATACTATTTAGTTTCCGAGAAAAGTCCATAGCTCTCTGGTGCTCAGACACGAGGACGTGTAGCGTGGACACGTTAACTTCACCGAAACAGTCGGTAATATAACACTTTTGTAAATAGGTACGTAGTTAGTTCGACAATGCAAATGTATGTAGTAGTTGTGGGAACAGTGACGCAAGTCTCATTTATCCCATTCTCCTTCCACCTGTAAGATACACAATTTTTCTCCACGCATCATATACTAGAATCTCTAATCCTTGGAGGGAAAAGTGGTATAACTCAATTAAACCCCTAAAACCACCCTTTAAATATATTTTAACAGCTATAATTTAACACATGTTCAATACATTTGAAATTGCTGTTATAGCTGTTTTGAAAATTATATTATTGATTTTTACAGTATATCAAGTAAAAATTTTGTTTTTCAAAATAACATCACATTGTGTTAACCATTATTCTTTACTGCCTCAATATCTGAACGAAAGATTTCCACAGAGACTGTACCAAAGCGATTCCTTGTTTTCTTCTTTGATTCTCTGCAGTGCGAGAAGCTACGCGAAAGGAGGTCAATTGAGCCACTGGATTGCTTTTACAGCGATGATGCCAAAAAAGGCGTTGTTCATTATATTAACAAATGTATAAACAGACTCATTCAAAAATATTCGTCAGCAAAATAAAAATATGTTTTTATACATTTGGTGTGGATCCATTCAAATTTCATTATTAATCCTTGACATGCAATTCACCTACAAAAATATAAGGAAAATATTCATTAATGAGTTGTTACTAGAAGATCAATACCAGATATTTATTTACAGCAAGTGTACTTTCTCCAGGTTCACGAGCACCATCAGTCCACATAACGAATTTTTCGGAAATTATTTTTGCCCAATTCTAAGTAGTTCGCGAATAATGAAATCAGCAAAACTCTGGAAGTAAATCTGCTTACTATCAAGAAATAACCAGGCTGATTGATGAATAGTTTATTTATCAGTAAAATTACCCTAACCTTTCGCATGGATGCTTTTGTTGATATACTTCTTACACTTCTTCACTATTGAGTACAGACAAAACTAGCACTTTAACACACTAAACATAATAATGTCCTGATATCTTACTTAGTTCCTAAAAGATTATAAGTTTCATTTCATTAAAATGTCTATTTAATTGAATAGTATATTACAAAAACAACCTGACTATTCTAATTTCAGTTCTGACGATTTATGGAGAGCGGTTAAGGGGGATGTACTAGGGGCTAGTGAATACCACTTTTCAACACCGCTTCTTGACGCCGCATAGTGGACTGTATTGAGACGAAACCTGGTCAAAAGAATTTTATTCCGTGAATATGATGGATAGCATGAATAATGGACGTAACATTTGTTTATATACTTAAAAATGATTTTTCGCCATAATTCACCAAATTTACTGGATAAAATACAAATGACCATGTTTCGCCTCGATGTGCTCCAGTGTGCGGAGACATGGAGAGGTGTTGAAAAACGGAGTTCACCAGACCCGTGTACGTGCCCCTTTACGGAATCAGTGAAGCAGATGCTTGATTTAGGCGTGGGAAAGATCGTTGAGGAGGCCGTAAAGCACCGTCAAATCTTCTAGAATAAAATAAAGGCAACCAATCATTCTAGTACAACCGACAATTAGAACGACACCTCTTTGGAAATAATTGAACTGTAGCGGTTGGGGAGCGTCAACAACTGAGTCGGAGGAGACCTAGAGGTGGATGAATCCGTCGCAAGCGTTCAAGCGGCGAAGGTTGCGGATGTTCGCTACACGGAATCGCAGTGACAGACGACTTAATTTTCGGCGAGATAGACGTACGCCGGAGCCCACGGTCGCAAAGACGCATGTTCATATTTTTATCACCAAGTGAGCAATTTTTGTTGCGTGATAGCAAACAGGGCTGTTACTGGTCACACGCGAATGAAGGGCCGTAGTACCAGATAATTTGTGTAATTATAGTCAGCCTTGTCGCGGTACTTATTCGTTTAGAAATAAAAGCTACTCCTAAAATCGGAACAACAGGACATTAAATGTCTAAACAAGTGTGCGAATTAAGCAATGCTTAGAAACTGATGTTGAACGGTCTCAAGTCGATTATGCTTGTTTTGAGTAAGTGTTATAATTCACTGATGCTGAATCACCTCCCCTAGTGGACATCGTATCGCGCACAGCTGAACGAGAATCACGTTGTCGAAGGCCACCCCCTCGACTTGTCTTCATGAACCGCTTTTTACGAGCCACGGTGAGATCTTTTCACGTACATATTGAAGAAGGAAGGCATTTATGCCAAGGAACTACTATGACAAATGCCGTTCATGCTCTGAGAACAGGACAAATTAAATCTTGTCGCAGATGGTTATTCTACAGAAATGGGTAAGTAAATCTCCTAAACGCCCTATCCCGTTAGATTTAGATTTTTTTAAAATATTTTAATTCTTTGTTAGTACAACATACTGATACAAATGAATTAGGTCATTCAACATCATCAGATTCAATGTGCATAACACATATAATAATTTATTTACGACTGTTTCCTCACTGTCATTTCATGTCCCTCTCCAGTGCAATTTTTTTTAAATTCATCCTGTAAAGCTAAAGGTGATCTTAAAGGACCCTGAAGGTTCCCTGCTTCATCACTCAATAACCTTAGTTGTTTTGTGTACACACGTTGGAAAAGTTGAATGCGAATTGTGAAATGCTTTAGAGGGTTGTAGTTAATGATGTGTGAGTGTATTCGAGGTGAAAAACTAATTAAAAATAGCATTTCAAGTGTTTTAATATTATTATTATTACGAATAAATTTAATTTTCTGAATGTTAAGTTCTTTTTCTACTAAAAAGTAATCTAGTCATCCAAAAGGTTATAATTCTTGAGGAACCCATTACCCTGACTCATGTTACAACAACGATAATTTAGAAAAATTAAAATATCCTCTCGTAATTAATCCGTTAGAATATATTAAAAATTGTTAAAATTCAAAAAGTTTTATTTCGCCTATTTCACTCGTTTAAAATCACAGTTTCGAAAATCCCTTCGTAGTAGTTCTAGACAAAATAAAAAATCATTATGTCTGGATTTCAAGTGCAAATCTCTAACAGTTTTTGGTCTGCGTTGATGAATGAATGAGTCAGTAATCAGTCATGACAACGTCGCTTACATATAGAGATATTGTGACGTTTTATAAAATGACTATCTGAGAATATATAAAGTGACTAGCTGATTACGGAGCGATGACCGGGACTTTCGTAGATTTTTCGTCTTCTTTTACCTAGGAAAAATAAAACCGATCTATATCGCAGGATTAAAATACTTTTACTTACGGGTTATTAAAAAACATACACAGTATCCTAATTATTCAAATTCTTAAAAATACAAATGTATTACGAAACTTGACCGAACGCACTACAACATATCGCGGAAGCCGCGCCGGTCGAATTTTCGTTCCCGAGGCACGATGAGGCTTCACCACTTCATTAAAATTCTTGTAAAATCTAAATTATTCGTTGAAATTTTAGATTTAAAATGTTTTTATCTTTGTTAAATGCACAAAACGAATAATCCATTAAATTCTATGATTAATGATTTTTTCCTTGTTAAATCAGTGCCTTAAATTAAAGTATTTAACACTTCCATTTTTAATAACTTTTATCGACAATTTTTGTAGAACTTTTAGTGAATGTAACTCTCTGTTTCCCCGATTATATCAACTTTTGTCGTCATAAACCATTTCTATTTTTTTATCACTTATTTATAAAATAAAAGTTAGCCTATGTTCACCCTAGTCATCTAAACTTGTCAAAAATCATCACGATCGATTCAGTGGTATAGTCATGATTAGGTAGCAGACACGCATTTGTATATTAGTCTGGGTAAAAGATGGGAAGGAGAATGAACGCTGAGTCGTTCCTTCAAGAGCTAATCGTTTCCTCTGCAGCGCTTCACGATCGCTTTGGACGTAATCGTTCCGAGGTTGTACTTCCCCCGAGGCAAGATTTCTCTCGAACGCAAGCGACCCCTTCGTGGAAGCTCTGCCAGGGAAGTATTCATAGACCACAAGCTTCTCAGCAGTTCAAGTGAGCTTCTTGCTCAATGCGTTGGATACCGGACAGATTCAGTGACCTTCCGAGAATCGGAGATTGAGGGTGGAAACATCACAGCTCGAAAGATCGGGACCGATTCGAGGAGTCGTTCTCAGAAGTGAACTTGTATGTCTTGTCAATAAAATAAATAATTAAAAACTTACGACCTTTTATGAACGAATAATATTTTTATTTTTCGTGAAGAGCTCACTACGTATCGACGTGGATTTACGCCGTCGTCAGGTGATCAAGTATTAACAAAGCAGATAGTTTTTCAGTGTCTGTGCGTAGATTCAACCGGTTTATACGATAAACAATAAATATTATGACATGTTTGTGTTTCTGCTTTTATGTAATCATATTTTATGTTTATATTTGCATATAATGTGCATTTGTCCTGTTGTTATGTTTATTGTTATAATTTGCTCTTCACAAAAAATAAAAATATTATTCGTTCATAAATGGTCGTAAGTTTTTAATTATTTATTTTATTAGATTACATAATGGACGTTATTATTAAGTAGTAGAATTGTTCGTCTTTCATTTTTTCTCTTCAGTAATTGATAACATAGATAAACAATACATCACAAGTAAAAGTATTAGATAGTTTCAACAAAATTGAATAAATGTTTATGAGTATTCACAAGTATTCCGTTGCTTGGATAAAAAGAAATATATGAAGCTCTTATTTATCGTTACAACAGAGCATGGAACAAAATAAATGTTTTCTAACACGAGTAATATTTTACCCGAGATTCTTAGGAACTAGCGAAAAAAAATATTAATGTTAATTTTTTTAATATAAGTAAATCATAAAAGAAAATTCAAAATTGAATAAAAAAGTTGTGAACGGTATTCGAATTAATATGAAATAGTTTTGATATTTCTTTTAGGTGAGAGCCATTACAACATTGTTACGACCTGAAGATGAGCGATATTCATTCGAAAGCGCTCTCACCTTAAATAGAAACGGAAGAGAAATATCTAAAAGATTTCATATTAATTCGAATTCCATTTACTCCTTCTTCGAAGTAACCAAGAGGAAGAAACTTACTAAGAATCATAAAAAATCCTGGAATCATATTAAACATTATTATAAAATACTAAGATAATCAACGTATAATTAAATAAATAACATTTCTTTACTTTTGTGTAACAATTGGAATAGAATTGGCATAATATCACATTAAATGAAAATAAGTTTATGTTGCAGCATCAAGAATTTCAGCCCTAATGTTTTAACTCTGTCTAGAAAAAAGATAATCGTTCGTGTTTTTGGTAAAGTGTAGAATTAAAATATCGGATTGACTAAAAAATTTACAACTCCCCATCCTCCAAGTGTAGTTTTGTGGCTGATATTTGATCGAGATGTCCCATCAATGACGTCGTTGTGCATCTGAATACAACAAGGTTTTCACTCGCATGTCGCCAAGGGAGGCGTCCTTCCGCAACGCGCACTTCGCGATTCGCTTGTCTTGCAGATTGGAGTGCGACGGGGTTGTGATTCGCGGAGACGCGGCCCGAGGGACGAATTCCGAAAGAAATAAGTGGTTGAGAGACCCGGTCTGCGAACGACTCCCTAGCTTAACATCCAGATAACACTGACAGGAGACAATGGAATGACAAGGGAAATAGCTTTTTGCCAGTTGTATAATAACGGAGTGTTCTCCTTTGCAGGATATAGTGTTAAAGAAAAAAAGAGTAAATCGACACAGAGGAAGTAATAAATCTCCAACATTTTCTTTCATTCATTCATCACAAAATAAAACATAAGTTAATAATGATCCTTACATAAAGGCTATATTTCGTTTATAGTATATACAGGAAAATCTTAACATTTAATCAGATTACAAATTCATTGATTATGTTTCTTCTTGACTGCTTTTGAAGTAATGATGAACGATAATTTGTGAAAGTATTTCATGAGTTTTCATATTCAAAAATACAAAAGAATTTATATAATAAAATACTCTAGTGGATCAAATAAAATAACAAAAATATAAAATATTTCACGCAAACGTTCCAATTACAACAACATTTCTATAGTAACATAGTTGTGGATAAGGGTTTTATTAAATTTGTTTGCACGTACGCCCAGATCCTACGTTAAACCTACTAAACGAGATATGTAAAACGAATATATTCTGTGAATGATAAATACCGCACATCCATCACCCATGTAGTACATATAATCTCAACCACAAATCAAAAGCAATTGTGCAAAAAGAAAAAAAATAGTTAATAGGTTTCCACTCACCAAACAGTTATCAATAAGAACTAGCAAGGATGGATAAATTAAAGGCTGGTTAATCGTTTCATAGTGATTCGATCATCAGTTTTGAAATTATCATCGCAACAAACGGAAATTTTTGATTGGTAAATTGTTCTTCTTAAACACCAGACTTTTAGGCCCATATTATACGATTTTGCGTTATATTCTTACAATAGGGCCATGTCTTGCAATAAAATATTTGAAGATTACTTATAAGTGTGATTTAAAATATTAATACAAATTAATCAAATAATGTAATGTTATACAATTTATGATTCGTGATAACATTCCTTATTTAGTGACGAAGTGTTAGGAAAGAATTTATTATTGTACAAGACACAATCGAAATTCCACGTTCGAGACATTCCTTTATATGAAGGATATTGCATCATATATCTTCGCAGAGCGAACGTGTACAGGTGAAATATTTATCTCGAAAACATTTTCCGGATACTTTCTTTTCAATCTGAGACTATATAAAAGTCTCTTAAGTAAAATAATCAAGTCTTCATCCTAATATGTAATGTAATATCAAGTAATATAAGGAAGAGATATTATTTTATCACATAAAATTTTCATAACTTCTATATTTATCAATATATAACGACGAAATTTAAACCGAATATTCCAGAATTCTGTGTAGACGTAACTCTTCTGATTTGACGCAGATGAATGCTGAAACAGCGAATCACTTAAATATATTATTTTCATTTTCCATATATACATGAGTGTTCATTCAGTTCACATAATTCTGTCAAGTATCTCCTCGAAGTGTATCCAAAAGCCAAGCTCCTTCGTCTCTATTCTCCTCGAGTGTCCTCCAACGATCGGAGCTTCCAGCTCTGATGAGCTCCAGAACGACCTCGAACCCTTCGGGGAACCCCTGCGGGGAGTCTCCTTTCCCAGCCAACAGACTGCGCACCAGTCGCCCGCTCGCTTCCACACTCCACCGGCAGAGCTCGCTTTCGGCGCAATTTATATGCAAATTTTGAGCGCGAAAGCGAGAATTTCCCCGCAGTGAGAGCTGAGGCTTGCTTTTGTGACCGAGTGAAGAGGGGGAGAACAAGGAAGGGAGGTGAGAATCGTGTGTGGAACGCGTTCTTTACGTGCATCGTGTATATCAACGTAGGTCCTTAAGGGTCAGCGCAGTGCTTTTGAACCGGCCAGTCGGTCGGGCGCCATGTGTCGAAATGTGTGCGTTAGGGATGAGCACCTCATGTAACAGACTCCCCATCACTGGCGATGGAGATTGTTTGGTGTTAAAAGCCTTACCACTGACCACGACAAACGCATTCACTCTCTGTTGGAATGACTTTGTCAAGTGGTTTGACCTCTCTTTATAGAGGTTTTATGAAAGTCTTATCGCGGGGCACAATTATGGAAATCAACTATTATGCAATTGTCGGATAGTCGTTTTGCCAAAATTAACTCGACACTGTGAATGGCCACATCAAAGTAGTTAATCTTAACTGAAATCCTTAAGACGTCAAAGAGAATTCTGGACCATTGTTTGTTCTGAGCTCTACCCCCTTCGCGAATGTAAATTTAATCCAGGAGTTGGAAAAGACCAGAATTCGTTTTGTTTTCTGCCACAGTGAGGTTTTAGATAAATTTGCATGATTTGTAAACATGATTCATTCATGAATAACATTAAATTCATAGCAGTGAAATAACAAACCGGACTCAAATCACGATGGCAGAGGTGACAAAATGGCCCCTCATGTGGTTAGCTCTTGCACTTCACCAAGTCATCTCGGGTTCAAATTTTAGCTTTTATATGAAAGTCCCAGTGTCTATTGAAAAGCGAACCCTCCTTCCTCTCTCCACGTCCTGCTAGTGTCAATAATTCTAACTATTACTTACCACTTCTACTACCCCTCCACGTGGGCCAAGTTGATGGCGAACCCTGTTAACCGACCCACCTACTAACAATAGTTTCCACCCAAATACTACCTCCTGTCGCTCCATGTAGATAAGCTTCAATTGCACGCTACATTTCCCATTTACAAATAGTACAATGAGATTCAATACAAAACTGTTATAATTTTAATTGCTCGTAAAAATAGTGTTCAAGACGTTACGGAGACGTTTTTTGGAACAAAATCATGTTGAAAAAAATAAACAAAAAGTTTCCTCCGAGTGAGGACTCGAACCCAGACTTCAGACACGTGATACAACCTCGTCAGAATCCATGAAAATTAGATCAAATCTCAAAATGCTTATCGCCATTACAAATAATTTCTATTGATTTGTAGTGAAAATTTGATAATGGGTTGGGACAAATTAAAAACATTTCTATGACTCGTACTTCTGTTTTTTTCTATATTATCCAAGCATACAAAACACCGAACAGATCGCGATTGAAAATCGATTGTTTCACTAATTAGGAATAAAACACCGATTATCTCACATTTTGAATCAAACGTACGATAGCGATTTATTGTAAACTCGTCAAAGTTGCGGGCAAAAATTATTATATTTCTATTGTCGGATCTATTGTGGGATTTTTTACAATTTCGCAAATGATTTTGTAAAATTTCGTACATTATTTTCGAAGAACAACGCGACAAAATTATGTATTTGTGTCCAGTGATGAGATGGAGCGAAGCGAAATGGAAAGAAGTGAACAAAAGAGAAATAATAGAGAGATCAACACCTTGTATTGACTGTAGTTGGGGCAGGGATTAAACAAAATAAATAGAAACCAATAGAAGAAACGTCAGTTGTAATACTTGGACGCTATGTCACCTCGATCGCCTAGATTCTCATGACTCGGGCGAAGAAGCCTTTGTAGCCAACTAACACCAACTTTCCTATCTTCCGCTACTTTGTGCTCACAAGGTTTGCTTCCTGGGAGCAAAGACTTTGCTTGCTAAGACTTTGTTTGGGAATTGAGAACACACTAATACTTGAAACACACTAAATGCCTGCTGATCATTTTCTACTTTTGATCGCTCGAACCGGCACGGAAAGGGGTTGGGCATAGTGTTGCCCGATGAATAAAACAAGTGGGTCATTCATTTATTTGTAGCGTCATAATTTGTTTCTCATCAACAAATTTATATTATTTCATGTAGCAAAAAATAAGAAATATTTTTTGACAATATTTTTTTAAATATTTAGAAGTGTAATAAAATGTTTTTATACTGTAATGTTTCACAGAGTAATTCCGAACACAATTCTCTATTTTCTTTCACCGGAGGACGTGCCACATCAAGTATTAATTCTGAGAGGATAGATTCAAGTTGTGTCCCCCCCTCCCCCAGCGTTTCATGTAAAATGTTCTCGCGGGTGTAAAAAGAAGTTCCGCCTCCAGTTGGCCAGCGCTGCTCTAATAGATAAAAATTGTCTATTATTTCGCATGACAGACATCATCGTAAATTATTTGACAAGTTCATTTCAATTCGTAGAAAATGTTTTCTAGGAACATATATACCTGTCGGGGATTCGTAGATTTAACTAAGAGGAATTGATTTGGTTTTGTAGAACACTTTACACGCATGCAATTCTACTTGTGGGCGTAATTTTCACAGACAACCACTGGGCAGGTGTCGGCAGGTGTCGACGATAGATAAGGTTCTGACAACCTTTATCGAGCGGTTTGCCGACAAAGATGAGCATCGATAGGACTCAATTGCAATCACGTGATTTTGGTGCAATCTCCAATATCTTATCAAAGTAGTTCGATATTACGTTCACCCCTAGGAATGAATCGTTATTTCTTCATTCCCTCATTGTTAACTGACTCAGAGGATCAACGTGGCTGCTGTTGTAAGAACCTTATGTTTCTATAGCTTTGGGTGTCTGTGCATTGTCATAGAGCTGTAGCGTACACCATAGATCGGTAGTTTAGTGACTTTCAATATATCGAGGGATGAGGATGGACAGCTCGGTCAGCGATAAGACAGAGACAGAAAAATGACTGGGGGGAAAATATGGAGACTGAAGAACGACTCTCGGTCGAGAGAAACGAGGTTGCGAGCTCGTTGACAACGGAGTAAGGATCCCCTCCTACCCAGTGGACCTATTGCTTCCTTATTTCTTTGTCAACCTGATTAATAGTCAATCATTAGTTCTGTGAATATCAACGTGACTATTAATTCACCTGAGCATCGAATTATCACACCTACATTATCATACCGGAACCTAGCGATGAGGACTGCGTCAACGTGGTTCCTGGTTTTATGGTTATCCTCGACAAACGTTCTTACACAATTTATAAACGTAAAAATTTAACCAGATTTTAAAGAGAAGAAAGCAGTTATAGTAATTTATATTCTGTTTCGTTACTAATAATGTTGAACACCAATATCTACAATTATAAATCATATAAACAAATCATAAATTATATTATTCACGACGGAACTCAACTTTCAGTTGTAGTGCAATGTTTGAGTATTATATAAAATAAAAATTAACACACTCTCAGACCCCTTCTTCTTAACAGGTTCTACAACATCTTCCTTGATTTTTTGACATGCTCCACAACAACTTTCCATCTCTTTCGGTCTTGCACCATTTCTTGATTCCACGTTCTTTGATGTTTTTCAATATGTCTTCCCTCCACCTAGTCTTTGGTCTTCCTCTTTTCTTTGTTGATGAAGGGTTACAGTTGTAGACTTTTTTCACTGTTCTCTCATACTGCATTCTATGCAGGTGGCCAAACCAGCCAAGTCTGAGTGCCGTTATATGGTTTACTATATTCTTTGATTTTACGAGGTTATCAATTTCGTAATTGTATCTGCTTATCCAGATAACATCTGATTCTTGCACCGGACCATGTATTCTCCTTATGATCTTCCTCTCGAAGACATTTAGACTTCTGATATCATGTTCTTTGAGAGTTTACGTTTCTGCCGCATATGTTACTATGGGTCTTATGACAGCTTGGTAAAGTCTAAGCTTAGCACTTTCTGAAAGCAGCGTACTCTCGAATAGTTCTGTATTAGAATAGTAAGTTCTATTACCAGCTGCCATTCACTCAGAAATCTCTTCTTCGATGGAATTGCTTTGATTTAAAATTGAACCCAAATATTTAAAGGAACTGACTGATCGGTACTTCTCATTGTCAAATGTTTCTTCTTGTGACATAGTTTCACCAGTTTTACATTTCGCGTATTTGCTTTTTCCTTGATATATTTGTAATTCAAATGAAAATGATTCTTCCTTCAGGAGTCTGACCTAAGGACACGTAAAGACTTTGCACTCATTCCCCCACAAAACACACCTTCGAGAATTTTCTGAAGACCAAAGACTTTTAAGTCTGTGTTGTTTTACATTATAAGAAAATTAGTATTGCCTTGTTTTTAGGATTTGTGATATAAGTACATATCTGCGAAGTGTGTAGCTCTACTTAGCGACAGATTTTTTGTTTTGAACACAATAAGTTTTCTGGTAAACACGATTGGTGAAATAATTTAATAATTACAACAAAATAAATACTTGTAATCATAAATTTACATTAAAACACATTTGGAATGTGTTTGACCATGTGAAAATAGGAATCACAATACGAGACATTTTTCAGTTTACGTTCAAAGAAGTCCCAGTTAAAATAGCGAGTTGTTTTTCCACGTTATAATTGCTCTTAGAAAAAAGAAAACAAGTCTGAAAAGAAGATTAATTGCTGTGCAAAGCAAACAGAAATGAAAAGAACTTGAAAACATGAGAAGTGACAACTTAGATAAATTTCTCCTACACCAAAAATAGAGAATGTAATTACTGCAGTGAATGTTCATATGAATGACAGATTGTTCATAAGAATATTCACATTTACTCTTTTGCTCTTATCCTGCTGGTCTATCTACCCTTTATATTTCTAACTTTTATATTTTCTCCTCCTTTATTTTCCTCGTTTTCTTCATTCGTACTTATACTAGAGTACTTCTGTAAAATTATTTTCTTATTTTAAAAGTCTTACATGTTTCTAGTTCGCCAAAAAAAACAAATAATCTAGTATTTATATGTCTAAATGACAGTGAGAAATGTTTATATTAAAGAAAGGTTTTATAGATATATATGACAAAAAATATAATAACGTTAACAAGCAATGAAAATAAGGAATCACGTATCTTCGTGATTATCTACGTGACTGACTTCGTGATTATCTACGTGACTGACGTAATTCGTGATTATCACCTTTTACTGAATTTCGAATTTCGTATAACGTTTTGAGAGTCATCATTGACTGTCTGAAGGTAACTTGAAAAGAATTTACATATCTACATGTATTCTGGAATTGTGAAAAAATGTGTGTATTTTTCATACCTTATAGTACATATCTTCACAAACATTACGAAAATCACTTCCTATAACGTTTAGAATCGATTAAGTGAAACATTATTCAAGTATCATTAAAAAGTCGAACTTTTCATATTCCAGTTTTTTTAGATAAAAAGTTTAGTGTACTTTATACAGTTCATCAATTATACACAAACTACCAATTAATTTACTTTTGCATTAGGTGTACTGGCTGAACAATTGATATTAGAAACTACATTGTTTTTCCCGGCTTTGTTCGGATCATAAACGATTTAATATACAAGTGGGAGTTAATTGTGAACATATTTGTGAACAAATATTTTATAATAAATGATAATAAATAAAGTATTATAAATACATTATTTGTACATCAAAAATATATTTGAGAGAAATATAATGTCGCGAATAAATGTTACCTCTTTGTGGGACTTCGTTGAGCAAAGAGCATAGGAATAGAAGAGGGGAGAGGGCCACCGCCAATCGTCAACTGACTGAATCGTTTTTACTTTTTGAATTGCATTCGCGACGCGAATCCTTGAATCCAAGTGTGAACTAAATTACTTGACCATGGTACATTTCACCTTATCTGAGTAACACTTGTTCCCACAAATTAGGGTCACCCAACGTGACCCTGAGGACACCTGAATTCCGATTTCATACCCTTCCTGCGACGCATAGCGAGGGAATTGCATCCGAGGACGGTACTGAGGTTTTGAGCCCGCAGACATTCATTGAGGCAAAAGCTTGTGATGCCAGATCATTTATCAACCTTTCTCGGGGAAGGACGGGTTCCAGGGATAGTCTTGAGCATTAACAGATCGTCCCGGTTCAGACGATTCGAGATAAGGCACTTTTTTTACTACTGTCAAACAATGTTAAAAAAAACAACGGACTTACGTTAACGGAAGTTAAATGCAATGCAAATTAAAAATGACGTTAATGGTTTAAGAAATTAACATACAAGTTAAAAAGTTAACTTAATTAATTAACAATTAATGGATCAACGCTATTGTGTCCAGCTATGATCCTTCGAAAAAAGATGCCTACAACCCTTCTAGATTTTACGAACTTATGACCCAATACAGAGAAACAATACCTTTATTTTCTATATTACTATTTGACATTGTTGGCCGACTTTTTGTTTCTTAGAAACTCTTCGATGTGAAAGGTTTCTCGATATGTTTCTTTGAACCCTTAGGTGTACAGTTATGGGCAATACAGTCACTATTTAGCCTAGCAACCCCGCATCATTCGTTGGGGTACTATGGTGTTATTTGAGACAGAACTTAAACGACGTCGAGTCATACTTTTCATTCCATCAACTCTAAAAACTAAGGATTTCATACTAACATTGTTCTTTATCAATTTATTCTTATATAGAATATCTTCTCCATGGGGTTGAATTAGACTTATAGCGTTGTAGTTAGTAATTTTCTTCTTATTTTGATCTTCAAGTAGGAAAAAATTCACGAAGAAGTTCTAAAAATATACATTCAGAAGTGGAAAGAGGGGGATGGGACAGTTTTTCGAATTTTATGTGGATGGTGATGTAGTTGCGAAGACAAAGTGTACAAAACTTCACCATTATCGGAATATAACACTAGATTTGATTAAAAGAGATACGCACTGATTATGATATACATATAGATAATGATCTCTTCATACATATAGATTATGATTAATCAATGTATTAAAATAATGACTGAATGTTGGGAGACGGGACGGGGTTCGGAAGGATCTGGATTTGATCCACCGGTTTCGCCTCCCATTTTTATTCAATACAATATAATTATTCCTTAAATTTTTTTAATGGGGTATACGTGTCATAAACATAAAATATTGTTAAATTCTAGTTCCCCAGTTGTGAATTTAAAAAAAATGTTTTAGTTTTTAGCTCCAGTCAAGAGACATAAATAAAATTATGTTTATCTACTTATCTTACACGGTTTTAAGACGGGTTTTGGTGAATTATATGACGTTTAGGTGGAAACAGATGTAAATTGGGCTCATATCTGTTTTACACGAATGAACGCGTACGTTTTTTTAAGAATAGAAAACCTCGAGCATTGCTACTCTCGTAGTTGAACAAGTTCATTAACAGAGTTAATGAGCACAAATGGCTATTTGCGTCGTTTGGGGCTCACATATTCTATTTCATTATCTCCTAGTATCCCGTGTTCGTGGTTTGTTGGCACTAACTAATTACCATAAAGAGAGCGCACACTCGTAATACTAGTATTACGCTGAAGTGGTATGTGCTTCACAACGAAGCTCCTGATGAAACTAAGGCATAGCCTCTGACCAAGTGTTTTGAGGTTGAAAAGGATATTATCACTTTGTGTAAGTGATAAGTGGCCTACATTTTAGTCAAACAGGTATGCATAAATCTTAGGAAACAAATATTCCAAGTATGATACAATTTTATCAAAACGATACAAAATGAGAAATTATTTAGATGAGTAGTCATTAAGCCCAATATTAAATAATTTTCATGAGTTTTTGAGGTAAGAACAGGTATTCAAACAACATTATGTACTTACCAATGAACATTTATTTATTTCCTTGGGACAGAAGATGTTTGAATCCATATATTTTTATACTTCAAAGAAATGTTTTTAATTATTTAAAATGAGTTGGGTTGAACTATTGTGAATTATAATTTTTGTGGCTCTGAAATCAACGTGGCTATAAGATCGAGAAAAATATTACAGATTGGCTGATAAGATTCTTTTATAATCCCACTACTATTATATGTGTATTTGAGGTTTCACAGCATCGCTTGAGATAAATTTGCAATTTGTATTCAAATATTCCTTCTTAAACTCAAATGATATTTAGAGAAAAGTTATTCATTAATTCTTTTTGTTTATGAGTGTGGCATTGTAATATTCATTGGTATTTTTACTCCCTTCCTTCACTGATATGTATCTGTAAGAAAATGTATGATTTTTGAATCAGCTAACTGATAAATACACAATTTATCATTTAGTTATTTAGTCTATTTTTGTGAGTTACTCTGAGGAACATGTGAAGCTGTGCATATGAAGTAGAACTTACCTCGTGATTTTGAAAAAAAAAATGTTCACATTTTCTGTACACTCTTTATAACCTGCAGAAAAAAAACATGTTTACGACCGATGTATAGATTTTCCCACAGGGCCAGGAGATAACTTAAGTCTCAGTATTGCAATATCTAAATATATATTGCAAAACACTGAATAAAGGTAATATACACGGAATTAAACACTCAACAGATATAAAAGATTAACATACTTCAGTGACTTCATCATCTTTCCATGCGGTTATTTCTTTGAAAGTTTCCATTTCTCCCCATTCCCGCAACAATGGATGTAGTGATTCACAACATCCCCAGTACTTTTGGTGGGCAAACAATCATTTTACTAAGTTTTATGGAAATCGACCCAGTAGTACAGAAAGATTTGCGACCATACCCAATCACCGATTGTAAAGTTTAAAAGACGCCACCACACTTGTTGTTGTATTTGTAAATAGGAAATGTAGCGTGCTATTGAAGCTTATCTACATGCAGCGATAGGAGTAAGGAGTAAGGAGTTAGTAGGTGGGCCGCTTAGCTGGGTTTACCAACAACTTGGCCCACATGGAGGGGTTATAGAAGTAATTAATAATAGTTAGATGTTGATACTAGGAGGAGCTGGATAGAGGAAGGAATGTTTGCTTTTTAGTAGAACTGGGACATTAATGTGAAAAGCTACAAATTTTCTGGCCCAATCGGGAATCGAACCCGGGATTATTTGGTGATGAGCGACACCACACTGTGATGGCGCTTAGTCGTCGCATCACATCGTTTTGTCTCGAATATGTCAAAGTGAATCACAAACATTGTGTTGCGTTTCAGTTATACGACTCGCTCTACGTTCAAATATGTACGTCCTTTGCAACTTTGAGTCCGGTCAATATACTCGGCTCCCTCCGTGATTGCATTTTCATATTTAAAAAGATCGCGCATTTTACAGCGTATCGGCATCAACCAGTTTTGGAGATTTATGCGAGCACAGAGAGAAATAAATGCATCCAACATGGCTGTGATATTTCACATCGATTCTTTTAGTAATCCATGAATGAAAGTAACATATGCCGGTCTCTCGTATTTCTAACGTAACATGAATACCCGAAACAAATTCTATTGCTGGTACCACCTCTTTCTGCAAACAGCAGAACTTCAATAATATTTTCATTGGAATTAAATTATAGTACACGTCATGCGTCGGGACAGACCCATTGAAATGACAAAATCAGTAAATAAAAATTTGTAACATTGCTCAATTAGAAATTGTGCTTAGTATTGATATATTTTAAATGTACTGAAATATTATATAGAAAGATGACGGTGTCTCCCACTGACAGACTGAATGGCTGACTCACTCACTCACATAAGCTATGAGGTACTTGCAGGCATCGTGTCACTGGTTGAGGGCACAGTGATATCGGATTGAAAACTATTGTCAATGTGAATGAACACTTTATTAGTCCACTTTTTAAGTATAAGTATAATAATCACAGGTTTTTATTTACCAACTTTAGCTCTTTACATATTTCTTGGATTGATAAAGTTTACATCTCGAGAACATAATCATGTTTGGGACGGTATGTAATTTGTTTTTCACCCACAAAAATAGCCCGAGTACAAGCGGATAGTGTCTGATGGAATAAAGTTGTCTTTCTCTTATCCTATAAGTAGCTCTGTCGTAAACAATGACTTGCTTGTGTGATTGTCATAATTGACAAATATACTGATAATTATAAAATTAGACCTTAAATTTAAGGAATTATTTACATAATCAAAAGGAAAAAATGAACAACTACTCCAATGTATAAAATACTGAAATAAGTTCACGTGTTTAAATCCTAGTTCTAATACAAAAGATAATGACATGATAAAATACTGACCACCTAATGAGAGCACCTTGGTTGCTTTTAAAAACTTTCTTTTTACGTTAATTGTTTTAATACAATCCGGTCAGCAGCTAAAAAAATTAGGTACTAAATAGGAATAAAATTTCTTGAAAATAGTTACCTTAGGTCTTGGTACGCTTGTGTTTAACTATTGGAGTATGGATTTATGTCGCATCACGAAATATTGACTGATTTATTTTCCAAAAGAAAAACAATGTTTTTATTTAAAAAAACATCAAGTCAACACAAAGTTTTCTCCCTTAGGATTTAAATTTTCTTCGCGATCGAGAATGATTCAAATTCACAATTTTCCTCAAAAGTGTGACATGACAATGTTGAAATTTGGTTTGACGTACGCAAATTACTCATGTCTATCGCTTTATAGACGTCATCAGACTCAAGTGTATCTCTGTTTCATTTTGGTGATTAAATTTTTTTCGTTTTTAAGAGACACACTATCTTCATCGCCAAAAACCGTGTTTCTTTAAATATGACAGGTTTTTATATATTTTAGTCCCAAAATATTTATTTATATTATCACATAGCATGTATTTACTGTACAAAATATCGTTTGGAAAAATAGGAGTGTGTGTAGGGGTGTTTCCAGTTACCTCACTGACATTCAACTCAAACGGTAAAAATAACAAACAATAGGTGTACATTACTTCATATATATTTTCTTCTTTGTCATGACAGATGGTTCAAGGATCCTTTATGAACATATCAGTTACATGAAAATGTGTACATTCCAGGTAAATGACCCAAAATTTAAAAAAAAAAATTGCTACATTAGTACATTAGGTAAATTATTAAAGTGAACATGGCCGGTAAAATTTTAACCACAACTACTGACAAATCGACTTTATAATTTTCATCACATTTCTTTAATACTATAACGTTAATAACGGTTTATTTAAATGGTAGCTACATAATATATCACATTATATTGCAAAATAATGAATTTTGGCTTTAGACAACGTCAGTGTCACTCCTTGAGTTCCTTTTCTACATATAATAATAAATATAACCAATTATTTTTCCTACGAAATTACACATGTTATAAACAGTAGGATATGACGATCTGCAAGTTCATGCATGAAAAGCATTAAAAAATTTATTTGTAATGTAAATAAATTTGTCAGTAAAGCACTGCGTATGACCACGTCGAGGACAATAAACTAATTTACTCTCCGGAAGCAAGCAAGGGACGTATTCCATCAATTCTGATCGAGAGCCCTAAGGCAGAGGCGGATTTAACATTTTAACACACTATAAAATTAGTTCGTTACATGGTATAAAATTAAGATAATATCAACAAATTTGTATTTAATAAACACAAACACGTGATTTCACAATTACGTATTATTATCGAACTATAGATTGTTCGGAGAGTGTTGTTTATAATCTTAACTATTAAATAACACTAATTTCGAGATTTATTATTTCAATAGATATCGCCCCTTGACCTGGCGAGTCTGTATACAAAATCCGCTTCCACCCGAAGAAAACCAGAAGAAACGGAGAAAACCTCGGGCCAGGATGGGATGTAATTGTCTTTTTTTTTTTTCTGTTGTTTAAGAAGCTGTTAAAAACAGAATTAATCATTCCACTCAAACACTTCTTCCGTTGGTGTAAAACTTTGAGAAGAATACGATGTATATTTTGTGGCAGAGATAATTCCGCGAAACGCCTGACAGAAAGGAACAAGAGAAGTCGTGGCATGGTAGAAGAGGCGGGAAAAAGGACATTGGGAGACAGACGTCGCCTGTCATCCCTCGCAGGAAGAAGCCGTTTCAAGAGACTCACGTCGCGTGGGTGGACGCTGGAGGAGGCGATGGAGTGGAGGAGTGAGCCTCCAGCGGACAAAAAGCGAAAGAGGGAGGATTTGCAGAAGGAAACGAAGCTCAGCTGCTGGAGACAAAAGGGGCGAGGACACGAATGACAAGAGAGCCAAGGTAGATGAGAGCACATTCAGGATTCAGATGAAGATTGATGGGGACGACACGACGTGAGGACTGGATTCAAGGAGCGAGTACATTCACGCCTTAAATTCATACATTCCAAAGATAGAGATGTTTCATATTGTATAATGATTCCAGTACATATATTTGATTACCATATATAAGTGTGCAATAAATCTCGTGCCAACATTTCATTAAATACAACTACTTTCCAATATAAACAAGGAAGGAAGAGTATGTACTTTCCTGTATAACGTGAACGGCGGTGACCTAGTGGTAACGTCTTCGCTTCCGTGATCCAGCATAGTGGTAGATCGTGGGTTCAAACCCTGCTTGGCCAAACTAGGTGAGGTTTTCTGCTGGGGTTTCGCTCACTTGCTGCAGACAAATGGGGGTTCTGCACCATAATTTCCCCGGCAATCCAAGACCTCTCTTTTCCAATTCCCTTTCTCAAATCCAACAGTTAGGAGGATGTACAGGACACATTGGACTGAACCTCGTCCAAAGGTATAATGTAAATGAGTATTATAAGGTTTTGTTATTCTCACAATAGATCTTTCACAACAGTTGAAGAAACAATCTAGATTAGGATATATAAATATAGATAACTTATAAGCCTAATCAAGAAATGTGGAATGGACACACGTATTTTTCATGTTTTCTTTTCTTTCATGATCTGTATGTCATTTCCGAGGAAACTCGCATCTTGAACCGAAAATGAGAAAATATTACTGTCCTGAAGATGGTCGATATTCGATAGAAAGACCTTTCGCCAAAAAAAATATTAAAAACGTAAAATAAATGTCTAAAAAGCTTAATTTTACTGAAAGGTTAAAAGTCACGAGCACCTTAATTCCAAATGGCAAATATTTACTTCATTATCGTTTTATAAAACAACGAATCAAGATCGCTTTTACGATATTATATTTCTGAAACATTTTATTTTCCAATGATTCAATTAACAATTTTAAGATGTACTTTTTTACGAGATGAATACTCAAACATTTGTTTGCGGTTATTTTGTGACTTATTTACGACTACTTTTCCTAAAATGCTATTGATTCACGTTATTCATAAATGTTGGTGGTTTCATGGAATTAGTGTGTAATGTACACTAGTATCTTTTATTCCTTGTTTTCAGATATATATAGGGCTAGAAAATGTTATTTCACTTCTATTATATAACGAACGAAATTATAACCGATTATCTTCTGGGGATATCTTCTCAACCACTAACAGACAAGAAACTTTGAGTTACACAGAAAATAATAGAAATGCAACCCATTTAGCTGTAGGCCGCATCTCATCCTGATAAATCATTAAGTCCTATAAATAAGTTAAAATTTCAGAACAATCCATAAACATATCACTGATTTTCGAAAAATAGCTTGAATGTCCACATGGAGTCGTGCACCAAGTCTTTCCGTCTCTAAGCTTCGCGATGAACAGACAAACAAACTCTCTTTAGTGCATGTTTTATTATTTACTAATTAAGATATCCTCACGGATTTTGTAGGTGGGAATAAAATAAATAAAACAAATTTCTTTATATCACGTATCAAAGAGTACAACGAAAATAATATTACCGCGGACGTCAGAACCTGATAACTTTTCTACTCCCTTGGGCCCACTCAAAATGAAATATCGGAAAACTCAGATCTCGTTTTTATACATTTAAATTAGCAACGTCCTACAACCAAGAAGATATCTAGACTAGGTCGTGAGAATGAAAATACCTAAAATTCGATAAATCACATTTCATCATCATTCACCCTTTTAAAAGTGTAACCTCGAAAATCCTCACTTAATGATCCTCTACAGTTTAAGAGCAACATCCCGTCAAAATACCAAATTCCTTTCTTTAATACTTTTTTTTTCTCTGCGCTGAGTGAATGAGTCAGCCGGTTACTCAGGACAACGCGAAAATAGCCATGTTTGTTCGAACTTTGTCTAAGTCTTATACATTAAATTAAGTGATACATTTTATTAAATATAATATATTGTATAAATAAATTAAGACTTCATCTCCGTTTGTATTATACGAGCTATTTTCGTGTGACTAAATTATAAGGAAGGGTAACCGTGTCATATCAATAAATTCTTCCGTGCGATGTCGGTTAGAGTCGGCTAGTCAAGTATATTGCAGTTTACATCAATCAATTTATTTAAAGTGTAGTGAAAGATTGTTAACTAAATTGTTTATCACATTTCAATATTTTGGACAATCTCTTCTCATGACGTTCTGCGATGTCCTTAATGATTTCATCCACAAACCTTATTTCCAGATCACCATGCAGATCATTTGAGCACTGAAGCTATACAGCGTCTTGACACAGACTCTGACTTAAAACGCCTTAAGCGAACGAAACCTCAAGACATGATATTGTGAGAACAATTCAATAAATAAATTTTATATTTGATTTTTCAAATGTTTATTTTCATTTCTTTCTTTTTGTGTCTAAATGCGTTAAAAAAATTATATGAAAAACTTTTTTCTCCGTTTTAGAATTGTTGTTTTTATCGCTGTTGACCGTGTGAACTACATATTGTATATAATAGTTAGACCTTGAATAATGGTTCAAGTATTAACGCAAGTTACATTATTTCATATTTCGTAATTATTACTTATTTAAACTTCTGAGATTAAGATTGCAATACGCGTGTATATGTCATAAAAGAAGAGAAAAATAATTAAGAATGTGAATATTTAGAAGATTTTTATGCAAGCTAAAGGGAAGTGAGCACGTTCAAGCGCCCATGATTTATCACCATAGAGAAGCCAAAACTATTAGTTCAGATGAAATAATAGTCTTTGGCGTTCGTTCGCAATTGAAGTTTTGAAATGAACCTATCGCTTCAAACGAGAACAACAAACTTCACATCGAATTCATAAAGTGTAGAAAAGAAGGATAAAAATTGCTCGTCATAATCGTCTATTTCTTCTTCTGTTGTTTTTCTCTACACTTATAGAAGATGCACGTGACCTGGTTGACTACGTTTGGACCGCGAGGCGTCAAAATGCAAATCAAGAGTCAATTACTTTACATAGCGACGCTTTAGAGTGACGGCCATTTCGTGCGTGAAATATTTTGCTTCTCTTTTCAAATGAAAAGCGGTTTTCCGCTCGGAACTTCTCATGGACGAATAGTAGAATGCAGAATTACCAACAGAACAAACATTGAGGTGGAAAGAGAAAATTGCATTCCACTGAACAAGAGAAATTAAATCAGTCGAGTTGGATCATTCAATTTAACCCTAATAGCTTTTCCAATTTCGGTTTTTGATGTTTCTTGAAATTGAATGTCAATTATTACAAATCAAAATTACCTGTACGAGACTTTTGAAATCGTGTGCAATTATACTTGTCTTCATAAAAATGCGAATATTACAATGTTAATAATGACACACAAAATCAAGAATACTTCATTATAACTGTACCCTGTATGAATAATTTAATATGCAAACCTCCATTCTTGAATTCATCAGAATTTTCAAAAGAATGGAGACATTACTTCAAATATCCGTTTCCACCTCGGAACAATAATCATAGAAATCGCTAACTTTTGTTCTCAATTTCAATTGGACTACTAACTTACTTGTTACTTTATGTGATATTTTCTTTAGCAAGCACAACTTCTAAAAGGAGTTCAGATTAAATTGAGTTATGAACAAAATATAAATAAAATTCTCCTAAAGTAAGTTTTCCAATAAAATTTCACGAATTTCTCTCTCCTTCCCAGTTCTCTTGAGACAAAATCTAATAAAGACCCTATTAGGGTGGAAATTTAAATGATGCTTGAATGATGTACTGATGTAATTATACGACATGTTTGTAATTATCCTTCACAGTCAAGTAAGTAGTTAATTTTATTAAAAAATGTAATAAGTACAAAAATGTAGTTAATTTTACCGCAATATGAACTATGAATTAGTATTTCACTGGAAGATTCGGTTACACCCGGTATCCGGCTCAACTCTACACAATAGGAAAATATGTGATAACTTTCAGTCAGATGAAAATGACGACGACCAGGGAATCGAACCTGGGACTCCTATTATGATTGCAGGGGTGTTAACCACTACACCACCCGTCCGCCTTCCACAACTGTACACCATTTGCACCCATACCTAAACCTCGGAAGACCTGAGAGACATTCCCGTACTGGAGATAAGTGAACCAGGCGGCCCACTCTGCTACGAGCGCTTAAATACCGGTTTCACACGTACACGGGGTTTAGATCTGGGTGGAAGTGCTGTGCAATTGTGGAAGGTGGACGGATGGCGTAGTGGTTAATATATATGTGATATAAGGGGGTCCCGGGTTCGATTCCCGACTCGTTGCCATTGTCACCTGACTGACAGTAATCACATATCTTCGTTTCGTGTAGATACACGGGAGGAATATTTGCAATAGGAATATATCTTCAAACGCATTTTAGGATAGTCTGATTACCTAAGTGTCAGTTTTCTAAGTTTGGCGAATCTATACTCAACTTTCGAGGACGAAATACTGGTGCAGTTCTCACAAGATTAGGCAGAGCGCAATCACGAACTAATGAGCGTCCATCTTGATGGTGCAGCAGTATACTTTTCACAACCGACGATACCTCAACCAAACTTGAGGGGATATGTAGGTAGGGAGAGGTGATCTGCAGATATCCATAATCGATTCATCTTTCTCCTGTTTGTCTTGTTTATAAGATTCGAAGGAAGATGTCTTTGCTCGTGTTCTTGCTGAATCAGAATTGATTCAGAATCAGAATTGATTCAGCACTCACAAAGTCGTCTTGAACGTGTATATGGAAACTGATTTCGCTGAAACTCTTTGTATGATAACCTTCTACATCGTCATTGGGAGCAGCACATGCACTTGCAAGAATTTGTTATCCCGTATGAAAGTGGAAACAAACTCAAGTACAAACCCAAGAAGCGTATGATACTTACTTCTTCAATATGATGCAAAACATGGTAAATCTTGTAATAATAATCATGCGAAAGACTGTCTATGAGCTAAAAAATCAATTACGTGAAATTTAGTTAGTTTCCTGATTCTCGGGAAAGACTCAAATACCTGACATTCGCAGGATATAACCTAAGCTACACCAATGATGCCCATGCCAAGGCACAATACATAATTATATAAGTATTTATTTTTTTATTTATTATAATAAGGGGAACAGAGTCTAATATGCTCAGTTTCTACTTCATGGTTCTTCAGCTTTTACATTCTCAAATTTCAACAGTTCAGGTCGTTAGAAATATCTACTAGTGATATTCCATAGTTCAAATGATATCTGAAAAAATATATTTCTTACAATTAATGTTTTATTCATGCCGTGAAACAAATAACTGAATAAATCAAAATTTATTTTATTTCGTATAAATATGTAAATGTGAAATTTCAACAGTTCACGTTTAACAAAATGATGGTGTGTTCTCAATCCCCAATTTTGGAGCTTCATTGAAACAATAATCATTCTTTGAATGCAATGTATGTCATGAGTAATTGCTCTTGTAAGACAAAGAATGATCAGAATGTCAAACAACCGACAGACTAGGAATAAAAAACCAATTAGTTTTGTTCCGATTCTGGCTAATCTGCACTTTCCAAATGTCTGTGTTTCCCACCAAACGAAGCAAGAGTTCAAAAACTGTAACACTTGAAGGTTATTTCTAGAATTTAATTTCGAAGAATAACGATTGTCATGTAGGTAAAATACATTTTTCAGGAATGTTTAGGACAGCAATGTGAAATATTTAAACTGTTCGGAATTGTATTACTTTTCGTTGGTTCTAATTCTGATTGATGTGTACTTGATAATTGTATACGCTTCGTTTGGTTGAAGAATCATTCCCCGCTACTCTCCTCCGCCTTCGTTATACGAAGTGGGTCAGCAGACAAAGCCTGTGCTTTGGTGAGACACTCTGCGACGGGGAATGGAACGATGCAGATGGGGGTTGTGGTAGAACGCTTCGGCTATGATGCTGATGAGGGATAGCAATATTCTCGAACCGTCATGTTTCTTTGCTTTGAGAAAATTTAACTTCAAAAATAGAACATGAATGGAAACGCACTGTTATTATTATTCTATTGTATATTAGTCGCAATACTTTACTATCCTCAACGTGGTCATACGCAGTTAGTTACAGCTCTCTTGACAATAAATTATTTATTAATTAATTTTTAGTCAGTCTAACTGAGTACAAGCACTGTACCAACATCAAGCCAATGTAGCCAACGCATTTACTTCACCATCGTCCATAAGGGTAATAATATTTGTACCTTGCGTTACGTTGCAGGACATTCCAATTTCTCAAAACTTAAATCCATCGCCAACCTAGGACACAATTGAATTCGCGTGCTCTTGTTGTGCTATTCTGTTCTTTCAGCATCGAGCGTGTGGAACGATTATAACCGTGTCTCTTAGTTTGTTGTGTTATTAACCTGTATTTCTTTACACCACATAGTCGCTTTTGTGACTACTATTAATATTGATATGGATATTACTTGAATTTGTAGAAGTTGGCAATTCGTGTTATACAATTTTCGGCAAAGTTACATGCCATGGAGAGAGTGAGATCAGTGGGTGGGGTGGCGGTGGCTACTGGCTGCATCATTTTGGCTTTGGACCAAGAGAGCATGCATCGGTCGATATGCAGCCAGCAGGCGCCGCTCTGACGAGGAGGCAACGCCCGCCAACGCCAAGCCACCAAACGGCGGAGGCAGGCGAACTGCTCTGCTATGTTCTGCATGCACGGTCAACATTTACACATGGGATGATAAGTTTCCTTACACCGCAATTTCTCTTCTTTCTTCAGTTCTAGAAAATACATACCCCCGTTTACAATTGGGAGGTTTCGCATTTCGAAATACCAAATTACCAAAAATCTGATTGTAAAGAAGTACATAACTTTATATCATTAAAAAAATTAAAAGTTTTAAAGTCAAAAAAAATAGAAAAGAAAACATAAAAGTTACACACAAATTGGAAGAAACAGTTTCAGCTTTCTCAGTCACGTAGAAAAAAATCATTATAGGTATGTTTCCTCTTTTATTGTTGAGACCATATTCTTTTTTCATTTTCTGAACCTTTTCACTGTTGATTGAATTTCATCATTACACACGAAATGTGCGAGTGTTGTCAGGAATATTTTACATGATATTGATTTATTTTAATGTGTGATGTTCTTTCAGTGACCAAAGTACCAAAATGAGAATCACAAAACATTTCACTATTAAATTTTGCAAGTTTTTTTTAACATAAATAAAAAACAAATGAAAACCAAGAAATACAGATAAAATCACAAATGCAAATATTAGATTATCAATACACATTCTGGATTAAATTTGCTACTCGAACGCAAATTTGAGAGGACACATTTCTTCCAACAGGAAACACAAAAAAAAAAACTATATTTGAATATTACAAATGTTCGCACTAAAACAAAAACAGTTAATTCTCAAAGTGACGCAAAACGTGTCACTTTTTTCCTACTGTTAGCAGCTTTAAAATTGCTCAAGAGATTTCGCAGAAATAGAACGACATGACAACGTAATTACCAGACAATAAAAAGGTTGTACATATTAGTTGAAGTGGAGAAACCTAACAAATAGTAGGACATTTACACATTGGTAGGAGGGCAAGTATGATGCATGTGCCATTTCATTCATTGCAAATTTTAAGAGCGCCCGATTCTGATAGAGCTAAATCCAAATGATTAAATCATAATCACTACAGTTTGTAATACAAAGAGGTTACTAGAAACAATATATTGACATAAATTGCACTGATGCATTATATTTCATGTGCTCTTATAATACGTTACATACGAAATACATTTGCGAGGTGCACTTTGAAAGAACCGCGGCCTAGTGACAGCACTTTCGCACCACTAAGCGGAAGAGCGCTACTCCACTTGACTCCAAAGGACGAGGAATTATAAATTTTTTTATTATTTATTTTTGTCGAGGTTTAGGTTCCATCTAACCGTTGGACTTAGGTAAGGGAAGGAGAGATGTTGGGTTCGGGAACTGATCGTACCGAACAGACATTTGTCTGGAGTATGTGATTGAAACCCCAGCTGAAAACCTCACCTGGTTCGGTCAGGTTGGGTTTGAACCCACGCTCCACCGCTCAGAGGGATCCTGGAAGCAGAGACGCTAGCACGAAATCACCACCGCTGTCGGTACTAGACCATTCTCGTTAATCTGGTGATTCCCTTACCAATGGCGATCGGTCGGCACCTTGCACTCCCCAACAAATTCAACATCTCTTCATCCGATTTCATTTGCCCAAAAAACATGTAGTTGCGGAAAAGACAGACCAAATCTCAACCCATTTAGACATGAAACGAATAAATCCATACTAATATATCAATGCTAAACGCAAAAGCGTGTCTGTCTGTCTGTTTGCTTCCTGATCACGACTAAACCACAGAATCGATCGAGATGAAAATTGGCTTTTGGAGATAGTTTAGATGTTCAGGATGAGCATAGGCAAACTTTTATTTTTTAAATGTGTGATAAGAAAGATAGAAATGGTTTTTGACAATAAATGTCAATGAAATTTAAAAAAATAGTGATATATTAGCTTGCGCTGCCTAAACGGTCAAAGATGGGTTACTACTATGAATGTTTACATTGTTTTTCTCAAAGAGTTATATAAAATTGTCCGCGACAGCACATGTCTATCTACAAAAATTAACCTACATTATCGATAAAATATTTTGAAAAATAGAAGTGTTTATGTAATTTAATTTAAGAGAGTAATTAAAGAAGGAAAAATCAATCATCATCGAGTTTAATCGATTATTTGTTTTTTGGAATTAAAAAAAAATAAAAAAATCTTTAAGTCGTAAATTTTTTTCGAATAGTTTAGATTTTACAAGAATTGTAATAAAATGGGGCACCTGCGTCATAACTCCGAAGCGAAAATTCGACCGGTGCGACTCTGGCGAGATAATGTAGTGTGTACAGTCAACTTTTGTATTAAATTTGTATTGTTATGAATTTGAAAATTTAGGATGCTGCGCATGTTTTTAAAAACCAGTAAGTAAAAGTAGAGTACGATCTTACAATAAAGATTTTTTTTCTGAGTCTAAGAAAAATCCCAGGCAACGGCGGGTAACCAGCTTGTTAATAAATAAAATCTTTAAGCCCAATTTTTATTTTTCTGAAAAATTTTGTGTAGATTCCTGCTTCTTTTGATGACACGTTTCGTCACCTGAGGCGCCTTAGTGTGACAAACAGAAGAAGAATCGCAGCAGCCGATTTCCATCGGATGAAAAGAGAAGAGAAATTGACGGCTGATCTTTCCTGATACCATCACTCAGAAGATTCTTTCAGAAGGAGTGAATGTTCCCGGTAGATTACTTCATTTTGTGGTTCAGTGGGAGAATTGGAAATCCATTTATCCTATCTTATACTAGATATCGGCTACAATTTCCTTGATCGTTTCTGTTTAACCCTTTCATTACAATTTAGTATTAGATGAAAATTAGCACATTTACATATAAATTCTGAAATTATTATATCCGGACATAAAGAAAAGAAACGAAACATTTAATTTCATCCTAATGTACTCCTTTAATATTGAAAACATTATACAATACAAAAAGCAACTACACGGGAACCTCTTCAATGCAAAACTAACATTCTCTCAAAAATTTAATTCCGACTTTAATACATTTTTCTCTACTTTAATGAATGATTCAGTCAGAACAACGCCATTTATCCATTTCATTGGAAAATTCAATGGCCATAATTAGCTCGGGAATTATTTTTAGAAACTTAGAAGCAATAAGGGTAGTAATCCATTTATATTTTTCATAAAATTAAGGTACTCGTTTCAATTACTGAAGGAATATCGCGGCAACCGCGAGCACCATGCAAGGAGATAGATGTAGAAACTCAAGCGCCACTACACTCCCCTCCATATAAATCTAAAGCGAGAGTTGAAACTCGGAGCAGAGCAAATGTTCTACCGTTTCGCTTTTATATAAAATTTTAAGAAAACTATTCGCTCACTAACATTAAGACTAGTATCGTTTGTTTGCATGTCTCGAATTGTCGATTTTAAATAAACATTTGATATCTGGAAGGAGTTTCGAAAGGTTTAGAAAATAATTATTACTTCTGGAATTTTGAGTAATAATAATGATCCACATTTATTTACGAAAAAATAAACTACGTGATTGATCTCCAAAAAACATATTTATGAGAGGAAAATAAAACAAAAATTGATTGATATGAACAAAACTACCCTCACTGTCCCGTTTTCAGCTACAATATCTTCAATTAACAAATCTTAATGCGTACAGATATTGTTATATTTTTAATTCGATATATTCAAATACTGTACAACTAATTACAACGCATTTGTTAAATGACATTACTTGGCGAACTTGTACTATAATTTTGCGCTTCTCCGGCATAATCACAAATCTATAAAGCACCCCGCACCTTAGCAAGTATCCGGTCATCCCATCCTGAACTATGTGACTGGTAGGATTTGCCCTTCGCCCGTGGACGAAAACAGTAGACTGAAACAAAACGTATGAATGCTGCGCATTAATGGTTCATTTTTCTTTTGTAGAATGAATGAAAAAAATAACATTTTCGAAATTAAAGTTCCAATGTAAGAAATGGTCTTCATAGCAAAACTTTCTCAGAGTTCACGTATGCTTTGGTTGATAAACTCTGCTTCCCTCATTAAGTGTGCTGCCTGCGCAAATGATGGGATCATGAGCAGTTCTATTTTGCATTTCGCGTGGGTAAGCTGTTGTACAGAAGGAAAGTTTCGCGCTGACACGTCCTCTACGAAGGAAGTTTTCATTGGAGGCACTTCGCAGGAACTTCACACCCCGTCCTCACCACAACACACCTTGATGTCCCCGGAGATATAAAGGGAAAAGTTAAATTCATCGAGGAATATCTGAATTATGGTCCTGACTCTCCGATCTCCGATCCAGTTTACGATAAATTACTGTACTCTAGAAAGCTCGTGTTTCAGTAAACAATTTCAGTTAAAATATAATTTGAATGATTATTATATTCATTAATATATACTAAAAACAACGTAAACCTATTTGGTCTCTGATAACTTTCTGTTAGGTGAAAATGGCGATGAGCCAGGAATGGAACTCGGGAAACCTGCTTTGATCGCAGGGGTGTTAACCACTACACCTTCCACAACTGTACACCATTTCCACCCAGACCTATTTGGTCTGTTCGTAGACTAAGCTTTTCTTCTTCTTTTGAAAAATATTTTAATGTAACTTATCAAATTATGTAAAATAACAAATGTGTTCTACTTCATATATTACCTTCAAGGTGGGTATTTTTGTCGACAACATAAAGTGCTCGGTAATACATTGGTACTAATTTTGATTTTATTTTTACGAATGTTATGTCTCCATTTTGCTTAAAATTTACATCATTGCCATTTGAGCAAAGTTCCGTCAACCAAATATCTTACTATATACTTTAAGATAATTGGGTCACTCTAATGTTAATATCTCATTATCCATGTGTTTATAATTATTTTATGTCATCACATTTACTTGTAATAATAAAATATTTGACAAAAAACATGTTTGCATATCAATTAATACGAGAAAAGGAACAAATTTTATACATTTACATTTAAATTGTCTTAATATGTTTCAATCTCCAACTAAGTGAGTGAATGATTCCTTCATGTTCTGCTAGTTTGAGGTAATATGAATTGAGATACACATTATTGTAGAGAGAATGTTGAGACTGTCTTAATCAACGAAGGAGCTATGGATGACAAAGCATCATTTACCTTATAAAGTATCTACACCACATTCACGTTGAACATCTGTTGGAAATTCTGATATAAACGAAGGTTCATTTAAATGAGCATTTGGAAATTTCTCACCGTAAGTTAGTAGATTATGGTCAGTGCACAATGTAGAATCTTATGCCATCCGAAAATGTTGTGTTTCTTGATATATATTGTTGATAATTCTTGAATTAGTGCTGGTCATACACATCTTTTGCCGACATCTTTATTTAACCCAATGGTTGCTATGAATTTTCTGAGATTTGTTGCAGATTTGCTCCAACAGAAAGAAGTAGATGCGTGGGTGAGCAATGTCAAAGAAACCAGTTTGGGGTCACCACTTGCAGCGAATGAAAGAGACTCAACTCTAATTACTCGAAGGAGTACTTGTTTCGGCACACATAATTCCATCCAGCTACGAATAAAGTTTTCCCTAAGTAAGGCTAATTGTTTTCTCGGCACTTGCCGCGAGGCTACGCTTGGCATTCTTCTCACCCCCTAAATGCAGGCTGCGGTAGCTAGCCTTTGNAAATGTGCACATTTCCTGCATCATTCATTTCGTAAAATCTGCAAGTATTAGCATGGAGCCCCATCAGATGGCCGTAAGATAGCGCCACCAAACGGCCGCCCTTTCACCACGGCACCCTTCCTGAGCTGTTCTCAGCCTTACAGCCCTCTCGCATTCGTCACCAAGCGCCCATCCGAATCAGATGCGCTCTCAACTCTCACCCGCGCTCGCTCCAAAAAGTCGGACGCGGTCTCAGTCGGCTCCCATGCGCCGAACATACATTTCATACAGTCACCCGATTTCAAATCGGTTCTTTCAATTTTTTAAGTCTGATCACTTAGCTATGTGTATTTAAGTTTCTATTCGTGTTACTGTAAAGCGAATAACATCGTCATATTATAAAACTATCTCTTAAAGCACATTCACAAGTTGCCGCACGCGACCGAGATTTATTCACATTGTGCTTTTCTATTCGTGTGCGCATAGGCCGCACACCACTGTGCTTCAATTCGCGCCCGCCAATTTAGCGTGTGCGTCAGTACATTCCCTTGCGAGTGCGTATCCAGGCACTTCAAGACCTCGAGCTGCAGGCTGAAGACAACACCAGCTGGACTCTCAAACTGAGTATTACCCTTTCAGTTATTAACGTACTGTGGTTGGTGATAGTCCAAGTATTGAACATGTGTGGGTGGTCATGATTGAACTAAGAACTGCTCCTATAGAACTTGTATGTATTCATGAAATACGTAATGTTGTACAGATCAATCGGCACTATTAGTATAAGGATTCGCTTTCACTCTAATCATAAGTCTTGTTGACTCTTAGATGTCTGTTGACTTGAGTAAGCATCAGTTTTATATAACACCAAAATACCCAAGTAGTCTGTAAATAGATTGATCGTTGTGCCAATTGTGTAATCATCTAGAAGGGTTATTAAGTTAGTGATATTTAGATTCATATTTCACCCTTCCATTTCATCTACTTTGATTGCTCAATTGCTCCTCTAGTTTTTGTATGTTTAGTTTAATAATTCAATG
>NNCF01129553.1:517211-534110 GCA_002313205.1 Laupala kohalensis
TACCTTCCTCACATTGCTTCCTCGGAAGCTGGTCCTCCGTCGTCACATATCTGTTGTGTTCCGTGGCATCTGCCAGAGGGTTTTCCACTGTATATTCAATTCAACCACGACGCCGCGGAACAGTACTGGAGCAGGGTTGCTCAAAATATGAAGAATAATCAGATAATTATAAATTATAAAGACTTCATTACTTTGCGATGTGTAAATAACGAATAAAACATATACGTTTATTGAACAGGCATTAATTGACGAATCAGAAGTTATTCTTTTATTTAACGTAAATAAAAGTTCTTCTTTTATTAGAGAATCAATAAATGACGAATAACAATATACACATTTACTTAACGTTAGTAAAGCAACATGAAATGGTGTTATTCTTTTACTTTACGTACATAAATAACGAATGAAAAGTTATTCTTTTACTTCACGAGCATTGAATGACGAATGATCAAGTATTCATTTATTTGACATAAATGAATGCGAATACTGTTATTTACTGGATAGTCGCACAATGAATAACATCTCACGACGATGATATGACTTTCGTCGATATTATGACAAATAATTAGTTTTCGGTTTTCGGAACCCGTGAAAGAAATATGGAAGCCATTTATTGTTGGAATTTTAAAGAATTCTGAAATGGATGTTATCTGGCGACGAGAAGCGAACAGGGTGGCCAGCTGGCTTCAGGAATTTAAATGGGGGGGGNAGAAGCCATAAGAGGGATGACACGACAGATATACTGGTTAGGAAAACACTTTCAGGCGAAGTTTAAAAGATAAAATAAAATTTAAGTGTTATTGCGTAGGTCTGTGTTTGGAATCGGAGTAGAAACTTCTTAAGTGAAAGAGACGCGAAATTAGCTGTCCTCAATAATTGGACTGTGTGGAATTATGATAAACAATTCTTGAAGGGATGAGAAGATAGAATGTTAACTTAATCGGTTCGAAGGGACGCGTTGTGATATGCGAACGTGCCCTAGCCACTTTGAGAGAAATTGTTAGTGTCATGAAGCGAAATATGAATTTTGGGAGAGCCAGCTACTTAGAATCTAGTAGAAAGACACATTAATACTTTGTTTTGTAGAACTAAGAAGGGCAAGATCGGCCTTGTATAAATAACATTCGTGTTAAACCCAATTAGAAATTTCGAGCCAGCGAGCGTTATTCGGCAACGCAGTGGTGTGAGGAAATGATCACTCAAGCAATTTGGGGGCTCATAGCGGAAAGAGGTGTTGGTGAAATCTACCAGATCTTCCAAAATAAATTGGTTTCGCCAATCATAAAACTTTATGATCTAAGTTAAATAGAATGTCACAACTAATGGAAATTTCCGGAGTATGAACAGATGGGAAGACGCACGAAAGAAAGAAGCAGGAGCATTAACAAATACTGCTATTGGCTGAGAACCGACCCACGTCACTTCGTGACTAACCTATCGGATGTGCAGTATGAATTGAACGCCATTGGAGGACAAAAATCAGGACGTCAAAGTAGGGTGGAGTTAATTTCGAAGTTTTTGGGACTCTGGCGGGAGTAACTAACACAAAAGAGCAAACATCACGCGGAAGCTGATTATTATTCTTAGAGCTGATGAGTATTTGTATTTTTATGTGCGGTTTATTCTCATGTTGCGTATGTTTTCGCTTCATCAGAGTTCGCTCTCGTTAGTTAATGACGAGGTCGGATACTCTGATTGTTGAAAAACTTGGCTTTCGTGAGTGTGGAATTTTTTTCTTTGGAAAATGAACAATTCACGATTTTGTTGACTTGTTCGTTAGTATGTTTCGTTACGAGCAGTTCACATGTTGATCACTCTGCTTGAGTTGATCACAACTTTAAAGAACTTTGATAATTTTTGGACGTACGGTTTCGCTAAAATTCCCGGTCGAGAAATATAAATTCGTCAACTGAATTTCAAAGGGTTATGAACTTCATAACCTGAGAAGGGGCGTGCTTGTCTTACACCATTTCATTGTGGCCCCTGATGGTCCATCTTGAAGAACCATTGTTAAGGTAAATTGCTGACTGGTTACGTCCAGTATTTTGTTGACTATTCGCTGAGAGAAGAATCAGTGAATTGAGCTCTGTGTTTGTGTTATACGTCATAGACTCTCGTGGCTATCAAGAACGTTAATTGATAAGGTCATGGAAGAATAACATTGATCGTAGAAAAATCATACTCTCAGTTGTATAACTTAATTGATCGTTGACAGGAACAGTTGTGTAGCCAGTAGTATAATTTCTTAAAGAGAGTAAGCAAGTATTATGTATTGCAGTTGTGATTTTGGGGGAATATTTAAAGAATATATGTTGGGGAAGTGCTTGCGTGTGAAATGTTAGTGAGTAAGGATAATGTGTAATTTTGATAGAATAAATAATTCAGATCAATTTTACACAGTGTTGTGTTTCCTTCTCGAAGGACGAGGTATATTTTACGACCTATTAATGGACCGAACCCTATATGTCCTGGTTGTTTTTGTAGTTAGCAGTCTGGGGAAGCTGACTTCAATGAGTCAGGTAAGTGCTAATGAGCGACTGCTTTGGACAGCCCCCCTTTTTAATTAGTAATTTTATAATATCGATTCGAAGGACGAGGTCGAATAAACGACGCCGTCCCGACGTCATATTTCCCGGAATTCAAAGACGATAATAAACTTCGTTGTTTCGACGTCGAGATCTTGTCGAAGATCGACGTTGAGATGACTCGTTATACGACGTCGAGACGACAATAATAAACTACAATGTTTCGACTAATTATAATAGCGCATGGGTTTCCACTCCTGTTAATTGTGACCCATTTCTCTTCGGATAGTCGGAACCACATTCGCAATTTCGACGTTTCTTTCTTCACTGCCATCTGGTAGTGGAAGTTGGAACACTACTTGGGTGCATTTTTTACCAAGAATTAATTTTGCCGAGAACATCCTATCTTTTACTTGTTTTACGGAGATTACTATTTTACGTGTTTACTATTCATGGTACTAATAGTAACACAGAGCAATACAAGTGGATAAAAACTTAGCATTTATCACCATGTTGCAGTAGCTCAGTGGCAGCTTGCTCGCCTTGATATACAAAGAACTCTGGACTTGGAAGACGGAGGTTGAAAAACACATTTCTTGTAGGAATGTGTGTTACACGTCATAGAACATGATTTAACGAGGTAAGACGATGGATAATATCCATAAAATTTGTAATAAAAACGGTAATTCAACATTTTCAAGAAAGTCATGTGACGATGTTGTTTTGGCGTCGTCACCCGGCGTCGCATAAGCGCTTTTTTACGACGTTGTGAAGACGCCGTTCTCCGACGTTGAATCGACGTTACATGCCTACACGTTGGCAACGTTTTCATAACGTTAATTGATGTCGCGACGACTTTGACGACGTTGTAACGACGTCGTTATGACTCGAAATTTCTACGTGAGATGTTATTCACTTGTTTGTCGTGCAACGAATAACAAAATGTTATTCACATTTTAGGTGCACAGTGAATAAAATGTTATATAAATGTAGGATGGATAAAAATATATTGGCTTGTAAAAGGAATAACAAAGTTCTATTCAATTGTACGTACAATGAATAAAAAGCAATTATTTTACCATGCTTCTATGAATAAGGGAAAAAAATATTTTTTTCTTGTTAAAATACAAATAATTTCCTTTTAATGTGGTATTCTTATTCCTGGTACAATGAATAACGATAAAAGCTACAGTTCTATGGGTTTCAAGGAATAACTAACTCAAATGCCAATTGTGGTCGTACTGACGAACGAAAATGTGATACTTCGATACTTTTATAGATTTTATTAAAACCTTGAATTTGCTTTTTTGTCTAGGATCAACACCCGAATCACTAGATCAAGAAACATAAAAAATCTCAAATTTCGCATTTTTATGGTTATTGCAGAATTAAACTACGCCTTATCTTCTTAAACTTTTTCGACTTTATCATTGAGTCGATTTTCCATTGCCTGGTCTATAAATGAATTATAATATATAACCATCAATTCTAGGGATTCTTCTAGAATGTTCTCAATAAAAGAGAAACATGTGAGAGTAACTATATGAACAATAAATGCCAATGATTTTATATCCAAAAATAGTACTAAGTCATTTCATCATAAGCATCAATAAAAGAGAAACATTGGACTATCACGACTAAATAATGGCGTAAAATTTCCATAGAGTTCCAGTTCGGGATACAGCTCATTAACAATATCCATTTCTCTTCTAACACCCTATTTTATCGCTCCGTAAAATGATATACAACACAATAATTCATGTATAATTTCGAGGACACTATGAAAGATCTCATGAGTGTTCACATTGAAAATTGATATCATTTGTCGATGGTCCATATGAAGCTTTTTCTCCACACTTTGAATCAGAGTGACATGGCGAGCTTACTAGAAATTATGATCAATTTGTACTTCATTCTTTTCATGGTTTATTATTTTAAACTGTGATACGTTATTTGCATTAGTCCGTAGTCTTCTCAATTTAACCCCCGTACTCAAAAAGACTCTTTTCTTAGCACAACTTTATTCTATTAGATATAGAAAGTGGGAATTACTTATAAACAATTACAAAACTTTCCATGAAAATTACATCCAGACTAAGTTCACCAGAAAGTATAATAATAATAATAATAATAAATTTTTACCAATTTGGGTTCAATAGCGTTGTATTAACATTGTAGATAACCGTGTTTTTACAAGCTATTATTTAACTTCACCTGTTAGTGTGTTAGTATGTTTCGGCCAAACCTCGCAACTGAATTTTAAAACAGTTCTCCACAAAAGTTTGAGCTGAAATTTGACACACATGTACAAACCCGGTGATAATGTAATATTATGATATCTAACTCAAATGAAATATTTTTTTTGTTTTAAAATTACGATTCTATTACAAAATTACTCCCAACGGATTATTTCCGGGAAGCGTCAACTGAAATGCAAACTGTCTCTTTCCTTAGAAATAAATATAACGAATTGCATAGCCTACGCCTTTTCATTAGATTTTTTTATCTTATCATTCTGAACAAAATGATATTCTTACTTTATCATGATGAATAGCGAAGGAATGTCTTAATTTATCATACGATCGCTTTTCAAGAGGGTGTTTACGCTATCGGAAGGTGTACCACGAATGTCAATTAACTTCATAGAACACCAATTAATGTCATAGAACAATGATTGGTTAATAAGTACTTGTCGAAGTGTCTATTCACTTTGCAAGTCGCGCAACAAGATTTTTGAAGACAAATAATTTAACATAAAATATTAAATCATTCTCAGCGATTAGGATAGCCAGTACGTTTATTTTTATTACGATCTACTAAAATGAAATATGTATGGAGGTATTAGAATTTGGCATTGTATTACCATAATAAAAATCTTCGCTTATTTTATTCGTTTTAGTACATGATTGGAATAAAAGCTTTTACCTTACCAGGCAAACTTTATCAATAACTTCCTTTCACTTACGTGTTTAAAAAAAGCATTTTTTTTAATTCTTTGGTAAGATAGCACAATGTAGTCCAGCACACCGAATTGTAATCATCACGATTGCGTATTTTCTAAGCATTAATTTACGTGAAATGAACAGAAATAATACTTCTCAAGGTGAATCTCCGTCAGATCACAAAGGATCTCTGGTAACTTCTGTGTGAGACATTTTGGGAGCAGTGAATTATAGCAAAGGGATGCGTCGGGCTAAAGACAATTGCACTCATATGAGGGCTGCTAAACTGGGAGTCCCATAGCAACTGCGTGGCGTCACTATGGAGTGCCATGGGAACTCACCTGTTACTCCATGGATAGTGACTCGCTTGCGACAAGACGTACCTAGATTCCATAATGGGATAAGACAGGTGTGTCCGTCCCGAGCATGCTTAGTGCAAGCCAATCACATTGAAGACATTTTTTTAAGCAGACGTATTAGGATATCTCTTCACGCTTCGACAGAAATATATTACATCAATCCTTTAAGTTCCCTCTCAAAAAATGTCTTGCGTTTTATTGGCTCATTAATACGATGCGCATTGGCACACCTTGTGTTATTCCACTATGCCTTGGTTCAAGGTGAGGGGAACAACATGTGAGGGAAGCTTGACATCCCATTTCTGTTTTTTTTTACTGAAGGAGATTGTAACCAATATATACATGTTAATAATGTTTATACGTATTTGAGAAATAATGTCAGAGAAATCAGATTGAGAAACAATTGGGGCATCGGGAGAACGAGGTCGACCGCCAAATGCCCCAAAATTTGAGCAAAACTCAACTGGGGTTTTGAGTTACGTAGCGAGATACGTGGTAAAGTGTTCATGTACATCTTCATATAAACGATGTTTTAATCAATTTCAATAATTAAAAAATAAATAAATATCATATTCCTGTATTTGATAGGAACGAGTCAGCCAACTACCGATGATTTAAGAGTGATCCTCTCATGAATCGTACAGACATTCCGAAATACGCGTAATATTTTTAACTCGGGGTTTGAGTGACATAGTTCAATCGATTATAACGAAAGTGTTACATTCCATACCTACATGAATTAAATATCTCGTAACTCATTCTTTGAGTGACAAATCCACTCGAAGAAATTAATAGAGTACTATGTAGTATATTCGATGGACCTTGGTATATATTTTTCAAAATCGGTTTAACTTCGCTTAAACGTAGAGTAATGAAAGAAAAACATTCTTAATTTTCATTGCAGATACTTACCCTGAAAAAACCTTTTTTTTAAATAACGTAAGATATAACCAAATAATATGGCAATCTAGGTTTCATTTAGATATGTGAATTCTTGATTTATCAGAAGAAAACGTCTTGGACTGCTGACATCATCTAACTGGAAAGTAGGTATTCCTGGTCTCACGCAAGAAACGATTAAATTAAATCTTAACTTTTTTAGCTTTATAATACATAACTACTATTCGAAAGCAAATAGAGAATTATTAAAATTTCTTCAACTTTTTTGCAGGTGAGTGGTAATCTAAACGTGGGAGGTTAAACAAAATGAAAGGTACTCTCAATGATAGCTTAAGAATAACACCTCCTGATCTTTCTCTAGTTCACTGTGTACTGCTGATAGGATTTCACTTTCGAACCAAGAAACTTTGAATGCCAAACTTGCAATTGCGGAAGTTGGAAAACACAGTTTCTAAGTGAATTTCCTTCTGTGAACTTCCGAATACACCTTCCTTTGAAAGTTGAATTAAAATGCCGCGAAGTTCATTGGAAAAAATGCGTTTCTTGAAACACGTAAATAAAAGGAAGTTATTGATAAAGTTTGCCTGGCAGGGTAAAAGCTTGTTCTATATGCTTAAGGTGCATAAGATAAACATATTCGTGGTAATGATTTCAGTTCTTTATCGCTCTCATTTCGTCTTCTCTTCTATTTCTATTGTTCATAATTGTCGAGAAAAAAAAATTTTGTTGGACATAATCATTGTTAAAAAATAATACCACATCCTTTTCACAGCAGGTATAATGTATTAGAGAAAATAGGGCTGATGTTTTCTGTATATTGAGTGCTCCGAGAGAAATTAACTAGGAATCTTAAGCCACAAATCTAAGCAAAGTTGAAACAAAACGACATCTTGGTAAAAATGCCCAGATTTCAAAGTAAATATTTCCTAGATAATCACGATAGTCATTTGAAAAATGAACTATGTTGAAAAAAAATGAATTAAAAATAAACTTTTCTTAGAAGGACTTGGTCGACGAACTTGAGATTTGGAGATCTGAGCAATATCCAAAGACCTCCGAGACATCTTAAAAGATGAGAAAACTTTTATGTTTATAGGTTACAGACAAAATACACTTATTGGGATTTTACGTAAAATTCTAAGTTAAAATTAAACTTTCTGGGAAGAGAGATTGAAATCTGCAAGAAATTTCATAACAACTGTAACTAAATTGAAGTAGAAGTCATGTAACATAAACTAGTAATGACTAACATAAAAACTGAACTACAATGTAATTCACTAATTATTTCGCATTTGTGTTAAGTATTTGGCTAATATTGCACAACACACCTATCAAATCTCCAATTTTCCTGTATATGTATGTTAATAAATGAATGTCTCCTAGTGTATTGAAGAGATAAACTAAAACTCAAAATTAAATCTTGCGTTTAGATCAGAAATTTCTATTTTCCTATTTCGCTGATGTTTCGACAACCAGCATTATCTTCATCGGTGCTTAGCATATAAGCACCACATCATCAATACAGCTCCATACCAAGCGTGATCAACGCCATGGGGATATTACCATCCACACCCACAACAATCATTCCATTCCTTTTACCACTGAACATTCTTACGTATTAATTTGTGCATTTTTCACCAAATTCTTCCTTTGGCGGATTAAAACAAATAAAATGGAAATTTTTTAAACCTAAAATCTCAAAATGTGCATCTCACATTTTTCTCACAGTTCATCTCACAATAGACTTATTTTAGTATCTATATATTTACAGAAATGTATTTGACTAGGAATATGTAAACATTATGTACGAAGAATTTGACTGGTTCCTATATTTATAAATTTACTTTTCTTATGCTTATGCTTATAAATCAGTTGAAAATAAACACGTTTGTGTGAATATTGAATGCGAGATGTTCCTATAGTGATTTCCTAAAGTACGCAAAAGAAATACTGAAGAATCGAAGAAACACTCAAAATACTATTCACGGCCATACAGTCACCTAGCGAACATTGCCCAGACTTCAAAAGGCGTTAGAGCTGGAAGGTTAAATAAGTTCATTGCTATTTCTCCGTAATATAATGAAATACACATTAATGAATAGATGGAGTATTCTCCGTCCATGACTGCTTCTAGCTGTGAATGTGCATCGCTTACGGACTGCTATTGTAAATAGCAAGACCTCATCGGTGAATGCAAACGACGCGACTGCCTGGCATCAAGAGAATACGACTAATATTCAGAGCCCACTGGTATCGAAAGGTAGGAGATGTGAATTTGAATTCACTTTCAAAGGTTCCCATTAGTTCGTGAATGCTGATTCATTACGAGAGAAACAATGCTTCAAATCATCATCACAATTCAACTTGTGTGCGGAAACAACGATAGAAATATTTCATGAAAGATCAAATATTTCATTTTTTTAATGTGACAGAAACGCGGGAAGCCCTTAATTAAATAACATAAACAATTTTAGATTCTTCTGAAATCCCAGAACATCATCATATATATTACTAAGTTAATATCCCCTAAATTTTTCTTTCCTTTTCTATGTAACCGGACGGAGCAAATCACACAAATGAAGTATCGTGAAACATTAAATTTATTTTATGTACTTTTTCATCATTCACCTTTTCCTTTACAAATTAACAGAATTTAAAAGACGCTACTTGAGTCATTTATTTGAAGAGGATGTATCTACAGTTCTGATCTGACTATGATGATGTAAACCAAAGTGCATAGAATAGTACGCAACGCTTGTAAAATTTGGTTTAATTATTTATTTACATGAAAATACACTCCACAATTACTCCCAAGATAAACACTACCCACCAATATATTCCACTGGCACACTCCCATTACCAAGTATCCCCCAAAATGCACAATATTATTACTAAACAACAGCACATAATATATCTGCTCCCTTTGATCACTTCAGACAAATGAAAGCTAGTTTATGGAATGCTCAATTTAGTGATCATCGTATAAATTTAGACATTTTTGAACACAAAACATATTTGCATTGGCTCTTTATCTTCGACACCATTATTAATAACAATTAATTAGCACCACAAGACTCTTCGGCGACGTCACGCGCACTTTGTCATTATTCACTGACACTTGATAATGCTAACAGTGTACTGTACGCAGCAATTCTTGTAGTTACCTTATTGTCTGAAAGCTTGACCTCCAGCTACTAAATGTCGTGGGTTACGCTCGTTTATTGTGCGTAGATGCCTTCCACTACCTAGGTTCATTCATACGGCCCCCAGCGGCCTCGGCTCTTACGTTCGCTGCTAAAGCAACCCGGAAATCCTCCGCGTGGAATGTGAGATGTCATTAATGTCATCAGCTAGCACAACTTGACGATGATATCACGGCTTAATGGCTGTAATACTGTTCATTGCCATAGACCGCTCGAAATAAAAACTCATCACTCACGTAATAAAAACTTTCAACGTCACTCGCGCCAAACTAATTAAAAATTGCGGAGAAATTGCAATGAACTCAAATTTAAGTAGTTCGGTCCACGCCGATTGACGAAAACTAATAAATGATCAACTGATACAACTTATTAGAAAATGAGCTCAAAGGGAATGATCACCGGAAACTTATCCAGTGTCATCCAGTTGCACTCTGACTGAAGTAATCAGTCAGAAATGATGAATAAAAAGACAAGCCAAATTATGTTAAGTCTGAAAGACACTCAGTACGGACATTGTCTGGTCTCCTTCGCTGCTAATAATGATGCTCTAATGGTCAGAATATATATTGTCACCGAAAATAATCTCCGAATAATCTAAGGTGTCTGGAGCGTCGCTGTTTAAATAATCACGTCCCCACTTCGTGACCCAAAATTTGAGAAAATGACTCCTTATCTTATGACGTACGTGAGTTTCTTTGACCAATGGCTGATCACTTTTCTTTTCACGAGACTCGCCTCTGATTGACTTCCTTCGTCCTGACGTATTTCAATTTTTACCAATAGCGATGTTTGTTGAAACTGACGCTACTTCTCTCCAAACCCTAGTATTTTTCCATCCCTCCACAACCCTCCTTCCATTAGGCAATATTTAATTTTGACAAGGAGATCTCATCCCCGGTGAACCGACAATACCACTTAATTTTTAACGCGTCTGTCAAATTTAACTCGCGCCTCTTTCCATTTCGAGCCCCAAAACATATTTTTGCGTGGTCGCTTCCCACTCCAATGTTTTTCCCAAGATCACTCGCCTTTATTGTTGACACACTTTTGGCACTCGCCCCAGCGGACTCAATCCCCGCCTCTTCTTCTTTCTTTACCCAAGTGTCACTCTTCTTGTATTGCATGAACATGGGTTACTTTGAACAATGAACAGCTTTCGTTCTACTGGGTCCTTTCTCACGATTAAAAACCCATGTCGTTTTACAGCTATACTAATGGAAATCTCCTTTTTGGCAAAAGGTCCTATAAACACCCCTGGGTTCCTTTTCTTTTACAAAAACACTGTTCGTCCTTTTAACTTTTCATCACCTATCAATTACTTAATTGTGAATACTCTTGACTTTCTTCGATTCTCACTTTATTCTGATACTGTCCATATCCAACGTGTTTCAGCCATTGAACCCATATCGCTCAACGGTTCGCTAATTGCACGTCCTTCTGGCCCAAGGATCTTCCAACAGATCTTCTTTCTTTTCATAACCTAGGCTCCGCACCCTATTCCTAAGATTCTTCACATATTCAATTTATCTGTCACCAAGTCTAGCCCAAACATTTCTCTCAGATTTCTAAGACGCAATATCCCATCTGCCCCTTCCATTTACATTTTGACTAGTGTCTAATGAATTATTTTTCACAGCTACTTTTTTTTCTTTCTTACACTCCAGCCCCCGCAAAAATAACTACGCAGCATGTCAGGACACCGGTTAGATATTTTACGACTCATTGAAGCGGAGCCCGAGCACGCGCCCCAATTGAACCTGTCTCCTCACTCCACTTTCTCTTTGTCCCAAAAGCAGCCTCTTTTCTCAGTCTTGCCTGCGACCGCATCCGCCCGAGGGTAAAATTACGAGCTTCTTCTCAATTTACCAAATCTTTTCTTTAATAATTATTTCTACAGATTTATAATAAAATGTAATAAACTTATTATTTACTACTATATATAACAAGCTCTAAACACTATAAATCAAACTCTAGAGAATCATTTGGGTGTATGGTTGTGTTTGAGAACTTATGAATTTGCATTTCAGCTAGCGTACTTGCATCTCGAACCTAATAGCTTACGCAGTCCGTTTCTTGATTTCCACGGGTACACATCCAAATGTGAAATAAAATAGTACAATCAAAGAAAAGTTACGAGAAAATGTCACAAAATACGTGATCTCAAAAACTAGAAGAAAATACTGTTACACTAATGTCAAAATAACATTCCAAGTTTCACTCCTTTTTCAAGCATTGGTCGTGGAGAGAAAAACTTCTAGCGAAGTCTTTGTTTCAGAGAGAAGTCATATTGAATTGTCATATATCACTGAGCTATTTCCATAAAATAAGAATTTTGAAAGAAATATGACAAGTGTTGGAAAGAGAAAAGATTTTGTTCTGTGGGTGTAGAAGCAGTCGGTTGGCAATCCCTGGATGGCCAACAGAATGGAGAGAGTTGAGCTGAGCGCGAGGCGGTGTCCCAGAGAGGAACAGCGCATGCGTGAACCAAGGCCAACTTCATCAATGCTGTGACGACATCGCCCACCGCCACCCAGAGCTAAGGATGTTGGCGATCACGATTTGTTGATAATGGAGCTACGGACTGCGAGGGACTGGAAAAGGGGTGGATTAAGGAACGCCGGTGGAAAAAAATATAGAAATGTTCCTTTTAGGAGTATTTGCAAGGAATGTTGAGATTTCTATTCCGTCATTACGTATAATTTCATTAAAAAAGTTAACTGTAAGACCCCCAAGGGTTCCTGAAGAGTAGAGCTCCGCAGTTAGTTGGCATCGACAGATAAATGACCCAGCATCACACCCCGGGAGTAGATACGACACACGTTTTGTTATTGTAGTATTTTAAAATGGGAAATGTAGCGTGCAATTGAAGCTTATCTATATGGAGCGATAAGACGTAGGAGGTGGGTGGTTCGGTTAGCTGGGGTTTCCAACAACTTAGCCCACGAGAAGGGGTTAGTACAAGCAGAGCTCTATAGGGATAGAGCCTTAGTATAAGTAGTTAGCAATAGTTCGAATAATTGATACTAGGAGGAAGAATAGAGGAAGGAGGGTTCGCTTTTCAGTAGTCACAGCTATATGAACTGGAACTTTAATGTGAAAAGCTACATTTTTTTTCTGGTCCCCCTGGAAATGGAATCCGGAATGTCTGGGTGATAAGCAAGAACGCTACGACCTGAACCACCAGAGGGGTGATATTTGTAGACCTGGGAATGTGTCTAAGCGTTAAGGCTGCATACGATCGTATCCTCATCTATTTGTCGGTACTTCAGCGCACTATCCAGTCAGACACAGTAAATCGCAGTGCATTATTTTATAATCTGATAAAAAAATCAATTTCATACATATTCCCAAACATTTATTTGTGATCAGAGAAGCAGAAAAATCTAGAGTGTTTATGAAGAAATTTTGATTTATAAATCGGGAAATGATTATTATATGTTATTATTACCTATGGATATTTATCTGAATATTTAGGAGTCGAAAGGTATCACCGCATTGAATCAAAAGAATTATGAATAAACCATTCTGTCAATAATTAAAGGAATGTAAGTTTGATTTTATGATTATTGAAACGATAAATTTCAGAAATATTCGATTATGATCTTATTGTACAATCATTAAAATAAATATTTTTTTTTATTTTAAAATTTTTCATGGATATGTCGTAAGATTTTGCAGCACACGCCACCCTTTTCGAATGTGTACAATGAGTCAACATAATCGATGGAGTAAGATGCATAAATCAAGATATAAAGGAACACATGATGAATTCACCTAATGACATAAAGTAGTAATTATTCTGATGCTTTTCCTGATGATAATTGATGCATAAATCTCATCAATAAGTTAACTCAACTTTTCTGTTTCTCTCTTCACCTTCCAAACAATTTCTTACTTATTTTTCATATCTTAGAAAGCAATTATTTTCATGAAATCTCAATATTGTATCCCTTAATTCACCGTACCACATCAGTAGATTGTACCTTAATCCCTGACAGTACCTTCCTTCTCAATGCATTTCATAAAGTCATTAAGATTTGTAAATCATAACTTGCATAAGCAAACAGGAACTGTACACAAACAGGTATCACTTTCGGAAGACTTCGGTCTTCCAGAGAGGCAAGAAAGCAACCTGCAAAGTTCTCGCGAAACCTATCTCTGTACTTTCACATTCCAACATCTGACACTCGATGAACACGTAAAGTCAACAACGATCATCACGTCAAAAGTCGCAAACTGAAAATGACTGCGTGGGGGATAATAAACAAAGTCACCCTCCGGAAACAAGCGAGGGACAACTCCGATCGGGGACCCAATGATTTAATACTTATAAAAATATTTAATGAAGTTCGTACTTTTACCAATTTATTATCCCAAAATGAATCGTAGATATTATATGTGCAGTGAAATTTCGAGATTAAGTATACGTAATGGTTTAATGATATTCCCGCCACTATCTGGAGTGAAACCGGAGAAAAATCCGGACTAGGATAGGTGATCTTCCTTTGCTACTTTTATGGATGATGAAGGTCCTTCACAATGGTCCTTCTTTGGATGACAAAGACATCGGGTCCCAGAATCTTTAACTATCCCATTGACCGAAATAATGGGGGCATGCCACATTGCGTATTTGACGGGAAAGAAGCCTTGCATCATTATCTGCATGTTCACAACGTTGTCAAAATCAATGTGATGTCAACAGTTTTTAAATAATAAAATTTATTTTCAAAATACTACTTATATAGCATTCTATATTTTAAAAGAACACTGTGAAATAAATTCTAAACGATAACGTTTCCTAAGTTTCTAGAGTTGATTTCATTTACTTATTAATTAAATAATAATGCAGCTCTTATCTCCTTTTGAATGAATGACGGATATAACAAAAATATTTTTTTGTAAATGTATTAATTTGGTAAAATATCTTGACTCATCATTTTGCTTCTTTTTAACTAACCCAAACAGACTCGACTCATGTCTTCCAAACCATCATGTAGTACTTCCTCGGAGCATTTTCTAAGACCTAATTCGCTGCACGCATTTTCCAACAGCGTTTCCTTATCTGCATGACAAATACTTGCACCGTTCGTTCCGCTGCCCTCTTATCGCCCGCTTGGAAGCACGTGCACCAGAGCATGCCCAACCGCCAACTACTATATTATGAGATCTCTCAGCGATTGCTCCATGTAAAGACGTCAACTCGATAATAAGTATGTTAGACGCTTGAGCAGGGTCCACTAATAAATCGCACGGGCACATGAGTTCCATATAAACAGTTTATAAATACGAAGCCCTTGGAATTTCAAACCGGTGCACGAGGCTATTAATTTTTTTAAGATAACAATAATGACTGTATTTTCCTCTGAACAGGTAATTTGTCTAAAACATGTAGCATGATATACAACTAAAACATGAAAATAGAGATAATTTGTGATCCAAAAATATTTCAAGCTATAAATTAAAGGTTGAATTTATAGGTTTAAATTAAAGGTTGAATAAAACAGGGAACTGGCCAGTGATACCTATCATTTCGATAATTTATACATAGCAAAGGGTGCATACGGGCAGATTTTGGACTTTGGAGTCTTAAAAAATGTCATTACTAACTTCAGCAACCCCGAAAACTATGATCTCAACACTAACATAAGTGATTTCCTATTAGATCTTCATTTTGTCCCTGACCTAACCGAGTATATTCCCTCGCAGAGTACGAACGTGGACTGAAGCGGCGTTGAGAGAGTGACTCTTCTCTTCTGCGACCGCTAAACGAATGTATTCAACATCTATATCGTACTTTTTGATAATTTCTTCCTGTCACCCACCCGTTCCCACCCGTACCTCAAGGATGCTAGGGCTTTCATATCTCCAATTGGGATTAATTGTGAACTTACGAAGCATTGGTAGCGTCCTTGCCCATCTCAACGGCACTGATAACTATCATTTCAAATATGTTATAGGATTTTTCCATTATTTTTACGTCATCCTCTTTCCACCCCCTCCCAAGGAGTACCAAGGATGTCTTACACCCACAGTGCTTATTGTAAGAAATTCAGTCAGCTGTATATAAAGTTCGGTTAAAATTGCCGAGACAAGAGTCATGATGGGATACATATATAAAACATTTCAACCCCCATTTCATCCTCTTAAGGGGTTGAGATTCGTAAAAACATTTCTTAGAGAATGTCTACATCCTAAAAGGAATCTACTTGTCAAATTTCAAGTTTGTAGCCTTTGTAGCTCCTGAGATTTCGTGTTTAGTCAGTCATATATATATATATATATTCCAAATGTATAAGCGAAATTACTCTGACTGACTGAAACATGAAACCCGTCCGCCTACGTCATTTCCACATACGNACTATTTCTTCACTAGAGCAAATCACCACTAGTATGAAGATCGTCAACTATCTTCATCTTTAAGCAGCCAGCCTTAGTTACAAATAACAAGCACTTCGCTTCGCTACTNTGCACGAAACCATTTGGCAAAGTCTACCACATACATGACCCACATATGCCCTCTCTCTCTGTAATAAGCGCTTTTCTTTATTGAGGACTATATTGTGGACTACTAACGGTTCAATATTAGGTATTCTGACCGATAAAATTATTTATTTTAAACAAAGAATTTATCATTAACCAACTGAATAACAACGGCATTACTCGCGTGCATTTTGTGATTTTGATACAAATATACTTCCTTGAAACTCCAGTGATACCCGTATGCAGCCTATTTTGTTTTCATTCCCCAGCCACACCAAGATATATCATTATAAATATAGCATGCATTTACTATTGCATTTATTTCGATAGTTATTACTCCGTGTAAACATTTATTATTCATTCTGCTTCTGAAAGTATTGACTTTTTCGTACACGTATTGTAAAAATATCAGTTTTTTTGATGACGTAGTTTCAATTTTATTTATTTTGAATGAAATTGTTGTCATTCGTAATAATTGAAGTCCTAGGCC
>NNCF01129553.1:536275-576744 GCA_002313205.1 Laupala kohalensis
CACTATACTGTTATATATATATATATATATGTATATATATAACAGTATAGTAAGTAATGGTATAGTAACTTTATTTATTAAGTTATTTTGTGCCTTATTTACGATGTAGTAAGTTGCAGACCCTATTTTCCACGTAAAATTAGATTTGATCGAAGAAATTGAGAAGGACAGATGTAGGGTTGAATTGAATGTAAAATATCGAAGTGACGTTTGGGGAGGAGTAGGTAAGGGATAACCCGGACAAGAACGTAATGCAGTTTATCTCAGAATGGGTCGGACCCAGTCGGTGATGTGACAGGAGCGAAGACGCTTCCACTACGCTATCGCTGTTGGTATGGCTCATTTGTGAGAAATGTGTTGAGTTCATATTAAAGGAAAGTAACAACTTCATGTAAAAAGTCTTCAAAATGAATAAGTAAAATGTTTAAAATTTGTGGTGTAAAGTTAATAATGTGCCATATGATGAATCAAAACTGTTTATAATACTGAGAGGAATTTTTCTAGAATATATTTTAGAGCGAAGGAATCACCTGAAAACAAAGTTTCAAGTTTCCAACACGATCCGACAAAAGACGAAGAAATCGTTTTCCTTTGAGAGGAAGGTGTTTCCTTCAGTGTTCAGCGACCAGACAGGCCTAGATATTGAAGACCAGGGCCAAAACAAGTACGAAATGATAGTGTTCAAACATGGTAAACTGTGATGTAACAATTATTGTTATGCTTGGCAGTAAACGTACAGCAAATAATAAGTATGTATGTAATTCCTTCTCCTTTTCCCTAGTCTAGTAGGAATCGGAGATGGAGGATGATATGGTGTCTCTCTCTTTAATGTGGTAGGGGAACTATCAGGGTGCCGGATGCCCTTCATGTCGCACCTAACGGTGATCTATGAAGCGGGTGATCTATGAATGACATGAGGGTGAATATGATGAGTGAAGGTTGTGGTGGAGTTAATGGCAGGGAAATGGGAGTGCCTCGAGAAAACTTGCCGCGAACACCGCTTCGTCCATCATCGCGAATTCTACTTGGATCGGTCAGGGTTTGAACTAGCGTCAACAGAGGTAGAAGGCGAGTACGCTAGGCACTGCGCCACGGGACGCCCAGAGCAAAAAATAAGTAAAGTGTTACACTAGAAATATCAGAATGAAATTTCTTTTATTCTTTACATTCATCCGTACTATTGCACAAAAAAGTTATTATCATTTCATCTTACAACAAATGAGCTGGATTTTGTTGCCAAGCAAGTCGAGAAAACGTTTGGTCACAAAACGTTCAAACTCAAAAGTGCATCCGTAGTTACCATTGGATTATTAAGTTGCATATATAAATATAGAATGAAACCGTTATGTTGAAATAAAAAGGCTCGAAGTGCCTGAATTAACGAATTCTAATGAGAATATTCCAATTCGAGGAACAAAGAATCGCATGGAATGTTTGAACTGATCCGAAAATGTAATATTTGATTCTTACAACCTCGCCAAATATACCTAATATATCTCTGTAAACACTTCAAAGGAGCAGTATTTACTTATTATCTCATTATGGGTGGTAAATAAATCTAATTCTGTGTTTAGCATCGTCATTAATCTATAACATAATTCTCATCATAGACACTGAAGTAAATCGTGACTCGTTTATTTCTCACAGTGTTGTAATATTTGCTAAAATCATTCAGAATTTATACTTAGAAAATGTTTAATTTAGTTTATACGAAGAATATAAGTAGCTAATAATATAAAACTGACGAAAACTCGAGGACGATTCGTGATTATGAAAATCATTACAAGCTGCACCCGAGCGAATATGTCACACGCATTTAAAAAAGGAAAGTATTAAGAACATTTAAATGTATCTCATTGGTGGTAATAATAATTAACAGAAAGCCTCCACATACATTGCAACTACTACTTCAGCTTAGTCCCCACAATAATCTTAAAAATCACGAGCTGTAACTGTAGCTTGACTTCGCTGGTGAAGCGAAAGTCTAATTTCACTCTCACTTCAATGTTTTCGTCAGAACCTACCTACCATCGCTATTTTTTAGACATTTTTCTCTGTGCATTCTTCTGGCATCTCATTTATACGAAGTGTTCTTTTCCAAGAAGAGTTGAAACTGCCTTAAACAGGGGAGACTGTAGCAATGGCAATCACGGCTAATCGAAGTCTCCTTGGTTGGTGAAGCAGGTTGCAACTGATACATATGCTGTCATCTCTCGTCTCCCTCTAGAACTGTTACCTGAGCACACACCATCTCCACAGTCATTGCTTGCTCCTGAAGCGAGAAACGCTGTATTTGCGTTGTATGTAGAAAAAAAGCAATACTTCGGCTCGTAATAAACGCAGAGTGTACTATATCTACTGACGTACGATTCATCATAAAATGGCAACGTAAGACCTGCTTCTATATAATATCAGGTACATCAATACGCAAATGTCGCAGAAAATTCGCATTCCTCTTCTGCGCAACCGGACGGTACTTGAGAGCATTGGAAGTTGTGTTTACGATTTCCTATTAGATCGTCTTTCTCCTTTACCTTACGAGATAACAGCATTTCAAAATAACACAAAGAACAGAAGCTACTTGACTCATTTATAAGCCATAAAGGAGCGTAAAATCACTCAACCTTTCTCCAAAACGTTCCGGGTAGAAATACGTACTGACTCGACTTCGTAGACTTGTAATAATAAGATGCAGCCCTAGTCCGGAAACTTATCTCAGTCATGATACATTTCTTTTTGACGATTGACTGAATATGACGGGATAAAATGGATACTTACACAAAGTTACCTTTTAGAAATAAGATAAAGGAATTCAAATATTTGATATCATATTATACCAAAAGTGTGTATCTCTTACTCAAATATAATCTTACTCGTAGTAAATTGAACAGACAAACTGAAATATTGTGACCAGCAAAAACAAACTTTAAATGTGTTTTCAGTGAATGTGTCGCATAATTGTAGTTTCAAATACCATAGAAAGTGAATCGACTGAAAATGAAGACAACTGTTATTTTAGATTTCCTTTCCCCTGACTAATATAACATTGCTAGAGTAGCGACTGTGTCTTCATTTGCATATTTCACATCTCTATGGTTTTATTGTTTTTTTTTCTTCAGAAAGACAATACAAAGACCAAATATGATATTCAGACTGATCTCGTTTTTACGTTTGTGTCACGTAAATTTGGAAAGTGTTGCATCAACGAGGATGTTGACTATACACTTTCTAGCAAAAATGATCGAATAACGTTTTGCGATCGACCAATAGAAATCTTGTGACAGCAAATAAATCATACCCTATTGACGACTCATTCCAAGAAAACCTTGTCAAAAATTAATGGAGTGCCTCACGGGTCTTATACATGTGAGTCACAATTGCTATCAACAAAATAATCCAGAACTTTCTATGGCAATATATACGTTTAAATATGTTCATTAAAAATAATGATACAAAACCTACTTCATGTATGCTGAACGTTTTCTGAACGTACGATGAAATCAAATAAAGTGTCGCGCATTTTTAATGCGTATTTGAGGTAATGAGAGAACTTATAGGTAGAAAAAGTTTTTAAACAAATATATATTCATAGTAAATATATTTTATCCATGTTTGTTTTATCCATGTGCCGGCTTAGAACAAAAATAAAACTTTCTCTAATTAGACATCGTGTTAGTCTTTTTCTGCGAGTTCTGCCAAACCGTTCGAACCGTCTTCGTAAACATCCCAGGTTTATAAAATGACTCGCTTTGTACGATAGGGGCTACCGTCCCCATAACTCTTTTTAAAGCCTATCATATTATTTTTCCTTAACAGTTTCTATACTATACAACTTAACAATCTATTGGTAGGTGCCGTATTTCAAATCTGGAGATCATTGCATTCAGTATTTTATTACGAGAAAAGCACAGTTCACATTTATTACGTTATATCTTTGAAGTGATAAATACACAATATTACAAAACAATGCTTATTCCTAAAATGGATGTTTAACTTTTTTGGAACTGGATTTTTTAGAAATCTTTCTTAGTAGTCAGAAAGAAGTGTAGCATTCAAAAACGACCGACTTTGTAAAACAATTTCTTGACCCTAAAGTTTTCAAAAATACCCGAAAGATATGAATATTTTTAAATTTTGGGAAAATTCGATACGTTTAACGTGTCAATATGGACGATAGGAATATATTACTAACAAACCGTAAATCGGTAGTACATATAGAAAACTTTTATTAAGCATTTAAGCCTTGGAAATGGGTTTTTGATTTATTTCAGTGAAGTGCATTTGTTAACGAAATTCAATACTAGTCCATTTCTCAATAGTCGACGAGATGATTCATATTCAAAGCAATTTCTTGCCCCCCAAAAGTTTCCAAAATGCCCGAAAACGATTATTTTTTTAGATTCTAAAGAATGGATATATGGATATGATTGTAACAAATCGGTTGCAAAAGACCGCAAGAGTGTGTGATGTATAGAACAGATTTGTTAGCATTTTTATAATTGTGAAATCTGTATAGTTTATGGATGGAATTTGCATGGTCTCCACTGGATGGTGCTGAAAGCACTTGCAGTGTGTGGCCGATGCGTGTCCAGGTTTCCGTCACGTTGGAGCAAACGCAATTAAATTCATATGAATTTCTAAATATATTTTAATAAATTTATATCGAAATGCTTTTGCATGTTTTTTAAAAACTAAACTACACATAACTAATTGATCTTTTTAGAAAGAGTGTCTTAATATGTGTATTTGAATAACGTGTCAATTTGACAAACAAATGGCAGCATTCTGTGATCGACCACAGTCTCTCTGGTTTCTTAGGGTGACGAAATGTTCGTAAAAATGAAATTTTCGACAGATGTTAAATAAAATGAATCTGTTTGGTGAATATACGATATAAGATAGAAAATAGACAAAGAGAAATTACACCTAGAAACAAATGGTGATAAAGAAAACCTAGGCGATAGCGGATGGTCGAGAAACCGGGTTCACAAGAAGAAATAAAATAAAATAAAATCACAATAATATTTGTAGTATTATGGTATCACTGTTTTTTTCGAACTTTGATGTTTCCAAATTGTTATATTTGGCCACTTTGGTAAATATTTCAAGTCGTCCTCTTGGAAATTCGTTTCTGTCCTTTCCTACCTTTCCTGCGCATCTCTCCTGGAACATAAAACTTGGCCGAACGCTGGAAATCGAACGCGCTCCATAACTGCTGGTATCAGTGCTGTACGCGTGCACTTGGAAGGGTGCTTCTGGCACAACTGCAACTGCCATCAATTCGCAGCGGCGCTCGTGTGTGATAGCCGAACGCAGCTCTTTGTGTGCGTATGTAGTACTGAACTCGTGATTCTTCACCTTTCTACGAATCGTACAAGGTTGTATTCGTATAATATTCATAAAATATTATATTTGTTTATGTTATAAAGAGAAGAAACTTTTACTTTAGCTGTTATTCTATACGTAGCAAATTTTGGTTTTATTTTCATCTGCAACCATATATATATATATATATATATATATATATATATATATATATATATATATATATATATATATATATATATATATATATCTCAGCTTTCCTCAGTCTCAACATTAAATTCTTCAAAATTCAATTTCAAATTTCCCTCTCACTTTTCTTTACATCATCTAACGGTCGGTCAACGTAATTCAAAGAGAGAAGACTCCGATCATTCTCGACGTGACTTTATAGAAGACAGTAGTGTCGATTTATTTTCAAGATATCCGTCATATATGCCTGCTCTTTTTGTTATTTAAATTTCTTGCACTGGTGTCATATCAATAAACTATTAGACCAGACAACGGGGATTCTACCAATGATAAAGTCGAAAATATTTTAAGAAGGTAGTAGATTTATCGTGTAAAATACGAATATCCAAGCCCCCCGAAAGCTTTTGAACTATCGTAGAGGTGGTCAATTTTTTTGAAATAAGCTCGTGAGAACTTTTACATTTTTTTTGTTTTTTCTATCTCGAGTATTAATCCTAGACAAAATTGTTAAGTAAGCGAGTTTTACGTCTAACAAAGACCTAGAGGACATGATATTGTACGTTCAAATCCGTTAGTTAGTTATTGTAAAAACTCGGAAAACTATTGTTTTTTCTTGGAATAGTTATTACAAAGAGCAACTCATTTTTCTTTCCATGGTTTTCAAAGAAAACCGTTGTAACAACAAAAATTTTTATTTTTCTTTCAAAAAATCTTTATTAGAATTAAGAAATTAGGTTAACAACACTTTATAGGTAATAACGTGTCAATAAGTTATTTCTTTTCCCGGTGAGTTACACTATATTGATCTTTAATAATGGAGTTTTAAGATTTAAATGTTTGCGCACAAATAGCAAAATTCACTCGGTCAAAGATGAGGGGTCTCGGTTACTTAAATTGTAACATGTGGAATAACAATAATTGAATGACTAATAATTGCATTTTACAATTTATATTTAAGTTTCATAATTATTAAACGCAATTTCACAACTTATGTTCATGATTAACAAGTTATAATTTTATAAATACAAAATGTAGAACGTTGTCAGTTCCAAAAAATGAATTCTAATATGTAATCTAATATCTGTAAGTTGTTCCAACAAACCACGAGAAAGTGAAACAATTACAGGATTTAAAAAATATTATTGGGTTTTAAATAATTACATTTAATCGTACTTTTGAATTAATGATGATGAAAAACCTACGAAAGACGGGTTTCTTCATTCAAGAAAACATACTAACTTGTACCATTTTTGATTCAAGTTTAAAGAGTTCTACGTTTACTTTATAATAATAATAATAATAATAATTTATTACTGCAATTGGCCTGTCATGCCCGGTGGCAGAAATTTAAATACATAAAGTATACATCAACAATATACAACAATTACAAAAACAAAAATAAAACGAGGATATACAAAACCATACATGAATTAAAATAAGAATGTGTTAAAATAAGAGTATATTACAATAAGAAAAGTAATAAAATAAAAATAAGAAAAGTACTAAGATGAGAAATGTATTTAAATAATATAATATCATTCCATTTAAAAACTAAATTTCATAATTTAATTCATTAAAAAATAAAGTAATTTTTTATCTTAAATTTAATTATTTAAAAGAATTTATCTAAAATTTAATTATTAAAGCAATTAAAAATTAAATTCAATTATTTAAAGTAATTTAAAATTAAATTAAAGTATTCAAACTAAATTAAATAATGACTGAACCAAACTCTAAGAAATGTGTTTAATAATTACACTTAGGAAACCGACCCAAACACTTGAATCACTTAGGTTTAGGTACACATCACTTCACTCACACTTTTATTTCCCTTTCTGACTCCCCTATTGCCCCCCTTCTTACATCACTTCACTTCACATCACCATCCTACCCATCATCCCTAAACAACTGGCTTTGTAACTACTCTACCGCACACTATCTTCCAGAACTTGCCTAACCTTGTGAGTAGACGAAGGGCCCGATATCCTCTCCCCAACCGATGCAGGCATTGAATTCCAATCCCTAATTGTTCTGTTTGAGAATGAAAATTTTCCTACGTCTGTTTTTTGTTTCCTAGTTTTGAATTTAAAGAAATGGTCTTTTCTACTTATTCGAGTATGATGTTCCAAATTTTCTGATATATATTTCCAAGCGGGTTCATTTTTATAAGCTTTGTATAAATTTACTAGTCTAGCTCGTTTCCTTCGAGTTTCTAACGATTCGAAAACTACGCAATCTGTTAAATTCAATTCACGATTAATAAATTTTAGAGCCTTTTTTTGAACTCGTTCGAGGTCCTGAATTTGTCCCTTCCGATAAGGATCCCAACAAGCGGTCGCATACTCCACTATCGGTCGGACGAGAGAAATATAAGCAAGTTTTCGTGTTTCAAATTTATATGACAAAATGAAGTGTTTTCCAGGCTTTCCGCGCAATATAACTGACGTGTTCAGACCATCCTAAATCTTGTCTCAGAATTACTCCTAAATATTTACATGATACTTTTTCTGGAATCATATCGTTTTTTATTTTATATGTAAGTGGGTCTCTGTGAATTCGCTTTGTAAAACTCGTAGCATTACATTTTTCCGAGTTAATTTTCATTTTATTTTCTTCTGCCCAATTGCTTACATTGTCTATATCATTTTGTAAAGTAAAAACGTCATCCTTATCTTCAATTTTTCTATATATGATGCAGTCATCAGCGAATAAGCGCAACTCACTATCAATTTTCAAATATATATCATTTACAAACGCTAAGAATAAAATCTGGCCTATAACGCTTCCCTGAGGAACACCGGATGTTACTTTACCCTTCCTTGAAAATTTACTTTCTATTTTTACCTTTTGAGAACGGTTACGGAGATAGTCCTGAAACCACATTAAAACTAAATTGTTTACTCCCGAGGCTGAAAGCTTTTTAATTAAAAGATCGTGTGGCACTAAATCGAAGGCTTTAGAGAAATCTAAAATTATCGCATCTATTCTTTGACCGTTATCGAGATAATCTGCTATTTCCTGACTAAAAGTAATAATTTGACTTTCCCTTGAGTGTCCTCTTCTAAAACCATGTTGCCCTTCGTACAACCACCCTGATTTGTTCCACTCGTCAATCATATATTCTACAATTAAATGTTCCATTTGTTTGCATACTACTGAAGTTAAGCTCACTGATCTATAATTTATTATACTAGTTTTGTTGCCTGATTTATATATTGGAACTACAATTGCTTTCTTCCAGTCGTTAGGAACCGAGCTGTTATTCATTGAAACCTGAAATAATCGCGTCAGATAACGGACCATAGGTTCTCCTCCTAATTCGAGAATTTCTACAGGTATATTATCTGGCCCAGTTGACTTCCGGTCTTTCGTGAGATTTAACCGTTTCCTAATCATTTTAGCTTGGATATTGAATGTACTTTGTCCTACAATATTTATTTCTAGTGAATATGTAACTGTTCCTTCATGAAACACTGAAATAAAATGATTTAAAAGATTTGTTTTTTTCATACTATCAGAAATATAATTATTTTCTTTATCCTTTAAAAATGGTACGTTTTCTTTATTCTTTTTATGTTTCCTCATATAGCGATAAAAATTTTGCCCACTGTTTTGCGTATTACCCACTAAATTTTTCATATAGGCTTCATATGCCGCTTTTTTCGCGTAATTAAGTTTATTAGAGAGGTTTTTGAATTGTTTTTCATGCTCTTCATCATACTTTCTTCTAGCGTAAGATTTCCTGATTTTTCTTTTTAGCCTTCTAATTTCCACGTTATAGTATTCGGGATCGGGATTTGGTTTAATCAATTTTTTGGGGACAAACGTTTCTAAGCAATAGAAAATTATACGTTTGAAGCTCTGCCATATCTCTTCCATACTGCTCCCCTGAGACGCGCAGTCATAATAATTCGCGGATAAATAGTCTTTTATAGAATGTAACTGCGCTTGGGTTTATGTAATTCCAGCAAAAAATCGAATTCTATCTTTTTGTTTTTAATACAGCGACAATTTACCTGCATCAGCCGAAGAGAAAGATTACCAAACCCCTCGTCCACTCTTACCTTTCTTATCTCTACAACCTCTGGTTCACTCGACCCTTTAGCAAGTTGCGTCGTTGGTCTTGAGTCATCCCTCAACTCGTGCTCCGATGCGTTTCCTCCCCCAGTGCCGCCGTCTCCACCTCCCTCGCTGCGTGATAAACAAATCTCTACGTTTCCAATACTTAAAATCAAGAGCAGTTTTAAGTAAAATACAATCTAATATAAATGTAGTGTAGTTTAAATTTTTGAAATTAAAGATCGTTTTCTCAAAAATAAAAATTAAATATTGATATAAACATGTATATATATATATATATATATATATATATATATATATATATATATATATATATATATATATATATATATATATATATATATATATATATATATANTCCAAAAAATCTGTCACAATACCCAACGCATTATGACGATTTTAATGCAGCCTAAAATGTTACTTGATAATAATCAAGACTACAATTTAACAATATCTAATAGTATTTTTGTAAAATTGCTGCAAGGAGTTTTGAGCAAAGAAATAAATGGCGCAAAATCAATTTGATTGTGAAATTTTGTTTTGATTCGTGAACTCGTTAAAACTTTTTTCTGCAGAATGAAACGTCAATAAAATTCTTGAAAATTTTATACTTCTTTTAATTTACAGTTCGTGGACAGAAAAGGAACAAACAATAAAAAAGTTTTCAACAAACTTAGCTACCGCTCCCAATGTTGATGTTATAATTCCACAAATATGTTACGCCCACATGACATCAGTCATGAATGTCATGTGAACATGCATCCATTTCAATCTAGGAATCTATACAGTGTCTCGGAAGCCCACGGTGAATTTTTATTATAACGTTGGTTTCTCTTACCAATGAAGATATCTATCTTTGGTGCCTTTCACCATTGCTCCCCATCGCTGTGTTGGTTCATGACTCTCCAGCATATAGAATGACATTCAGTAATTTCACTGCCAAGATTCATCTTTCTTCTTTTCGTTTTGATAAGAAATTCACAAATTAATCAGCTAAAATATGGAATACAATAATTTTTTCTCGCAATGGAGTTTATACCTGAATAAGTCGTTCATACAAAGTAGAGAAAAATACATTGCTCACCTCAATAAAAGGAAATAATCAGAAATAGGAGTCTACATAGTATAATATAGTAGGTTTAAATTGTTATAACACGTATTATGAAATTATATTCAAATATCATATCCCTGCTGAAGTAATGCGCTCACATAGTTAAATAGGAATAAATATTAAGAGAGTTTGAACGCATGAAATAACTAGTCAACGCTTTGTTGTATTTACATCTTCAGTTAAGTTCTAATAAAAACCATTACATCTTTCTTGTATCCTCAACAGTCATCTTGAACATCCCCATCCTGTATTTCTGAAGTTACAACTTGATTTGGATGGTGAGGATCAAGCTTCACACTCACTTTTTCAAAAGTATCGATCTATCATATGAATTGCAGTATCGTTTTGTTATTCTAAAGCAACAAAATATTTCATTTTGTTCTTCTTTTTTGTGGATCGTTCCAGTCTTTTATTTATACGAAGCGCTCTTCTTCCTGAAGTACTAACAGCGGAGACGAACAGTAAAAAAGAGGGTGACGATATTTCTTTCAAAACTCTCAAGAGTGTATAGCAGCACCAGGGAGTTCATTTATGGACTAATAATCCAAATTTTACATCAATTTTAATACAAATAATCTGTAATTATAATTTAATATAAGAATCCCATCCTCGTCCAGAAAATATGTTTTGGAATGATATAACGTTTTTGGCATTTGTTATTACGACGGGAGATAAATAATATACACAAAAAGTTACCATTTTAGAAATAAATGATACACGTTATTTTATTCACAATTGTTTATTTCACTACTTTAATATAGATTTTTTATTACATAATTGAGTTATGAAGAAAGTATCTAACAAAGTATCTAGATATTAAAAGTTCTTGAAAGGACTTTTACGTGTCAGAAATCTCTTTAAAAAATTATTAATTAAACATAAGAAATCAATCCTACAATTCATGAATATTTCATAACAAGTATTAGGGAAACCACATTTCCATTATCATCACTAAAATCCCTGAAACAGTGGTGTGCTTCTGTGCGATTAAAAATACCTTGTTAGCAGTTCAGGAAACACGTATCATTTGTGTTGCCTCCACTTGCGAGAACTTCACGGAAGGACATAATGCATACAAAGAGGTTGAAAACGGCCTATCTCCTATGCCTTGTGTTCATGAATTACAAAAGCCCTTAAGACGGAGTGAGTGCGGTACATCATAAAATGGAGACTACATTACAGTAACTGCGATTTCGCGTTTTAGCTGCTACATTAACCACGCTGGCGGAGGAATATCGCCTTGTTCTCATGCGATAAAGAGACCCTCGCCTGTACAGCGTACATGAACCCCTCTCCTTACTCACGTATCTCTTGGCGCTCAGACAGTAATTGGACTGGGAACTAAAAATTTCCGAGAGCCTGCAGCTTTCTGCATTCACTTTCAACAGAACTCGGATGCGAATTACCTAGCACACGAATGATGAAGGAGTTAAAGAGACAAATTGTACTTAAAAACCGCATCTTGACATGTTCTCGTTTACCAATGTGACACAAACACTTTTCATTCAAGATTCGCAGAAGGGACGTAGTTCTGAAAAGTATTAAGTATTTCTCGGTAACATTGTCCTACACATTCATTTATATTATTAGTAGAAAATATTGTATGTAGTACTCTTTAATCGTTTGTATAAATGGAAAGCAAATTTTAATATACAAATGTTTTTAATTACTATATTGTACATAAAGTAATTACTTTATTGTTTGTTCGTGAGTGGAAGAACATCCAGAGAATTTGAAATATGTTCGCCAAAGCTTAATAGATTTTGTTGTTTCCTAATAAAACACATTTTGCTATAAAAAGTTTTGCAATGGGAAGAGATTTACCGAAGAGTTAGATAATAAAATGAAATATACTTTCTTTATGTAATGAATCATTGTCGATAATTGTTACAGAATACGACTGAGTCAATTATACAACTGAAATGCTATGTTTATTCAGTTAAAATGACCTAGAATGGCATACATTCGGGTAAGTGTTTTTGACAGTCTTTTAATAATAACAATGATAATAAGCTATACATTATTTGGAAAATGTTGTTTATAATACATGAAAATAACACTAAATTCGAGATTTATTATCTCAATAGACAATGTCCTAGTGAGTCTTTACAAAAATTCCACCTCTGTCTGAAGGAAAACCGGAGAAAATCCCGGGTCAGGATGGGGCAACAGAGCTAACGTACTCAATCGTGCCAATGTTGAGTTCATATAAAACTAAACTTATATGAATAATAAGACACAACACAAGTATGCAAGGAAACAGTTTTGAAATTGTTATGATATATTCTGAAAGTACTACAGCAATGTGTGATAAAGTACAAGATGAATTTTACTTTTATTAAAATCAATAAATCATTTTACATCGTAGAAGTAATGGTGCATTAGGGAGCTTTTTGTCGCAGATTTGAAGAGATTCAGTTTAATAATATCTTTTATATTTTTTGGAAAGGATTTATGTAGAACGATTCCCGAATGATATGACCCTTTTTGACAAAAAGTGTTTGATACTCTAGGATGATGAATATTATTCCTATGAATATTATTCGTATTCCATAACTAATTTTCTATTTAAGTAAACTATACTAATATGTCTATAATATTAACATAGGGAAACATTATGTGCCCTTTGGTATCACAAATGTATTCTGACTAAACTAAAAGAAAATTTTTAAAAAAATATTCCACTTCAACAACAAGGTAGTTGAATACTTTATAAGTAAGCAATAACTAAATTGATTGCCTTTGCTATAACGTTTCTTCTCCGGATGACATTTCCAAAACTTTCATCTATTTAACGCACAGAATGATGAACAAAATGTATCGAACCACCAATTTGTTTACCAATATCATTTTAATTATGGCCAAGTGGAAACTAATAACGTGCTCGTAACTTATTCCTGTTATCGTAATTCATTATTCGTGTGCTCCGATCATATCTCATGACTTTATAACGAATTATTACTGTTTTTCTTGTTTGAAACTGAATTCATGGATATGCTTTGCAAGAAATTCTAAAAAGACTAAGCTTTATTAATCTTAAGAATAATAAGTGTTGGAGAAAGAACATATTTGAGTTACGAGAACATCGTGAGAAACAAGAACAATGATTTTCAGTGAGAAATATCTCCCGTGAGAAAAATGAAATTTATTGTTGTATTAAATTGAAAGAACACACGAGCGCAGCACGTGACCACAAAGGGCGCGACGGGGAACTCCATGTTTCTGACAAATGAGCCCTATTAGGAAACGGTGGTGTCGAAGGGAGGGGGAGATCGGACCACGTTGGCCAAGAGTGACGGCCATCCGCAAAGCATTCCCCAACTAAGGTGAAGGAAGTCAACAGAACGAAATCATATTAATCTCATGTCCCTGATCTTTTAACGTTAGATTCAAAATGTGCCATTTGTGCAAAACACTCAGACAATTGTCCATTTACAGATTGTAGGAACAACTGATATCATAACAATAAATTTAATTACTCAATTAAATTCAAGTCATTAAAGTAACACAATAATAAAATTCTTTAAATTTTAGCGGCAATTAAAAACTTTACAGATAATAGTGACATGATGTAAATAATTATACAATTATAACAAATTGAAATCGTTGAGCAAATCAGTTTTATACCCTGTATTTCTTGAACTAAAATTCTCCTTGGTGATATAAAGATTTATTAAAAAACGCATATTTTTATGCAACATCGCTACTTTTTCGAGACACCAAATTGTAATGTTTCAGAAACACCAGGACGTTTGATTTTATGGGGCAACCTATAACTTTGATGATGACATCTTAAAACAATGTGTATCATGTTAAGAGGAGTCTAACGTTACTACATATATCAATTTAATTTTGAAAACCTTTGGAAAGAACACACCTTGACTTTAAACTTTTTTATGTATTGAAAAATAATTGAATCATACAATCTCCTGTGGAAGAAAATGAAATCATTCATGTCATCCAATGCTAACACTAAATATTGATTCATGTATAATCTGAAACAACATGCTAGAGGAAAATTGCTTTTCATGTATCTTATAAACGAAACTGCATAGGTCCCTCGTACTATTACATTCTAATATATTTTTATTACATTTTATCCAGATAAAAATACGAAAATATAAGAAATAAAATTATAAGTAATTTTATCCTCCAGACCTTCTTTTTCATAAACGGCAAATAGTTCTTCAAGACAGATATAAGATAGTTAAACTACGTTCTCATGCAAAATTAGATTGTATTGACTTCGGATATAATATGTGTAAAGTGCAAAGCAAAGTGTAAACAATATTTCTTTGCAGACATTAATATTCAGCTTTCAGAAATTACATAGAATACACAACATATACATACAACATAAGTTTAAATCTATGCACTTCTTCATGTATACATTCGCATTTTATCCATAGATGTGACACTGCAAATATTTCAAACTACGTTCTCCAGGAGAGATTTTCCAAATTGGAAGAATTTAGCGCCATCGTGAAGCGCTTTTATTTTCCGAATGCGCTTTTCTTAATAAAAATGTTCTGTCAAAATAGAGGTCTTCATCTACGTGAGATTCCGAGGAGAAAAATCCACTTGCTAACAATTCATGAGGAAAAGAGGAATCATTTCAGCGATTCGATCTCAATAATAATAATAATAATAATAATAATAATAATAATAATAATAATAATAAAAGTGCTTTTATTTGGTCGTGAATCAATCCTTAAGGTCTACTCTTCTAACTATTTTAAAACATTTACATTTTAAATACAATATGAAAATTGGGAGGATCGTTTTTACATTTAAAACAGTATGCGAAAGAAGACCCGAGAAAAAGAATTGTTTTTTTTTTTGGAAGAAGCTATGTAAAAATAATTAGTTTACACAATCGTGCAAAGGTTGTACTTCGATGATGAGAAAAACATTGAAGATTAAACAATGACAAACCTTATATTTTCACTAAGCAAAAAGTTAATTTATTTTAAAAATGTATTTATTCATAAACATTGACTAAATATTGACGATTAAAGCTTAAGTTTGAGAACTGGTTACGAAATTTAATCTAGAAGAGTTGGAAACAATTTCTCTCAGAACAGCATTTTCAAACAAATTTACATTTTTCTGAAAATTTCAAAATGTAACCGTCAATACAAATATACATCATTGAAGGGCATGGTGATGTGGCCTATGAACGTGATTTGATGACGATCGATACATCATTGCGGAAATTGAGGAAGCATTGAACGGGTTACAGTCTTTGAAGTGATTGTTTACGATTCTTGATGATTGTATGGAAGTGCTGGAACAGGTAGAGGAACAGGTAAGTGAGTTTATTGTTCCAGTAACGAGATGTAATTCGTGAGAGACTTTTGTGGTTAGCACAATGACGTCAGAGAAGTTGACACGTGATGGAGTGACTGAAGCGGTCGGAAGGGGACGGGGAAGTGCTACTGGGTGAATGTGCATATACGAAAGTGCAATTGCACGCTTCACATGAATAGCAACGCCTCTGCAATCACAGACAATGAATGTTTAAGTGCAATACACATGCTATTACAGTTTCATGGGACAAGATGCCATACGTCATGTATTGCATAGCTTTTGGCTATAATAATTCATTTTCTGTACATTGTTCTCCACTCACATGTCGTTTTTTGTTTTTCAAAACATCCCCCACGTCGGGTTAAGTAAAATATGTATTTATTTTCTTTCTCAAACCCTGAAAAAGCAACATTCTGCGTTCACTTTGTATTTTCTTTTAAGGTATTTACACGTTTTGAGTGACAGCAATCATTATGTGATTCAGTGTTCGAAAACTGAATGACATCGACATTTATTAATTAAAACCTGCTCTCAATACGAATCTGATCAAAATGAACTGATTATTTCGTCTCGAATGCAACGACGGACAAAAATCCTAATAACTAGTAACAGTAAAATTTCAATCATTGCTCGTTGTATTTTATATATTTATTGGAAATTAATTTATCCTCTTAAGTCAGTAAATATGGTAAGAGAAATATCCAAGCTCCCTGAGTACTTCTCCTTTTTCTTGATACAAAAACTTCAATGAACTGAAAAAGCAATTTTATTTCTATGAAAACAAAGCTTTCATATAAATTATATTATTCCTATATTAACAACAGAAATATTCTTCCTATATTTTGTAGATTGTATCTCGCGCTTTCAGGAACAAATCCAATTTTGGATCAACCAACGCAAGAGGAAACAGGTTAAAGCTAACGAGACGTCATTTTTCATCGCGTCCTCCTGCACAAGGAAATCGAATGACGTCGGTGGAGGGGCGGAGGGGTTGGCGCGTGGTGTCGTGCCTTGGTTATTCCCCGGCGCTGGCATGCGACACGAGCGCTGCGTTGCGGGCGACCTCGGCGTGACTTATCACGTGACTTTTCTCCTTGTCAACATGAGTCGCTTTACTTTATTTTTCACCGCCGCTTAACGCTCGAGTTGTTTACTCTTATCGCGCGGTTATCTGCTGGCGCGAACATGTAATTATTTCTGTACTTATTTTTATGAAGTATTGTTGCGTGACACTTTCGTCTCTTATGCGAAGCTTAAGAAAAAAGGAGGGAGATGGTAAGACAAGTGGATGAAATATGGACGCGACCTCTGTTCACGTGTTTGTGATAAATGTTGACATAGTTTTTTTGGCTTTGAGTGATGGTTTCTGTCTGGTTGCGAACAAATGTATTAGATGGAGGCAAGAATTCTTGTGATTTTTTTTTGTGGTGCGTTATGTTATCAATCTTTCATTTCTGTACTTCATGAACTGAAGGGAGAAAAAAAGTACAGGTAGAGATCTGCGAATTTAACTAAAAAATTCATGACTCCGAATATAATTCATGAATTAACATTAAAATTCGTGTACACATACTTTAAAGAACATAAATTAAGGGGGAAAATATCGAACTTGTATTTATAATAAGAGAATATTTTCCTAATTGAGAAAAATTATTTTCTATCAATTTTTGGCGTGAAGATCTTTGTTTTTTTAGTGCTATATCTCAAAAGGTCAAAATCATACCTGAATTAGTTTTTGATGAATAAGAGCTAATAGTGTGGGAAAAACAAGTGTGGAAAGAAAAAAGTGGTCCCGCCCTTGTCTGTTTAGTAAATTCTTGTTAAAACATTATTTTACTTTTTTGTTTAACCAATAACTTAAAAATTAAGTAAAATAAGTAAAAATTAATACGGAAATACAGATAAGAATTATATGTGACAATAAATAAGAGTTTTTATCGGCTTATTCTTCTATTACTCACGAGGAAAACTGGTCCACTATGATTTTTTAGAGAGCTCAATGATCCTCCGCTGTGCGAAAGAAGCTTCTTTTTCTTCAAATTGATACACCCTTCCAGAGTCCTCCTGAGCAGGAGGTGAAGGAACACATGACATAATATTGATGAGTGGTGCAAAACAAATATCTTCCTTTCCTTCAGACCAAAAAAAAATCTTGCTCGTCCATATGGGTGCATACATTGAATGTTAACATCACCTTCTTCATGCTTGGAGAAGATCAACCAAAAACACAATGATCGTCGTAGATACACGAGACAAAAAACTTGTTGATAATTGTGACATTCTCCTTGTGGATGATTTTTCCTCACAAAACTTGAATATTATGGAAAAATTAGCATCAACGCTAATCCTCTTCATTCCGATTAGGAATTCTGAACATGGTGATAAATCCACGACCTGGCACAGTTTTAGCCTTTTTTTAAAAATCGACTTTCAAGCACTTGTCTGGTAGCTAAGAGATTCTCTCTCTTTATGAGGGCAAATTAAATATTTTTAGTGTTGGCTTGGCGGTAATCAATGACTTTTTTTAGTAATGTCGATGATATTTCTTGTTGGCATCTGCAGGCTTGCTCTTGTGACAAGACGCTCCAACGCCGGTTTGATTTCAATTCTTTCGAATAATTTGCGATGAATGAATGAGGAACACGTTTTTCCATACTATTTGGTACTTTTTTCCAAACTTCGTCATAAGTCACTTTCAATGTCACTTGCTGAGTGCGATCAGTCGAAATCCAACAGTTGTAAGAATCATATGAATCACATTCTTCAAACTTTGCTCGTAAAAAGTTCTTCAAATTTTTCTTTCATTAAATCTACAAGTATATCCAAATCCCTTGTTTTCGCTGCTTTCTCACTTTCCTCTGTGTCTTCGTTAGAAGTTTCAGTGAATTTTACATGTAAAACTTAACAAACGTTTTTTCTCCATCGATGCTCATTAAATATTTATTTTTCGATGAACAAGTCTCCTAAGACGATTCAGATGATAAACTTTAATTGAAGTCTCTCCTAAGCTTGTGAAAGATGAGTTGATTTCCTCGACTCCTTGTTCCCTTGAATGATCTTTTTACTTCCATTATGACTTTATCTACTTCAGAAGGTGAATTTCCCACAACTTACTATGGTATAGTTCAGGTTCATCACTTTTTAATGTATGATTAACTTGGTCTCGGCAGCGATGACAAATTTTTTGCTCACGAATTACTTTTTTTATGTCACCAATCAGGTTTTACATCACCAATTTGAAGAGCGTAATTTAAAATATACTTCTCAACCCTTTCCTTATTTAAATTTTATATATTTCAAGCAGATCAAAGCATGGTGTTTGATTGGTTTCATACTTCGAAAGGTAATATTTTTATGATGTTCAGAAACAGTAAGTAAACATTCAACACTCACTTCACTTCTTAAAACCAAAAGCTCTTTTTCAGCTGCACTTAAAGAACTTTCACATTTATTAATTTTTTTAAATGTTTGTGTAAGTTTTCTTGTAACACACTGTTTTCTTTATCTCTCCCACACTACAATCAGGCAACGACTCACTACTTCGTGACATTGTAAAAAGCAGTACTACGCGTTAAAGATTTAATGTTGAACCACTAGATGCTTGAATATAACTGAGACGGTTATGATAACACTTCCTTACAACGGGATTTTAAAAAAATGGTTTGATAAAAGGGAAATAATCAACAACTCTGGAGAATTAAAACAAGACAGGGGAGACATTCAAAAAAACAAACATTGCCATAAGAAAGACTATGAATTACTCCTTTGAATTGGTGGAGATTGAAGAAAGCAGCCAATTAATGATAAGATACAAACTCCGAAACCCACAAAATGCAGGACTCGGCACTTTTGTCGATCAGTCCTGCATTTTCCAGAGTCCCATACTGTTTGTTATTCTATGCAATGCGAGATAAGTACGGGCGTTGACGACACATTGCTGAATGTTTCTAAATGTATTGCGTAAAAATAATACGATTTGTGATTTATGTGTGATCTACTTTTCCTATTAAATATAATACTATAAAAAAGTAATATTATTGTTACAGCAAAAAATTACTAAACAGGCAAGGACGGGACCATTTATTTATTTCCATACTTGTCTTTCCTACATTTTTAACTCTTATTCACAAAAAATAATTCAGGTATGATTTTGGCCTTTTGAGATATAACACTTAAAATAGATTTTCACGTCCAAAATTGATAAAAAATAATTTTTCTCGATTTTTAAAAATTTTCTTACTACAAATACAAGCTCGATATATTTTTCCTTTAATTTATGTTCCTTTAAGTATGTGTACATAAATTTTTATGTTGATTCATGAATTATGAATTTTTAAATTAAATTCGCAGATCTCTACCTGCACTCAGGAGAGCACCGAAAAATACAAAATTTCTAATCTACGTAATGAAGAAACTATGTGACCTAGAAACCTAAAAATTCATATAAATCTCTAACGTGATGGTATGAACAAGTGTACCAAATTTCATCACAATCTGAGATGATGGGTGTCATGGCTTGGTTGATGTGATGTGGAATGACCCTACTGTCATTAACGAAGGGGGAGATTTCTCCATAAGGTTCTGAAAACATTGTTATTTTGACGGTATTTTTCAAGTTGAAATAATATTTCCTTTCTCACGTGGTATTATAGTAAATAGTAAGTAATATTATAATTGTAACCTGGAGTAAATTTCATAAATATCGCCATGAATTGAAAAATTGATAACGACACCTACGTTTATTGGGTATTTTCCAATATGTTGGAGCAAGCAACCAAGAGATCACCGTATAAACATATCAGATAGTTAAAATTGTAGTTTTGTTCTGACATTTCCCCTGATTTAGATAAGATTTTCTCTTCTCTTCGTGTGGTATGTGCACGAGTTTGAATTGTGTTTTTCAAATGAATATCAATAAGAGTTATCTTTAAATGCATGGAGAATGCGGTGGTTGAACCTCATCTCGCACAGATGTAGGAGAGGTTTTTTAGGAGTTTCTAATACTAGAGAAGTAGACCTATTTCATGTAAGTGTTGATTCGATGTCTAGCGTTCTCTGACAATCCAACATCTGTATTGGAACTAAAATAAGGTTGTAGTGAAGTGATCAGAGCCTCGCCACAAAATCAAAAGTACGGAAATAAAGAATAATAAAACGATAGAAGATGAAAGAGGAAAAATGTAATGGACACAAAAATTATATATTGGTTAGTTTTCTTTCGGTAAAATATTAAGTATTTGGTCGAAAATATAATTTAATAATGTAATTTTGACACTTATATCCCTAAATAATGGACGTGCTTTACATTTTAATCTGTATAATTTTTTTCTTGAAATGGCAAAAAGCTCATGAGAAAGCGTTTGTAGTATCCATTAATTAGACTTAAGAAGATGTTTGATTCACTTAACCGAGTAACACAAAGGGCTTGAGTGAAGGTCAGCTGCAGAGAGCGCGAAACGCATAACTCTGCATTGAGCATGCTGCATGAAGAGCACTTGGAATAAGGGAAGATCCTAAGGAGCTCCCTTTGCGGCCAATTACTCCTCCAGCGGCCGGTGGAGGGGAAGCTCTGCTTATGCAGCCGCCCTCCGCCTTCCACCCTCCAACCTCCAGAGAGCGAGAGGGTTTACGAGGGCCAGTGGCAGTGGGGATAACGGCGAGCCCTCGTGCCCTAATGGGCTCCTTTCAACAGACGCCTTTACGCCTCAACTGCAGGCCCTCGGAGTGTTTACGCCTAGGTCTCAAGGCCAAGTCGCTGCCGCACAGATGCGTCGCTACTTAGGTTTCCTCGGACAAAGACATAAAACGGCTCTCATTTTGTGGACAACGGGGAGGGTAAGTGCTTCTGACAGCTTGGACAAGTAATAATGGAGGTGCTCTCGCGCTACCCCCTTCATCATCGCTTCTTTCATGTTTAATAGTGTAATATGATTTTATCACGATTATTTAGCACTAATGCCAGGCACTTACAACTCTCATGCCGGCACTTCACTTGACGTTGCGTATTTGTGTATTTACCAACATGGTCAAGTGTGGATGAGCTATTTGTCTGTATTAGATGTATTTGTTCTACCCTGACAAATGCGCAAATAAGTGAACACCTGTCGCACTTCAAAAAACTCAAATGAGGCAAATATGTTTCGCTCAGTAGAGTGTGCGAGGTCGAGATTTGTTGATATTCTGGTTCTTCAACCTATATTTTAACTTTTCTTATTGAATAATTTCCTTAATATGGACTGGAACCATTTATATGGGCCGGAAAAATGAAACAGTATAAATATTTCTCGAATTATATAAAATACATTCCGTCCACAATTGGTATAAGAAAACACATTTGGAATTATTATTTGCGTGTTCGGACCATGTGGGAATGGCAGGCTTGTGATATATGTGAATACGTCAAATATTTAGCCAAATACAGCGAATATACTACACAAATACCGCAACGCTAAGTGAACATAACGCCAAGTCAGCATAACAATATACACTAAAACACATTGATCGTTGAGAAACGCCGCTCCCTCAGCGCTAATAAACACTCTCAGAAAGATTTAGGCGAACGTGTGAATAACAATGTATGAAACAGATAGAAAAGAAAGCGGAAATGAATCAACATTGGAAAGGTTCTGAAATAACAAAACGATATCAACAATATCAGGCGAGAAACCAACGAGAAACACATCCGACGAGGAATTTGCCACTTCTCACAGAGAAACTTTCCTTCCAATTTACGTTAATAGTAACTTATGTTACGTATTTGTGTAGTCGTTAACTGGAAATTCCTGAGGTTTGTATCACAATAAATGGATTCTGGATATACAAGGTAAGGAAAACTGTGCCAAACAACGGACATAGCGCTTTGAAAGGGGTACTGAATTAGAAAAGGTAAGAATTATTTCTTTAATATATTTCTTTAACACTGCAGTTCAACCCCAGATCAAATAGTATTTCATACACTAAAAAACGGAATTATATAATAGAGGGTAAGTTTTAATTTATTCAAGATTTCAAACCATTTTTCATTTCTAGTAACGAACGGCTCCAGCCGGCGCTTCAGCCCCTACACACGACAATTATTTAACCGATGCCACGCTGCCACGCGCGTGAATCAATTTACGATTAAGTCCCCTTACAATGCTAAAAAATTGTTAATACTACACAAATGAAGAAAAATATGTTGGATGGAAAAGGTATCCTCCAAAACTAATTTTCATTCAAATTTCGTACCATAATAACATTTAATTTGGAAATACGTAAATGAACAAATCTATTGATATAAAAAAGCTGCCCAGTGATGAAATTTCCAATTTTAGGGTTGGGAAGAATTGTAAGAAAGTTGATCATAATCAGTTAAATTTATCTTTTTAAAATAAATCTTCTTGCTCTAATATGTTTGTTTTCTTTCATTATTTATAGTAAAGTCGAGCAACCAATTCCACTGGCTGGAGTACTTTAATTAGTCTTTGATAACCAATATAAACTCACCAGTATTATTCTACGCTTCTCAGTATAATGTATTCCGTAATCTCACTGTAGATGAGTGATACTACTCAATGATAGGAATGATAGTCAGGATGGGCTCGTAGTGAATAGTGCTGAAGGTCCTTCGCTAGTACCTCCACTGTGTCTGAGTCCAAAACAGCAAAGTGATGTCCCGTTGGTCCAGGACCGTCGATATTCTGTCCGCGTATGTTAGCACAGAATGAATCTTTTATTTTTTTAGGGGGAAGCGTATTTTTTCGTATATTTTGTATTTTAAAATTGCTTTGATGTTCAAACAGAAGTGCTAATCTAACTTTTAAAAGTTATTTAAACTCAATACATTGTAATTGTTGAAACACCAGTAATTTTGAACTGTCCATTCCGAAGAGCAGTTTTTTATTGTATTATTTGTAAATGAGAAATGTAGCGTGCTATTGAACCATGGGGTGATAGGATGCAGGAGGAGGGTGGTAGAGCTATTGATAGTAGGTGGGCCGTTTAGGTGGGTTTACCAACAACTTGGCCCTCGAGGAGGGGTTAGTAGAAGTACGTTTTAGTGGTACTAGTAGTAGGAGGTGAATAGAAGAAGCAGGGTTTTTGCTTTATTTGAACTGGGACATTAAAGTGAAAAACTACAACTGTTTTCTGCACCCGCCAGGAATTGAACTCGGAGTGTCTACGTGACGGTGTTTCCTGATCAGTTCGACAGGAACTGAAAAGTGTCGTCACCTTTTGCGGCGTCGTGCCGCTCCAGCGATCGCTCAAGCTGTGTCAATTTTATCTGGTGTCGGCGATTTAGTAACACGCCCTGAGGTGCCGTAACTTAGCCCTATATTCTGAATTGTAGCATCAGGTGTTTTAGAAGATGTTGCAAGAACGAAACTTCAAAGTACTCGAAGAAGAGCACGTCATATTAATGAGATGTTAGAACAACCCTTAGAAAGAAGAAGGAAAAGATATCGCAGTTCAAATTGCTTACGAAATCATGGGTGTTTCCAAAACAATTTTTATTCTGAGAGAGCATTTTTTAGCATTATACTGGAGTTGTAACAAAACGTTTACGAGCAATTTGATACGGGAGGAAACTAGTTACATTCGTAATTGAATTAAAAATAAATCTTCTGGCAGAAACCCACTCACCATTTGTGTGGTATCCTTACCACTTATTGGAGTGCTTTCTGTCAGAAGCAGAGAGAATACTAGTGATATCGTTTTGTGCGTCTGTGAGAAATTTTTCTTTTCAATTGTAATTTTTAATCCATGGAGGCAGTTGTGTAATTTCAATACCACTTGAGAACCTACTTAGAACCTCAGGGTAAGTAATAACTTATTTAAATGTTCTACAACATTATTAATCCATTCAGTATTGACATTATTTACTGTGGACATTTCTGATGCAGTTGTTTCTGTGGCATCATTCGGAGATAAGTTTAGGATACACTTAATACATTGTCAAAAAAAATGATATTGTTGAGTTCATTAAATGTTTGGAGTACCACCTTCAGAAGATATCTGAAGAGAAATATGTTTTTCGAAAATATCTCATTGAATGTTTTGTAAAGGCAAACTTGAGAAGCAGACAAACAAAGCATGTTAATAACGTAATAAGGTACATTCGTAATAATACAAAATTCGCAAAAAAAAAAGTGTTTAGATGAAAACGAATTTTTTAAAACTGCAGCAGCTGAAGGTAATGTTACTGTTGTACTTTCACATAATGATTGAAAACTCTTCTCAATAGATGGAAACATTACAGTTACATAGACAACATTATTCATAGTAAATTATATGTATCTTCAGCTAATCTTTCACGTGCTTATGGATTACCTAAAATACATAAAGAAAACATTTCGTATAGGATAATTATATCTTCAATCGACAGCCCTCTAGTTGATTTTTCCAAATTTATATTACAAATCCTGAAACACGGTCTGTAAGAAGATAATTTTTCTGTGCGGAATAGTTTGGATTTTGTCAATCCAAATAGTGTGAGATTTGAATAGTTTCGTAATTTAAAAAGAAGAAATCATCCCCGTTTAGGTGTTTTAAATTCGAAGAACGAGCGATGGAGCGGGGGAGGAAAGTCTTCCTACTCTCTAAAAATTTAAAAGTCCACCGTTGAGAAATGCGACAAAGGAAACATTTACATCTGGCTAGGTGCAGTGACTCGCGATGAGCTCTTTGTTGAAGAGAAAATTTATTACTGTTTAGAAATTGCAAGTAAGCGAGGGAGTGGGAAAACCACCCACCCCGGCCGTATAACCGAGGACACACAGGGGGGAAGGAGCAAGTGGTGACTTGTCAGGAAAAAAACGTTGAAAAAGAGCAGTTAGAAATAGTTCAAAACTCAAAATTCTCAATCAGAATTTAGGAACAGGAGGGGGAACAGTTGTGGCATTGGAAGTTTTTCGTCACGTGAAGTTCAAAATTGAAGGATCTGGGAATTGGAAAAAGAGGTGTAGGAAGGGATGAAGTCCATTTAAGGAATGGCAAATGAACATTCAGCCTTGTTGTATCAAAGCAGATCAAAGAGACGAAATCAGAAAGACGAGATCAGAGACACGAGATTTTTTTTCGCGCGAAGTGAAGACTTGTAGATTTTTTTGTGAGCAGAGCCACGACTCAGTCTTATTTTCGAAGTTATCTGATTAGCTCATGATGTCAGATGAGATTTCCGAGTTCGCTATTTTCTGGAACTAATTCATCAGTCTTGGGCTAGCATTTTCGGCAGCAAATTCTAAAACCGAGACGCGACAAAACTCATACGAAAAATATGTCCATTCGGTGGGCTCTTCCGAGGAACCAAGGACCGCCGTTGAAATTGAACCATGATGGTTTGGGTCCACGCCGCTCCTGAGGGCATCCAGGCAGCATAGCTTGTGGGAGGAAGGCACCACCAACCGGCGCTAGAGACGTCATTAACCGGACGTCGTTCTGAGATCGAGGCCAGGCTGCCTTCCCGTGCGGTTGACGCACCCTCCACTCAACACTGCACTGCTTGATTGGTCATCAGGTTGAGGTATTTTCACGATTGTTGGTGGCATCCAACACATATCGTCATGCGCTATTGCGAGAAGACGAGTGCGGATCTTATTGTTCAGAGGGGCTCAGAACTTTGGACTTTATGATTAATGAAGAAGGCCCAATTAGCAAGAAAAAACTCCACTTAATTATATCTTTTAAATACAATATCAATGTAATTGCATTTCAAGAAGCAAGAATTATTGTAAATTCGGTGTTTGTTTTATTTGTCAAAAGAGAGATTATTTTAATGTATATTCAAGATGTTCAATTTGTTTAAAATTTATGTTTGTCGTTGAGAAGTCGAATTCGGCGGAAATACTAGTGTATTTCATGTTTACATTGGCTACCAGTTATGTGTGTTTCTTTTGGGGGATAGCATGAAGGTTTTTTATTGTATGAGATTCATGTTAATTAAATTTAATGGATTTAATTTGTCAATAGCGTTTTCCTGTAGTGGAACCCCAGTATGGTCTTTCCCTTCGTTAAAAAAATGCGAGCCCTACAAATTTGTGGAACCCTGAGATTAATTAGCCGAGGCGCCAAAAAAAATAAATCAAAGTAATGAGTTCTAGAATTTTATTATATTTATAACACGTAAAAGATTCGTTCTGCCACAATAGAGACTTAGTAATTGACGATACTTAAGTATGGTCTCTTTAGATGTGGTTTCTCTTTTTACAAGTCTACCTAATGATTTATCAGTTAATAGTGTTTTGAGTAGATAGAGCAAAATTGAACAAAACTGTAATATTCCAAAACATGAAATAGTCATAGCTTTAAAAATAATTATTGAATCTACATATTTCACGTTTAATAAGAAATTATATCATCAAGTTGAGGGATCGCCAATGGGTCATTAGTCCGATTAGTCCGCTTTTGTCGGAATTTGTTCTAGGGGATCTTGAAGATTCATGCCTTAGTAAATTAAATTTCGTTTCTTTGTTTTATTGTCGTTATGTCGACGACATTTTGAGCAAAATACCATAAGATGAAATAGAGTCTATGTTAAATGTTTTTAATGAATATCATCCAAGACTAAAATTTACGTTGGAGAAAGAAACCGAATGAAAAATTACCTTTTTGGATGTCTCAATATTGTGAGCTGATAATAAATTGCTGTTTAATTGGTATCATAAAACAACTTATTCGGGATGAGTACTAAATTATTTTTCGGACAAAATCCTTTGGTGAAAAGGATGGCAATGATCTACAATTTAGTTGACAAAGCGATCTTACTGTCTAATAATTGCTTCGATTACGATAATATTGAATTTGTAAAAACAATATTATTAGCAAATTACTACCCTTAAAAATTTATAATGAAATATGTCAAGAGACGAATACACTATCTTACCAATTTGAAACATCTTTTACCAAATGCACAAAATTCTCAGTCTCAGATAGGAAGTAAATCTTTTGTTGTATTTCCATATCATAAAATAATATCACCAATTTTAAGATGATATTTTCTCCAAGAAAACGTTTGGCTGGTGAGTTCAACTAGGAAACAAAATTATCTTGTAATTAAGGAGAAAGATGAAATTGATGACATGACTTCGCAAAATGTCATCTACAAACTTGTTTGCAAAAATTGTCCTTTTTCCCATATTGGACAGACAAAACGTAAGATACAAACACGGATCAAAGGGCATCAGCGTAACATAAACACGCTACAGCATAATGTTATTTCATTACTCCGTTTAAATTTTGATCATTCAATAGATTGGAAAATGTTTCAATTTTAGATCGGGAACCAAATTATTATAAACGTATAATGTCAGAAATGTTACATATTACGTTTACAAATAACACATTGAATTTACAAACTGACACAGAAAACTTGTCAAAAATTTATAGTTGTTTGCAGTGATTTTTTTATGCTTTGAAATTTTGTGTTTTCAAATTATTTATTTTTTTCTTTCTCATTGTTTTTATTTGTATATGTATTTAATTTTGTTTTTATGCGTGTCACTAAGATGAAACAAACAAAATTTGTTGATATGTTGATTCACTAGCGTTCGCCTGATGATGTCAGCAACATGCTGTTGAAACGTTGTAATAATATAAATACATTACATTAAAAAGTCGATTAAAATTTCAATTAATCCATTCACACGTGCCAATATTCGAATTTGCCTCACATGGGGCAAGATGTTACAGTTCTAGTGGAGTTAGTTGTTGAAGAGTCAATTAAATTTCATCTTATAATTCAGTTAATTTAATTGTTAATAAACAATATTTTTCAATTTTATTTTTTATTAAGATATTTCTTGAAAATGCTGCATACAAGTGACAGGAATAAAGTTGTTGAAAGGAAAGTTATCCATTTTAAGGGATTCACCAAAATACAAAATGGGTTAAGACTCGAAACGGATAAGTTACAATCGGTGAAGAGAAAAAGAATACACACTACAAGAAAGAAAAAAACTTAATAGAATAAACATAAGTGAAAGTTTCATAAACAGATGGCTTTAGACGAAGAGGATTATGACTACGTTTGTGTTAAATACGCTAAACCCAAGTCACAATTCAAGTCGCCTACAAAACGGTTGCAATATTCCTAATGAGCTCATGATCGTTTCGTGAGGTTTGGTAAATAACACACTTGTGAAAAATAGTAAATCAGACGATGATTGTGATGATAGCTGACCAGAGTAACTTTTGTAATAAAATGTTTTTAAACAAACGTAACAGTCTCATTTTTATAGAAATTGCAACATAATACTAACATACACGAGTTAGAAGTTCCCTCCGTGGCTACGGTGTCAGCGTGATGGTTCGTCACCAAATCATCCCGGGTTCAATTCCCGGGCAAGATGAAATTTGTAGCTTTTCATTTCTATGTCTCAGTTTAAATAGCAGTGATGTATATAAAGTACACCCTCTGCGACTAACTACCACAGTTGTATTACTCGGATCCAGCAATCTAGATCCTTTCTAGACGCTGATCCTCCGATCTCGGTAAAATTCACGATGTGTCTAGTGAGTAAACTCGCACAAAAACTGAGCCATACTCTGGCACTCGTCATTCCTGGTCCTTAGCTGGCCGGAACGAGATACATACATATACACATATAAACGACTTAGATTAATTTTTACTGCTTCAAAACATTTATGTAACAACTAACTCCATCCAGTGTAACAAACATTCTCCATGGTTTAAGACCCGAGTAAGATGAAATTCCAAGATAAGATGAAATGTTATCTGCGAGTTATAATACTAATAGAATGTCAATATGTTTAAAATTTCACGCAAAAAATTTACATGTACAAATTACTATCGAACTATAGATTATTGTGAGTATAGTGTTTAAAAACCATAAGAATTTAAATATCACCAAATTCACGATTTATTGCTACAATAAACACGCCCCTAGACAAAGCCTAGAAAACTTGTATAAGAAATTCGCCTCTACCCGAAGGAAAACCGGAGAAAAACCCGGGCCAGGATGGGGTTACAGAATTAATGTACACAACCGTGCCAAAGTTGAGTACACATAAAACTAAATTAATATGAGCCATAAGACAACACAATCATGAAAGAAAATAGATTTTTGAAATTGTTGTTATTGTAAAAGTACTACAGCAATGACGTAATAAAGTACAAGACGGATTTAACTTTTATTAAAATCAATAAATTATTTTCCATTATAGAAGCACTGGTGCAGGTGGTAGTTTTTAACCGCGGATTTGAAGAGATTCAATTTCATAATATCTTTTATATTCTTGGGCTGGGAATTATATAGAACGATTCCCGAATGATAAGGTCCTTTTTGGCAAATAGTGGTTGACACTCTAGAACGATGAATATTATTACTATTGCGAGTACTGTGTTCGTGAACGAGACTGTCTCGTATGAACCAAGGGTGGCACTTCAGCAATTCGGTCATAACAAATACGACCGTTTCATAAATATAAATGCAGGGGAGTGTTAAGCTATTTAATTCCATAAATAAGGGTTTACAAGAGTTTCGGGGGTGAGATTTACAAATTATCCGAACTATCCTCTTCTGAATTCTGAAAGTTTGAATACTCTGCCCGGAATTGCCCCAGAAGGTAATGCCGTAACGTAAATGGGAGTAAAGGTTTGCAAAACATTCGCAGTGGGAAATACTTGGACTAACTACGTTAACTAAGATTCGGAATGCTTAACACAATTTGCTTTTTTTTTTAATATGGAGACATGAGAAATTTGTATACGTAACAGTTTTTAATTGTGTTCCGTTTAAAGAAAGAGAAACCTGGGGTAACGATTTTGTGATGCTATTGCGAAATGACATAGACACTGTTTTGTCAGTGTTTACAATGAGACGATTTGCATGGAACCAAGTCGAAAGGTTAGACAAAACATTTTGGGCGTTGGCGTGTTTACATAGTAAATTAGTGCCATCAGCAAAAATAATCATTTTGCAATCTGATATGCATGATGACATGTCGTTCACATACAATAAAAAGAGTATAGGACCGAGAATTGAACTTGGGGTACTTCCCAAGTAAGTGGTTTTGTTTCTGAAAGACAACGCTGAAGTATTTTATTTTTAGTATAGGAGATTTCGACCTGTAGATATCTATCTCTTAAATAAGAAGTTAGCCATTAATGTGGAAGTCCACGAATACCTAAGTTTGTTTCCTTTCTTGTGTAAATGTTTGACTTTATCTCTCTTAAATATATTAGTAAACACCCCTTCCGAGAAAGAACTATTAAAAATATTTATGAGTGGATTTAATAAAACGTGGGACGAAAATTTAACAATAAACTCGGGTATATCACCCATGCCTGTTGAATGAGCTGATGAGTCTCAATACTTCACTGGCGTTAGTCTCGGAAGTGAACATAGAATTGGGTACGTTGATAGGTATAATTGGTGGACATTGATTTGGATATATTGAGTTTGATGTTTTACCTAATTCTGAGAAGTAAGAATTAAACAAATTTGCGATGTCCTGAGGATTTGATACAATTTTGCCATCGTTTAGTAGAGAAATATTTTCTTCGCGATTTTCAAAAGTTGACGTGTAATTTTTAACAATATTCTACAAGGTTTTCATCCGGTTGTAAGATCTTAGTGCCTGCCTGTCGTTTTCCATAACTTTACTGCATAGACTACTTTTCGAAGAATAGTCTTATATTTACGAAAATAATCATGTAATTCGGGTGGTTGGGTATAGAATTTTGAAATATAATATAAACTGTGTTTGTTTTTTGAAGAAATTCTTATCCCTTGGGTGATCCATCTATTGTATTTCTTTGTGTTAATTAACTTGCGTTTTATGGGAAAACTAGAGTTGTAATGTTTTAGGAATGTTGAGATAAATACATTGAATTTGTCGTCGGTGTTTTGGCAATTGTAAACATCTTTCCATGTTTCTTCACGCAAATAATTTACAAATATGGATTTATTTATGTCATTAAACTCTCTTGTAAATTTGTAAAGGATTTTAAGCGGTTTTAGTTTATTATTAATAGTCAATACTTGAGCAAGGTGATCACTGTATCCGGCGATAAACACTTCAGAGAGATACGAGATTCCATTGTTGACGATAATTTGATCTAGCAATGTTTGAGATGAGCCGGAGAGGCGAGTGGGGTCGTTTATCGTAGTAATAAGGTTGAAAGAATCGATAAGATTCTTGAATCGATTAATTGGAGAATGTGCAGAGTCGGATGTACTCAGGAAATCGATGTAGAAATCGCCACATATAACGATAGATTTAGTAGATTTACGTGTGATATGTTTTAAAACAATTTCGAAGTTCCGAAAAAATGTGTCAAGATCTGCTTGAAGAGGTCTGTAAATACACAAAACAACAATACAGATCGATTAACTGCAGAAAGTTCGAACACACTCTCTACGCAGAAATTCTCGTAGCCTGGCAGTAGAGAAGATAAAATATTATTACGAACTTAGATACACGTACCTCATTGGGGATTTTTTCTTTTAAAATTTTGCCGACAGTATGAACTTGCTAAATAACAATTAGAAATAGCAGTATCGATGATGTTGTTAGTTGAAAGACAATGTTCTGTGAGGTATAGCAAATCGAATGGATTTTCGTTTACCAGAATTTCAATGTCTGTCAATTTGTTTGAAAGGAATTGGACATTAAGATGAAATATAATTATTTTATTTTCGCAAAGAGTTTGTGATTCACAAGAAATGGAATCGGATTAGATTGATGAGAGAAATTTGAATTTGGCACAGCTTCTAGTTCCGGTTCAAACCCCCTCACTGCACCCGAACGCTATTGTAATCTTCGAGTACCACATCGTACTCCTAAGCGCAAGTTGTAACTGTGTATGGGGGCGGCAGGAGATGTGCATGAAGGAATAGCTGAGGACGTGGGAGATGAGGAAGCAGTAGGTGAAAGAACGGGGACAGGAGAAGAAATGGGTGTGGAGATAGGAAGAGGAAATGGTGATGAGGTAGGAGCAGAGGGAGGTGGAGGAGATGAAGTAGAAGTAGAGGGAGGTGGAGGAGGAGATGAGGTACGTGCAGGAGGAGGTAATGGAGCAGGTGGATGATGTGAGGTCAGATGTGAAGCTAGGAGAGAACCGAAGTGATGTTTCTCAGGCGGTCTCAGGTGTAAACCTGGGTAAAGTCCTTGGCAAGTCAGGTGTGGTTGCAAATCAAAAAATGTGATTTTTTTTCTCTGCTAGGAGATGTTTTAGTGAGATGTTTGCCAGTTTAATTTCATGGTTTATTTGTGGAACGTTGAAGCGTGGAAGCAGACTAGAGAGTGCTATGTTCGTGTGCTGAGAGGCCATTTTTAGTTTTTTGTAGATGTTCAGACACGTTGAAATGACCACCGTAGTTAATATCGTTCTGCCCACCTATGATGATTACTGTAACCCGCTCTGTGAGTTTTTTAGTTAAGTTTATGTTTGAATAGTTTATAAATTTCTTTCGTTCAGGTGTTCACGGTATTAAAGCCACTGACTATTTTGAAAAACCGACCTTTTGACATGAAGTTTAATTACCATCAAAGTGTGTCATAATTTATGGATTTGATATTCGGTTGTCCTTTATATTTGAATTTTGTCGAAATCATTAATATTTTATTTCATATAGTGCATTCTCTTTTCCGATTCGTTTTCAGATTATTGTATTACTGTTATTTGTTTTGCATTACAGGTTCCTTTTTGGCTGTCACCGATTCATTACTGACAATCTCACCATCACCCATTACCTCTCAACAGAGCAGTTTTGTACATGTGTCAAAGTAAACTATGCCCCTGGCAGTATCAACGCTTAATGAATCCACCATTTTTAAGTTCAATTTTCATAATTTACAATACTCGATACAGCCTATGCTGAACAATGAAGATTGTTATCGTCTCAAAATGTACTCTTCAGAATGCCGAACTGTCCGAGTGATCCTTATTAATACCTCTTGTTTTAACTGTGTTTAAAACCACTAAATAAAAGTAAATATTGGGTTAATTCCTCGTAGGTGGAAATATTTTTGTACATTTTGCAGCATTTAAATTTATATGCAGCATTTCGCAGCCCATAACATATAACTATGTAAAATAAATAAACAATTGAATGATTGGTGTACACACTATTCTAATAATCACGATAAATATATTGTTTAACCCATATCAAAGTCACATAATATTTTCATCTCGGTTAATTCTGACATTATCATTTTATGGAAATAAATGAATTGACTATCGATAAACATGTTACTTATAATTTCTTGTATTCCTCTTATATTTTGTTTTCTGGGTTCATAGTAGAATTAAATTGTATTTAAATTTTATAATCAAACTGAATGAAACTAAAGTCATGAGCATGTATAACAAGCACCTGAAAATTCCGTCTAATGGTTATTTATGACAAACGTGTTTGCTACACCCAGTAATTAAATCTCCATGATTTCAAAACTAGGGACGCTGTAGATGTGAAAAATCACAATGTGTGAATTTCATCCAAAAAGGTCTATTTTTTCTGTTGATTACGACTACCCTATTGAATTGAATATGAAGTTTGAGGAAACTATTCGCTTGTAATGTTAGAGTTCTCACTAGGAAGACCGGCTAAGGCTTCATGATGCAATGACTGAGAGATGAGTAGAACGTTTCGAAGAAGAAAGTTTCTCTTACCTCCCGTAACCTTGCAAAATTATATCATTTACCGAAAAAATTATTCAAAGTATTAAAACGATTTTCATCTTTCCCCGAATTCAGTTCTGAAAATCCTTTTATATGTGGGGTGTTATTTTCCTTACCTCGCAGCCATAGGAACTGAGGCATTTGAGTGTAAACTACGAACATATTCCGACCGTGGCAGCAAACGAACCCGGGATTTCTCCTTGGAAAGCTAGCGTGCTCTTTCCTTTTCTCAACCAAGAAGACTCTTATTATTATTATTATTATTATTATTTAATAAATGTATTGTCAAAACAGCTGATACAAACGCGTATGACCACGCAGAAGACAATAAACTTATTTACTCTCCGGAAGCGAGCAAGGGACCATTTCCTCAATGGCCCTAAGGCAGAGGCTGATTTAACATTGTAGCACATTCCTAAGATTAGAGTAAATATAGTTCGGTTCGAGTCATGATAATATTATTAACATTAATACACACATTGAAAAATGTATCAATGAAATGGCAAAACACACGATACCGCAACAAGTTATGGTTTAAAAAAAGATTAAACACGACGATTTCACGAATTCTAGTGACGTGAGCGTCGATAGCTGACAAACTATAGAAGCAGTGATGCGGAGGGAAAAGTGAAACCACATCACGGAACTAAGAAGACGCCGCAACGTTTCGTGCCAAAGGAAATAGAGGGAAAGGGCAAAAGCGAGCGAGAGGGTGGCTCAACACGGAAGTCATACACTCCGGCTCAAATGTGGGAAGCGCAGGAGTCACGGCAAATATCTGTACCCTTTGTGCGGTGCTGCATGTTACAAGCAAGAGCAAATTCGTATTTCATGAACAGAATTTCAGTTTGTTGGATGATATTATACCCCCATGTTTGTACTTCCAAGCATACATACGTTCAAACGCGCAACATCATGAGAGCAAAGTTTTCAATATTATTTTAATAAATTTTATAGTATACGAGAGTTTTAGGCATGTAGATTATAAAAATATAAACACTCCATTGGTACAGATATATTTATTTTACTATCTTGCATTTCAATACAATTGGAAATATTATTTAATGTGTCATATTACAACTTTTTCAGAGTTTTTAAATATTAAAGTACGATGAGGTTTATAATCAAATGAAGTACATTATTAAAATCTACTTAAGGTCATCAGTATTTCAGAAAATTCACCAAATGGTTTTGAAGTATAAAAAAGAATCATCTTGAGTCTTTTCCACTTACGCAATATACTACAATAATTTGAATTTTCCAGTAATTTAAGTACTCTAGCAAACACACGCAAATTATTATGATAGTTTTTGAGAATATCTTCAGTTTTTTAATAAGGGAGATCATAAGGTTAAATGAATAAATTTCCAATACAATTGTTTGGTTTCCAAAATTATATGCAATGGAAATAATTGTACTACTTTTTCCGCTAAGAACTTCAATTTAGAACCTGATGAAAATCCCAGTTTCTTATCGGAATTCTAATACTACAAAACATTCTATTTTTAAGATTCCGCTGCGCCTCGAAATCTTCCCAAGTATATGAGTAAGGTCTACAACCAGAGAGCACTCAGGGCTGATTACAAAACATATTCAATGCGGATCGCTCTGCGTAGTCACTCTCCGGCTGTATGCACAACGCCGCTGCTGGCAAATTCAGAGGCGTCTCCGGCTTTCAGTGGCCCATTTTATTGATATGCCGTTCCCACAGAAAACATTGTGTATTCCCACAACGCCCGCAGACCACAGGGAGCCACCCTAATATTGCTTCCAGGTCATCGCACACCCCAGTCCGCCACAAGGATACGGTTGGTCATACATTTCCCTCCATAAAAGCCTCCCCATGTCACCCCCAAACCACCGCCAATCTATACCTCAAACCTCCGCGATTATCACGTTATTATTCTTTATCAGACACAGAGGTTCTGAAGAGCACTTCAGCACTTTTAGTTTCTGTTCTCAAGACGCATCATTGAGGTCTATTTAATTATCAATTTCTTCCCATCTTTCCACGACCTTCGCTTTCTCTTCTTTAAATCCTATGCGTTCTGTTTCCAGTCTTCGTTCCTCGTTTGACTTTTCTTCCCTCACAACTTTTGAGCATCTTAGCCCATCATTCCAAATGGCACACATTTTTATGAAATAACGTCAAAACATCGTCTTAACCTTATAAGTGATTCATCGTATCTCAACGAATGAAACTTTTCAGAGGTCGAAACGAGTCAAAAAAATCGTATTCGAATAACTGATTTCTATGAGATCCCTCTACAAAAATAAATTTAACAAATAATCGATTGTTCTGACTTACAAGGCATCAAGAGAAAGATGTATGGTTCTTTCCTGCAGCTGATGACTTTATTTCATTATAACCTTCCATTAAATTAGAAGGTAAAACTTTCTAAGCAGCGATAAATAAAGAATCGGAGGGTATTATGGTCTACATAAGCTTAGGGAAATATTACTGCTACCACTTTCGAAATTTTTAAGAATAAAATTACGTATTTCGCTAGAATACTCATCTAAGAAGTAGAAAACATTCCACGCCTTATCCAATCATTGTTCTGTACGAGAACATTTCTTTCCAAACCCTTACCTTTGGACCATATTGCCACCGTCTGATGGCAATATAGTCCATCTATTTTTATTCATGAAATCTTAATTATTGAACAAGTAGATAAACGTGAGTGGAGAGTACTTGTTTTCAGATTGAATGATTTAGAAATGAAGTAAATAGTAGTTAAGGGTTGATGACCACCCGGATTTTAAATACACTTATATCATATCAAAATAATAATTCATATGCAAACAAATAAACTATTCAAATTTCGGTATGGCTAACAAAAAAATTAATAGAAAGCACATGAATTTGCAACTTTGCTCTTCAATCTGCCTTAAACTAAACATTCTATATCTTGACGAGAAATAACATTTCCTACATGTAGTTAATATGATTCACATGGGCCATAAAAACTTCTTGTCAACATTTAGAAGTCTTTTTAATAGACTTCGATCAACTCTACACAAAAACAAACATCACCAATCAATTCCACGGCAAAAAGTATTAAGAAGCGGCATGGTAAGTGAAATATTTTAATTTACTTGAGAGAAAAATTCAGACTTACCGAGCTATCTAGATAAGGTGACTACAGCAACACATAACCTACTGTATAAGGGACACCACGTCTAAGGGGATTTAGCACACATCACACATGTGCATATGAGTGACATCAGCTTGTTTGGGGGGTATTTTAACGGTTGAAGGAGGCTATAAGTTATAACAGCAACCGTGTCATAATACCTTCCGACACCTTACTTCATTCCGCCTCTTAACAATATCTAACTAAATCCCTAAGTGTGAACTTACAAACTTTTAATAACTTGCCCCTGTAATAGGTTTTATGTTGTCGGTAAAGATATGACGTTTACAAGTTATTAATTTCCTGCTACAAACAAAGTTGGTCAAATAATATTCAAATAGAAAGTTAGAGGATGAAACTGATCATTTTTCAGCCAATATTTTTAATTAACTATCTAGCATATCAAATTCGACATTCGTCGTATTACGAATTTTTGAGACATGATGTTGTAGATGTAAGAGGTAAAAGGTGCTTTTGCGTTCTTCGTGATTCTCCAAAACAGTTCGGTATCGTTAGTTTCCTTCCCACTACTTCATTATTTCATCCAAATCGATCTGAAGACTAAGTACGTCGCCACTAATCCCTTCCTTTTCGACATGCATAATTGGCTGATGTCTTTGAGGTTCGGCTTCTCTCTCTCTCCCCCACGCCTTCCCTTTTCCCACTCAACGTCCATTAGACTTCGCTAATCTACGGACGCATTAAACTGCATGCATAAACAGAGAGGAACGGAAGCACCATGGTGACGCCTCACCAAACTCGGTCACCAGCAGCAATTGGTGACAATTGCGGAAATGGAAAATGAGGTGATGGAAAGAACAAGTGTAGAGAATTCATTTTAAAAAGTTAATTCTTAAACTAGCGATATCTTCAGTAAGAGGCGTGAAATGATTCATTTCAATGAATCGAACGATACTGAGTCAATTATAAGACAAAACATTTGTGAACTGTACAAATTTCAACGCAAAATTATTTCATAAATACACGTCATGGAAGGGAGGTCGTCATTCTTTCTAGACTTAAGTGTAAAAATGTGGTACCACTTTCCATACATTTATTGTGGAGAGCTTAGCCATTACATTTCCAATGCAACAATTAAGTTGCAATCAAGTGGTCTACTTCCTCAAAACATCTCTTATTTTGCGTTATTTTGAAACGTGATTACTATCCGGGTAGAAATATTATATCCTGAATCTTACATTGGGAGCGGCAAGAAAAAATTGTGACTACGAAATATGGAAACAAAAAGTCAACACCCCCCCACCCACCCCCCACCCCCCAACTACTTTTCAGTGAAGCGACGTGCCATCCACGCGATTTGTCAAGACAGGAACTGATTGATGGATGTCCCTTCGGACAGTGGTTCGAAAATCGACATATCATCAATGTGCCCTGTGGCGAGATACATCTCATCCAAGACCCCAGGGAAGAAACAAAGCTAATGAATTTAATTCGTATTTCGTCCGATTCGTGATTTTTCCTAAGCTTCTATGGTTATGTTTTTCGACGAAGACTTTGATATTTTTCTCAAAAACATTTCAACTAAGCCGCGCTTTTTGATCTAAGATACAAAAATTGAATATTATTATAATTATAAGAAATTATATTGAAATTTAGTAAAGTTTATTAAAATCTTCGTTTAAGGTTTAGTTCTTAAAATAACTTTTAAAAAGAAAATGAAAATTATATTTTTATTGCATTTGTTGGTCTTGAGTTCTTGTGATTCACATTATTTTGGTTTATAGTTTCTATGTTTCTAAAATTGCCGAAGCATTTGGATATATTTTGGTATAGTAAAGACAAAGGTTAATTGAAAACACATTATTATAAAAATATTTTCTTAATATTATTTATAATATAGCGTAAACAAATAAAATATAAGAAGATGCGCATAAATTGGTAATTGAAAACATTGTTTAAAATGAAACGTGTGAAGAAAAATAGTACAATAATAATTCAGATAAGGAAAATGCAAAGAAAATGGTATTTTTCTCTTTTTACTCTTCGTGCCAAATACTTTAATATCCAGCTATAATTTCAATTACTGATTGAAGCGTATCTGTAATTTTATGTATGGGTTATTTGCATAAATTAATTTAATGACATTAATTAATTTTCATTAAATGACCCCTGCATTGATGGTATTTGCTAAGCGAAGGGAAAAGCTTTGTGCTGAAATAAGAAACTTTCCCCTTGCAGACAACATTTTTTACTATAAGGTGAATTTTCTTGTAAATTTCCTTTTTAACGTTTTTTTTTATTTGCTTCAGATATTATGTTGGCAGTAACAAACTGTTTCACGTTGATTTTACACAACCATCTGGCATCCTTCATACTATGATTCATGTAAAAGAGTGAAGCCGCAGGGCACCCTTACAAACAGAGACTTGATGAGGAAGAAATGGAGTTTTTCATTACTTGCTGAATTTATCACATTCGTACCCATGAAACATACGTATTGGAAATATTGCAATGCACCAATCACGCAACCACGCAATTTACTGAGTTACTTCCCTTGTTTCCAACAATTCTCAAGTTTTTTTTTCTAGATTTTAGACAATTTAATTCAATTAACCAAAACTTTTTTCTTAAATTAAAAATAACTATATTTCTTTCAATTCCGTTTATCTACTTTAGACACAAAGGTTACCTGACACCAACTTTACAAAACATCAGCTGATTACAAAAACGCAGA
>NNCF01129553.1:576859-599765 GCA_002313205.1 Laupala kohalensis
ATGCTGAAACGTCTATAAACTTGGACAGGTATTATCAAACATTTTTAATGATGTTAATTTTTCAAAGGAAATTTTAAACATGATGATATACGAATTGTATTATACTCCCAGAGATTAAGAAAAACATGAATTCATTTCAAATATAGTAATAACTATATTTGTCATCTGCAAAATTGTGTAGGCAAGAAGAAGTGTCGCAGCAAATTGATGAAAATAAGGTTGTGCTAAGTAGAGAACATAAGTAAATTTGTTTGTTTGTTTTTTCAAATAAGGCATCAAGTATTTCACAGATGAATATCAATGTGTATGTTAAGCGGTAGTTTTCTTTCGTCACTACTTACATGAGAGTTCCTGTCAGGAAGTTCACGGAAACGTAAAACCAGTAAAAAATGTTAATACTAAGTATAAAATCTGAATAAAATGTCAACGCATGATTCGCATAAACTTCATTCTAAGGAATTGGTGTCTGAGTGTCCGTGGTCACACAGCTTACGGCAACCCTTTACGCTTCCTTGCACCACAGGAGAGCAGAGCGTTAATGTCCCAGAATATATATAGCACATTGGTAAACAGGGCTCGAATTTTGAATGTCTAGCATATTGTTCCTGAGTTTCTGCGTCAATTAATATTTATTAATAGCTTAAAAATAAGAACTGTAACATCAAAATAAATTTGAAAAGTTTCTGTCGAATATCACTGCCTTTGGATAAGCACCTCGGATACACTGTGAGTACGAATTTTACACCTGAAATTTGTCAATGAACTTACAAACATTCGTGGAGCTTATTATTATAAGATTCTTATTTATTATACTTGATACATATTTGATAAATTATTATTATTTATATTTCATTTGAGCATATTGTTTTATTCTGGGGGGTTACAGTTGACTAATAACGTATGCTTTGAGAAAAATTTTAGCAAAGTGTGGAAAATAATACCTTTACTTCCAATTTAATCTCAAAAGTTGTAATTTTACGGTAGTTTACAATCATAGAGATATTTGAACACTGTAAATATCAATTTTTTATGAAGTCCCCCAACAGAGTTATAAGTCTTAAAACATGGAAACAGTTGAAAAATGTTTTGGAAGATCCTAACATGTCAAGAAGTCCTTTCCTTTAGAAAATTCCTTTCGAAAACACAAATTTAATCATTTTCAAACGTTTAATTCAAGACGCGAAATCACGTAGACGCAAATAACTATAGAAATTAAATACTTGTTGAAATTGTTGCCTTGAGTGTGCTTAACACAATTTCAGTTATTTTAAGGGCATATTGACATATTAAAGAATAGTAAACGCTTAGAAAGGCCAAAAATTATGCGCGCGGTAGAACGAAAATGGCCGCCATTTGTAAACTACACATGGTAAATTGTTTTGGATTATGTTTTTCAACTCTCCGATAATACTAGAAACAACAAACACAAAATGAATTTTTTCTGAGGGAGTGAGGTGACACTTTATTTTTTGGATCACTTAAAATGGATTGACCCCTCTATGGCTTTGAGGAATCGATTTCTAGCATTTTCAACCTTCTGGGACCACTTTTATTTAATTTAAGCCATTTATTACGGCAGCCATTTTCCCCGTCACAACTATCCAACTTCCACCGTTCTGGTAAATCCTCTCTGGAGACGGCAGCTGGTTTTTGACATTTTAAAGTTAGGTTACGTCAACAATGACTCGGAAAGTATTTAAAAATATTATTGATATCAATTAATTATCGTTAATTATTTTAACACAAAATAATAAAGTATCTTTCCAAAAATAAATGAAATAATTTAAATTCAAATTACTAAATGGCATAATTATAACTATATAAATGAACATTCCTTTTATTTAAATCGACGTCCGCCGCGAGTGTGTATGTACACGGTCAACATTACTAAACAAGGGTATAACCTTAATAAAATTTATAATATTAAGATGCAATATAATTTACATAATAATATTAGTAAAATTTATGAAGAAATATGAAAAAGAAACTGAAAATACCAAAAATTCAAACGAGTGTATGATGCGAACGATAACACTTCGATATGAATGGTAAAATGCATTGTTAACACTACAAACTATAGAGAACGTCTGAGGAGTGCACCCGAAAATCTATTGAGAAACAGCGTCGCAAACATAGCCCTTACCAACCCCCAGGTCCATGTCTAGGGAAATCCCGTCATCGGTGAGAGCGGAGGATCCGCCATTGCGGGAGTTATAGTCATCAGTCTGTGGAGGTGTATTGAATGGATTAATAGTGCGAATAAATATATATTTTTGAAAATTTTTGTTTGAACTCTGTTTTTTTAGGTGAAATTATTGTAATCAATCAAACTTTACTTGTTTATTATGGAAATCATGCTCATACTATACGAACGAGCATATTGCTTTTATTGAACTCTATTTACAATTTCTTTGTAATAAACACATACGTAAACTGGTTTTTGAAGTGCATATTCCTAATTTTTTAGTGCATAAATTTGAATATTTAGTGCACATTTTGACCTTTTTAGAGCACATTTTCCTATTCTATTATGCATATCAATCCGAGCCCATATTCTACATGAACTGTAATTTTCTTTTAAGATTTAAATAATTAAAATTATATATCTGGAAGAATCATACATGTAACGTACAATAGCGATACTGAGCTTCACAAACACGAAACGCGAGTACAGAATACCACACACACCTTTGTTGTCCTCACTGTTTGCTATGGACTCTTCTAATTGTGTAGGGGACCAAAACGAAAACACACCGAATAAAAAACACCATCAGGATGTTTTCGGATCCACCACTCCCGCCGTGGAGCGCTAGTGTAGCATGTTGCCATTTTGTATTGACTGCGCATTCCTTTGTGGGCGCCTCGCGACAGGATGTTCGGGTGGAGAAAAAGAGCGGGGCAGTGGGGTGGGCGTTAAATACACGAATGCAAACGGCGAGCAAACATGTCGGCGCGCAAGTACACAAGTTCCATTGGCGTTTCGCAGCGGTGTCATCCCACGGCGGTGGCGGCGGCGGCGGCGGGGTGCGCAGTGACGCAGAAACACTCTGTGATGCAACTGGGGACAGGACTCCTCGCTGGCACTTCGCCGGGAGAGGGAAGCTCTCTCGAATAAGTGACTTCTAACAGGGAAACGAAATTGAAACTTCAGAATTTTATCTTTTGTATTGAAAACTAAAAAATCATTCCTTCTCACCCTTGACTTAATGTTTTATTCACTTTAACGCTACGTTCTAATTTACAGTGACAAAAAACATGACCAAAATATTCTCAAAAATACTTTGAAAGTATTCACACACATCATCGCAGCGGTGGTGGTATTAGTTCAGAAACACAATTGTAAATTATAAACTACTCATTCAAATGTTACAATCGGTATATTTTCGTTCAATATACAAAACACCTATTAAAATTCATTAAGGATTATGTTCCGCGGCGACGTGGTTGAATTGAATATACAGTGGAAAACCCTCTGGCAGATGCCACGGAACACAACAGATATGTGACGACGGAGGACCAGCTTCCGAGGAAGCAATGTGAGGAAGGTAAATTAAAGAAAAATACCAAAAATTAGGTCTCATAAATTTACTGACCTGAATCTCGTCACAACATGATATGTAATGAATAAAATAAGCATTGAATTATTAAACTAAACATACAAAAACTAGAGGAGCAATTGAGCAATCAAAGTAGATGAAATGGAAGGGTGAAATATGAATCTAAATATCACTAACTTAATAACCCTTCTAGATGATTACACAATTGGCACACCGATCAATCTATTTACAGACTACTTGGGTATTTTGGTGTTATATAAAACTGCTGCTTACTCAAGTGAACAGACATCTAAGAGTCAACAAGACTTATGATTAGAGTGAAAGCGAATCCTTATACTAATAGTGCCGATTGATCTGTACAACATTACGTATTTCATGAATACATACAAGTTCTATAGGAGCAGTTCTTAGTTCAATCATGACCACCCACACATGTTCAATACTTGGACTATCACCAACCACAGTACGTTAATAACTGAAAGGGTAATACTCAGTTTGAGAGTCCAGCTGGTGTTGTCTTCAGCCTGCAGCTCGAGGTCTTGAAGTGCCTGGATACGCACTCGCAAGGGAATGTACTGACGCACACGCTAAATTGGCGGGCGCGAATTGAAGCACAGTGGTGTGCGGCCTATGCGCACACGAATAGAAAAGCACAATGTGAATAAATCTCGGTCGCGTGCGGCAACTTGTGAATGTGCTTTTAGAGATAGTTTTATAATATGACGATGTTATTCGCTTTACAGTAACACGAATAGAAACTTAAATACACATAGCTAAGTGATCAGACTTAAAAATTGAAAGAACCGATTTGAAATCGGGTGACTGTATGAAATGTATGTTCGGCGCGTGGGAGCCGACTGAGACCGCGTCCGACTTTTTGGAGCGAGCGCGGGTGAGAATTGAGAGCGCGTCTGATTCGGATGGGCGCTTGGTGAAGAATGCGAGAGGGCTGTAAGGCTGAGAACAGCTCAGGAAGGGTGCCGTGGTGAAAGGGCGGCCGTTTGCTGGCACTATCTTACGGCCATCTGACGAGGCTCCATGTTAATACTTGAAGATTTTGCGAAATGAATGATGCAGGAAATGTGCATTTTCGGGTGAAAGGTGTTTTGTCGAACAAAGGCTAGCTACCGCAGCCTGCATTTAGGGGGTGAGAAGAATGCCAAGCGTAGCCTCGCGGCAAGTGCCGAGAAAACAATTAGCCTTACTTAGGGAAAACTTTATTCGTAGCTGGATGGAATTATGTGTGCCGAAACAGATTATATATTCCTAAGTTATTTTCTTCAATGGAAGATTTGTAATGCCTATTTTGTATATGTTTCCATAAGTTCAGTTAAACTTTGTAACTGTTCAGTAAACAGTAAAGCATGTACTGCCGTAGACTTTTGATGGATCAATTCCAGGCAAACGATATCATCATATATTGTTGCTAGTATAAGGTTCTTATCCACTTTCGCGGGACACGTGAAGGTGCGACTGTGACGATTTATTTTTTTCCGACTTCATCTAAATTTTATCGTTATACGATACACGTTGCACTCGAAACATTAAAAAAATATTCACCTAAACCCATCTCGTGAAACTGACAATTCTTAAGGAAAACTATCTTACTCGAGCAATAATTGTAAGTTTAAATTGGCGATCTCGTCAAATATGGTGGGATTTTGCCGAGGCTGGATATATAGAGGATTTTTAATATGACAAAGCGAATGCGATAAGTGTCAATCTTGAGGAAATTCGTCTTGAAAAATAATTTTTGTGAAACCGTCCTTACTTGGGGTTTCACAATCTCACAACGAATGCGACATTGCCCGGTTTCCCTTCGCTCGTCCTTTGCAAGGCAATATTTCCGTCGACGCCGGGGATGGGGGAGGAGGTCTGTGACAACTTAATACAATTTTCAGTGTCGTGGGTGGGCGGCAGCCATCCATTTCGAAACGTTTGGCTGGTGCTTCAACCACCAACTCATCCTTCAAATATCGCAATGCGTAATAGTGTGAATTTGCCCATGGGATCATAAGATTTCCTACCGCTGACTTTGTTTCACAGAAGAACGGCAAACGTAATTCCTGCGCGAATTATTACTGTTTGATCTGTACTTTACCCCTCACGTCGCTCAGGGGTTAGCATGCTTGTTTACTACCAAGTCACTTCGGGTTCAATATCCAGTGGAGCACGAAAAAATTTGCAGCTTTTCACTTCAATGTCTCAGTTTATGTAACTGTGACTACTGAAAAGCATACCCCCTTCTTATATCCACCTCCTATTCCTCCTAGTGTCACTAATTCTTACTCCTACTAACACTTTCACGTGGACCAAGTTGTTGGTAAACTCAGAGAAGCGACGCACCAGTAGCCCTCCCACCCACCTCCTATCGCTTCAATAACACGCTACGTTTACCATAAAATAGCACAATACAATATTATCTGCTCTTGGAAGTCTATTATTTGCTTGTTGTTTCCCTGCGCTCTCAGTTTTTCCGTTGTGCAGACTGAATAATGAAAATATCCTGATCAAGTAAAGTATAAATAAATAAATTTATTGTCAAAAAACAGTACAAACTGCGTATGACCACGTGGAGGAAAAAAAACTAATTTACTCTCCGGAAGCAAGCAAGGGACCATCCCATCAATTCCGATCAAGGGCCCTAAGGCAGAGGCGGATTCAAAAAATTCAACAAACATTCCTAGATAAGATAAAAAGTTAGCTGCGAGTTATAATACATATATAATGTCAATATGTTTGTAATTTTAAGCAAAAAAATTACATTAACAAGTTATTATCGAACTATAGATTATTTTGAGTATAGTGTTTAAAAATCATAAGAATTGAAATAACACTAAATTCACGATTTATTGTTACAATAAACACGCCCCTAGACAAAACCTAGAGAACCTGTATGATAAATCCGCCTCTACCAGAAGGAAAAACGGAAAGTATAAATAAGTATTCATTCCTTAAACTTTTACTTCAAAATATTCTTATATTGACTAAATGCAATTTTTGCTCAGTCCCCTAGTATAATAATACAAAAAGTTAAATGAACAAATGGGTCACAATTATATTTTTATTATATTTTTAACATACAATTCATTAAATTATCAAATTAAATTGGCCCATCAAAATTTTCATGAGAAAATGGCTTTATATGCATGTATTAAAAACTTAAAATTATTTTTATCATGAATAATCTTTACATGTTACTTGCAATAACCCTTAAAAAGAGTCCTTTAGAATTTAAATTAATTTAATGGATTAATTTTTTCAAAATCCATGAAACAATTTCCAAATAATTCACTTGTGGTTCATTCTTTACGAAAGTGTCGAAAAAAATTGGTCCCTCGACCATTTTTTTAATTCATATTTTTCTGTTTCTATTTCTATCATTTGAGAGTTCAAAACTGATTTTTTTAAATTGTTCTCGAAACGTTTGCTTGGTAGGTATTCGTTTCCTGCAGCGCGCGCAAACTTTCGCTTTTGCTAGCATTTACATTACCTCTCATATTTCATGGCATATTTATTCAATAAATCTAAAAACTTTGCAAATATTACTTTTTTTTCAATATGAATTTTTTCAATTTTTTTACTTTTATGAGAATATTTTGTCTAAACTTGGATATCAAAATCGAGATAATTTATTTAACATTTTACTAATTTATTGTAAAAAATTGAGCGGTATATACAGATTCATATTCTTTGTGTTTGTATATACATATTAGCAGCATTACCAAAATAAATATCAACGTTCTAATTTTATCTTATATTTTACGAAGTTTTGAAAATGATTTTTTAAAATTTTGTTAAGTTTAGACTTAAATATCTCCGATGGGGCTGACAATTAAATTCTGAAAATAGCACATCTTGCAGGTGTATGTAGTAGGTTCATGAACATTAGAGCATATTTTTGTATATTTCTGTATTAGTTTATGCTCGGAATAAGAAGTCAGAGTCGATAAACGAGTCTTTGCTTATATTTTTCTCATTAAAAGTAGGAAGAGGAGGAGGAGTAATAGTAGTAATGTAAAAGTGAAACGTTTCAATAAGCATAATCTAATTTGAGTGACATTAAATGTTTGATTCTAGCAGATATTTTTTAAACCAGAACGATATTTAACGATTTCACGAGTCAGAGCACTTAATGAATCAGATTTGTTTCTATCACAAATAAGTTTCAACATCAAGCGATTTGTTCATTTACAACACGACACTCAAGCTATTCAAGTGATATCAGGGAAACTGAGTGTAATGTAAAAAAACTTATCTATTTCACTGTCGGTTTATCCAGTCGTTACTCAGATAAAATAGTCAACATATATAATCACAAGAAAGATTTTTCTTTAATTCAAACGAGGTAACTGTTAGATGAATTCGAACAAAAGGGCATTAAAACACTAAACAACCTAACAACAAAATGAATTAAATAACTAGAATTATGAAATGTTTAAGTGTACATATAACTAATGATTTATTTCCAAATATCTGAGCATAAAATATAATAGAAATCACCAAATATAAGGATAAAAGTAAACGGTTAAGATAATTTTCTAAAATTAGTTTTGCATTCTCGATTGTTAAGGAAAGGAACAAAGAAAACATGAATTTTTTAAAAACAATTGACCGACCAATTTTTTTAACCATTTCGTGTGGAATAACCTTTTTATTAGTATAGATGTATATACTACACCCCTGCGATCAAAGCAGGAGTCCCCAGTTCGATTCCCGGCTCGTCGCCATTTTCACTTGACCGAAAGTTACCACATATCTTCTCCACGTGTAGGGTACACGGAAGAAATATGTATACAGATGTATCGATAATATACAACATACTTCAAATTAAATTCAGCGAAAAAAACTTATATTATTTGTATTTCTAGGGGTTGTCGTAGAAATAATGAAATAATTAGGAGGGTGGCACGAATAAGACTGTGCCCCTAATGAGGTCAATTTTTCTCGGGTACTATCTTAGTTGAACTGTAGATCGCAGCACTAGTCGTCTACTTAAAGACATTGCATCCATGCTCTAATTTATCAACGTGCTCTAACGGAAGGTACGAACACTTTTTTAGATAAATCTATATATTTGGAGTAAGCCATTGATTGAGTTCTCCGTTTACTCTTCTTTCAAAATACAAGTTAGGTAAACGGTAATGCTTACAATGATGCAGTACATAGACGTAAAATTATATTTTCAATTTTCATCTCATAAAAGTGAAACAACGCGTAACATTAAGTTGTACGAGCATAAAAAATTACTTTGATATATATTCATAATTTTATTCACTTAAGATCCGAACAATTCAAATACGTGAACAAAATTTTCCAACCAAAAATATATTTACCGTTCCAACTCTAATTGTGAACAGAACTTAAATCCCGTTTTTAACTCTTATTATGTGCAGATGCGTAGAACGTTTCCCAGTACTTAATCCATCTTTCACCACTAACTTCCGAACAACTGTGGTGTAGATGTACTGACGCAGCTTCTCTCCGGTTTTTAACGTAAACCCTTAAGATGATAAAAATATATACTATCTAGTTAGCAATAAGCTTACTAAACGTACAAGGTTATTGTTGTTGTTATTATCTCAGATTTTAAACGTACGCCAAGTAAGTGAAAATGCGGAAACACCGATACTTCGGCCTTTCCTAACCATTAAATTTTTGCCAAAGCAATGATTATAAGAAGAGTCTCATTAATACGGCAAGCCTCTATTAATTTCGGGGTTACTTGATGTCACATATCTGGTATCCAGGACTTGATAGGATATAGCTATTTCCTTGATATATGTAGTCTTAATTGCTTTTGCGATTAATAAAGTCAGTTATTAATAATAATATCTCATGCATGTGTATGAGCATGTGTAAATATTACGCTCATTGATTCTGCACAATGGCATTAAGAACGGAAACTGGAGCAGGAGGGTCAGTCACTTTATTAAGAGATCAGGAAGTCTTACTGAAAATTACTAATGAGCTTTTCTTGAGTTTCATCACTAAATTTTGATCAAATTACAATCTGAAAAAACAAAGTATTTGTGTTTACGAATATACGTGATACGCAACATGGGCCATTGACGGAAAGAATAAGTTATTTTGACTACGTAAACTTCTTTTATTAACTCAAGGTACTTCTTTTATATGACAGAAATATTAATCTATCTAATACTCTTAAACGAGCAGTTTGTATATGTGTTGATGTATATCTCGGAAATGACTTTAAGAAATTTCACGAGAAGGGGATTATTACCCCAGAAATCCAAAGGGTTAGGTATCGATTTTATGAAAATTCGCCTTTTTCGGAAAGCCACATACAAAAAGTATATACATTAAGTTTATATGGGTGCCAACGGCGGCAGCACTGCAGCATTCGACGAACAAAAAACGTGCGCATTCGAGACCTTCACATGCCCCTACTCCATGCATCATTGATCTTGGCGTATTTGAATTTGTCGGCAAATTATAAACAAGAAGCAAGTCAGAGAATAGCAGTAAATACTCAGCAAAGAAGTCAGCGTTTGGAAAATTTACGGCTGCGTGTAATCGAAACACGAGGCCCAGAAAGTGATGAACGAAGGCAACAACGCTTAGAAGAAAGGAGACGTCGTTATGCTAGACGTGAGAGAGCTTTATTAGCGAACGTATTACCTACTTATAAGTGTATTATAAATTAGCAGAAGATTCTAATTTTACTTAGTTAATTTTAAAGTGTGTATAATACTTCTTTCGTTAATAATGCAAATAATTTACACCAATAAGCGAGTATGGTGGTGAAGAGGTAACGTACATGCTTCATGATCGGAATGTCTGGGTTTCAAATCCTCGGGATTGCGGATTTTTTAATTCATTTATTTTTCGTCTACATGATAAGTCTATTCATTCATTCATCCTCTTTCTAACATTTTTACTATCTATAAATATCTGCTGAATACCTGAAATGCGAATAAAACTGATACGTTTGCTGCGTAACTGACCACCCGCTGTATCGCGGAAAGAGCTATCCACGACATATTTTTGTTAACAATCCGAAAATTCAGACTTGCCAGCAACAGCACACCAAGCTGATTAAACCAGCGTTTAATGAGTCATCTGGCTTAAAATTTGTTCTTTAATTGAAAAAAATGTTTTTAAAATAAATCCAATAAAAATGTTAAACACACGAGGAAAGTATAGTCTGGCAGATTATGGTGACAAAAATAAATGAAAATATACCTTTCTTGGCGGGGAATCGAACACGGACCTCACACTTGAACAAATTCCAGACGTTGAGACAATTAAGGACAAATGGTTATTTTCTATTTACTCTCTGAATGTTTTCTACAAGGTAAATACAGTGTCATTTCCAAAAATTAGGAATTACTCCTTAAACCCGGACACACACACACAAAATCATATATGGGCAGCGTAAACTGCGCAGTCACCAAATTAGCAAAATAATTACGCGTGGAATTATAGTTTTTTACATTAATGACTACACAGCAGTGTAATTGAGGAAGTAAACCATGGGTTGAACAACTTCACGGAAAATATTTTTTAAATTCATTTTGTCAAGATCGTGATATGCGTGGTCATACATCGGTACTATATTAACAATTTTTACGATTGATTGAAAAACATGTGACCATTTTGTGAGTCAACCGAGCGAAGCTCGGTCACCCAGACATTGAACATAATAGGGGCTAGTATCATATTATACATTTAAGTCCAAGTACGTGATTACAGGAAGTCAAATTTGGTTACATTTATTCATCCGACAGTTGAAGAAAATGTATGAATAATATATGAATAACTCTCGAAACAGCGAGAAATGCATCAAGCAGTTTATCCTTCTCAGTTTTAATAAATATTTGTAATTCGAATGTACACTTGAATAAATCTAGACGAAAGATCTGCGATATTTGTATAAGAACCTAACTAGAAGAAATCACTAATAGGAAAGAAACTATAACAGTACATAAATGGAGTAATGTTCGTGTGAAAATTTGATGAAAATAAATATTCCTATATTACATATTTTTAATATTACGTAAATATTCATATATATGAATCTTAAAATATCTGGAGTGTGCCCCAGTGAACTTCGAATTACAATTCATAACAGAAACTCATGGTACTAACACCCTACATAACACTAAAAATTTAACTAAAAAACTTCAAAAAAGAATTCATAATATATTATAATTATTAAACAAGATGACATTAGAAAAACATCAGTTTCAAAATATATATCAACACATTACATGGTAAACTCCTAAACATCATAATTACACATTCAAGTATAGATAGCATGAATTATCTTTCACATTTAACTCTTTGCAATAGCCTAATAGGATGATTTAAAATAAGTGCTTCCAATACTTTCCTTACACACTTTGTGTAATCGGGAAGTAAAAATACCAGTATTTTTTGCTGTAGCCAAGAAACTCTTAAAATTGGAAGAGGCAGTAATAGACTGCGATGAGATGTAAATATATTTTACCATAGTGCATGCGTGTGTGTTGGTGGATGGGGCGGGGGGGGGGCGGGTTGGTCCTCGTGCCGCTGCCGCTGCTGCTGCTGCTGCTGCTGCTGTTTCAGTAGACTCGTGCGTTTGCGTAAGGGAATTGTATCGAGCAATTAAGCCGCGAGCAGGGAATAATTAATCAGCAGCCGCCATCTCCAAGGGAAATGAAGCCTCATTAGCACAGTGAAGGGCCTTCGACACCCAATGGACAGATCCGAGTTTTCCCTCCAGGCGATCCATCACTCCGAGCGCCGCACAATTTTCCAATTTACCAATTGACCCGATCATTTCGTTCCAGCAAGAATATCCAATAAGGAATGTTATTATTCATGTGTCCCCAGTTTCGTTACCGTCTGGATATATTTCGAACAAATTAACGAAGTATGTAATTGTTTTTTTAGTAGAAATTGATCCAGAATTTCCTCGTTTTTCGAAACATGAGAAAAAATATTTCCGAACATGTTTACCAATTAGTTTATATGCCATTCACTTAAAATACCAAGAAGATCAGAGAAGGGGATAATGAGTTAATAACTTCAATGTGTCTCATTCATCATCTATAAAGGTAATAAAGGTAACAAAGTAAGCACGATCACAACATTTAGCGGTAGTCTACGGTGTTTACATACTCTCAAGGAGCAAAAAATCTGATTCTGAAACGCTTGCAACGTTTCAGCCTGCTCTATACGCGTATTAAGGTATTCGAAGTTAGTCAAATCACTGAGATGTTTAATTGCTTTCTTTATTATTATTCTAATTGATTTCAACCACAACGATATGAAGAATAACGAAGAAAAAACATGATTTAATTTACTTCTATCAGTTAATACTATAGTACAAACAATTTTCAGGAACTCACCTGACTCGTTTCAAATGCATAAGATCACGTAATAAGATGTTGGCCGAGAAAACCGGTTTCGTGATTTATGCATCTCAACTCGGAAAAAAGTTCTTTCTCAGATGTCCGGTGACCTATAGATAAATGCGATGTAAAATACTACAGAAAATTTACTGCAAATCAAAATCAAATTTTATCATTTTTGTGACTTAAAAGTTGGTCTATAAAAAAAATAAGTGTTTTCTCCTTAAGACGCAACATCAAGAATAATAGCAATTATTTCATTTAAATGTCCGATGAGGTATGTCTTACATGTTGAATACATGTTACTCTGTTTATTTATGCTTATTTGAGGTATTTTTGCCACTACATTCTACCTACGCTAGTACTACCTTCAGAAGCTACCATCCAAATTCGTGCATCATCCTGGATTTTAAATTCCATATTTTCGATACCAATTATAATCCTATTATGAAATTTGTTTTAACTAGGAGGTAATTATTAAGTATTGTTCTGAAGAGAATAAAAAATATCAAATTTACTCTAAAGGGTTGCTAAAGAGAACAGACATTTCATTTCTACGAAAATGTTACTGTTTTCAAGCACTGTTTTCAAACACAAAATACATCTAAAAGATCATCTAAATGTCTATAGAACTCACTGCGGAAAAAAATACTTATTACAAGAATTCTATTTACATAATTCTTGGTCACTGGTATTACAGGAGTATTATCTCCAGTAGATAACATTTTAAGGTTGATATTGGAGGTACTGTTCTACGAAATATATTTGTAGTTATTAATAATTCAATGTATTTATTTGTTCAAATTAATTCAATGTATTAATTGGTTCAGCGTCAATATGTTAAATTGTTCAGTTTACTATGAATATATTATAGGAAAATAATGCTATCGTAAGTATTTAAATTTAATATTTATGTGTATTTCATAGTGTGTATTTAAGAAATTAAAATTATGTGTATTATAAAAAATGCATTATGTGTATTATAAATTGCTTAAATATTCGAAAATTGTTAATTGTGAATATAATGAATAAATATTGGTTGTCAACAGTGATGTGGCAGGAATAGTGTAACTAGGTGTGTGTTATTGTACTCATTTTTGTAATGTATGTAGCAACTATTATGATGTGTTGTTTTTGTAGAGCGATTTATAGATTGTTCATATATTTTTTATTTTAGCCCTGAGCATGGATAAAATATATCCGACCGGTGGCGAGTTATGTAGTGTTTTTTTTCTTCTGACATATTCCTCAAAATAATATTCCAAAAATTCTCTTCGTTTTTCACGGCAAATTCTATTTGAAATTCGTTTATGTAACAAGATAATTACAAAACATAATGTTAGGAGGTATTACGCAGAAGTTCATAATGAGTAGGCCAATTAAGTAATAAACAATTTAATTTAAATTAGAAAGAAAAAATGGTATCATTGACTGGGAAATTACGTGAGAGTAAAATTGATAATTGTGCTTAAATACCGTTGAAATCTGTATTACAGGAAAATATTAAGTGCATTCCGTGATACTCGTGGGATATCAGTGAGTCAAGAGAAAACATTTATTTTGTTCTTATCATCTTCTATTAATATATTGTCCACTCCGAATTGCTTCATTCTCTTTATTAAAAAATTCCCTCCTCTACCTCTCAAAACATAATGTGTATCAGGTGATCCTCCAAGTCCATTTCCTGCCAACACCAAAACCTTCCTTTTTTCCAATTCGATGTGAATAACTATTTAAGTTTGTGTCCGAATAACAATTTTTGAAACATCATGCTGTGTAAAAACATTTTCTTGTTTCTTACCCTACATTGCACATATCTTATGAATACGTATGACAGTCAATCAGCTCACCCATAGTTTTTGAAAGTACTTTAATAAAGAATTGGAGCCTCTTTTCTTCCATTTGGATGTTTCTCTTGATATTTCCTCATTTAAAATTAGCTTTCCATTCATTTTTAACCATTTTCAAAGTATACATTTTTAAAATTCTGAAATAAGAGTTAGATACCCAATAATAATAATAATAATAATAATAAATAGTGAAGAACTAAGACTGGTTGAAATTGCATCTTCGTGACGTAAGTTTTACGACAACTACGAGAGAGATATCAAATAATTTTCTCTTAAAGTTGCTGATATGTGCGCACCGTTTAGTGGACTCTGACATTCTCGCAATAATTCCTTCAAATACTCTTAAATGTGTTCTAACTTGTTGAATTATCTTTCAACCTCCTGGGACACTACATCATCCATGAACTGAAAGGATCTTACATCATAATTTTAAGAACGCATGTTACACTTTGTTATTGTTTACAATAATGTATCGGGATATGTCAATGTACGTGCGCTGCTCCGATTGCAATAATGTAAAGTTAAAACAAAATGGACGCATGGTTTTCAATTAATTGCAAAGAAATGTTAAAAAAAACACTAATGTGTTGCCAGGCACATCATCATACGACGAAAATAAACGTAAAAAATTAAATAAAGGTAAAATGTGAAACGAAGCCATGATCACACCGTTGATCGATCCCTTACTCTATTGCTATTACTTTAATTGGCTAACGTGTTTTAAGTTTGTAATGATTATCTTATATTAAGCACATAAAAAAATGTTTAATTACTTTTTAATTTTCTTAAATTACTTACTTTTTTAAATTTTCTTTAATTAATTACTCTTTCTATTACCCAAATCATACGAATACTACGAATTTCATTAAATTTATCAGATTAGTTCCGAGAGGAGAAATCAAGAAATATACGTACGTTTATAGATACATACTTAATTATTGGGCATTTCATGGTATACAGTTAAAATTTTTGTTCTTCAAAATTATATTTTCAGTATTTGTTTCGTCATGCGAATTTCATACCTACATCACTTTCCAATTTTTTGTATGATTGCTTTTCAAAATATCGAGCGCTTCAATCTCAAGGGAACTTTGTAAAAGTCATGAATGTAGCCATAAAATGTCTCAAAATTTAGTTTGCACAATCATAAAATTTCTCAATAATTGTGTTTATTAGAATATTATTCGAACCCCTTGTCTAATAATTTAGAAATCTCCTTATAAGAACAACTTCTACGGTAGTATTACAAAATAACTATGTCAGGAATCATGTTTTATTTTCTCATATACTTATACAATTTTTTGTTAATGAACCCGAAATTATTCCAGAATTATTTATTCTGTAGCATTCTGATGCCGAAAGTACGGTTTCTAGAATACTCTCTTAACGCCGAGTGTGTGTTACGGTACTGACTAAACGGATAAGTCACACTCAAACATATTTCGTATTTAGTGCAGTATCTACTTTTTGCCAATGCGCTCTAAATTCTTCGAAACTTTAAGATAAAACACATTTAAGTAATGTAGAAATCGCATTTCTTTTCTCGTAATGTCTCAAAATTGGTTCCTAGCTATTTCTTTGGATTCTTGATGAAGATGATATGATTACAGTACAGAATAAGTGGCAGTTCACTTGAATGTGCAATACAATAATTTCATTATTCACTACCAAAAACGGTGAAGAACACATTAAAGTAAAAAATCTATAATTTTATCAACTTAAAAAATAATAAAAATTAGATATGTATTATTAGATAATATATAGTGAGTGATTACTAACGATTAATTACAAACACATACATTTTACTTCAGAAATATTTAAAATTTATTATATTTAACATAGTAATATTATCCGTATATCAAGTGGAGCATTTTCAGATCATTATCATCATTCATTTCAGGAAGTTCATTGCCTTTCTCTCGTGATGCACACAATCCCTTTGCTCGTTTCTGCACGTGTTCGCAAATATTATGATGAAGTCGGAAGCAGCAAATGCTCAGCATGGGCGTTCATAACAGACGGGGGGAAACTTTTTCATATTAACACAAGTTAAGCATCGTAAAAATTTCGTAATGGGGCTGCGTCAGAGGCAAACAAAAGGAAAATCGTGTTCACTGCGATATTCAAACTTCCCACCACATAAATGGCACTGAAATTTTAATGGGGTGAATTTTATAACCATCTTATAATTGTGATTCTAAACTTGATTCATTAAAAAAGTTATATCATCGCCTTCATTTCATTACGAGCAACCGACAATTACCTATCGAAATTTCAATTCATATCTCCTAATTTTTAAATCATTATTTCTCTTCGATCTATTAAGGGAAAATAAATTCAATCCGAAGAAAATACTATTGAAATGAATTAGTATTTCCGAGTAACGTCTTTTGTATTTTTTCTCATGGTTCAATTTATTCTTTCCAAGATAATTTTATTAATTGTTATATTACATATTTCGAGATAATTTCAAGAGCTTTCATACGTTTAAACAAGTATTTTCCCACAACCCATTCAATGCTGTTTCGAATATTACACAATTCCTTTCTTAAGATGAACGGGTAAGATAAATCTCGTTGCACTTGCATTCGTAGACCTTACTATATGAGTATTAGTAAACGTGCTTGGCATAAAGACCTTCACTTCTGACGCACAAAAATTATTTATTTAGTTTTCACCAGTCCGTGCAGAACCTCAGCGTAGCACGTTAACTGTTCTGCACTCGGTCTCACACAAATATTTCTGGTCTTCCTTAACAGATCACGTTAAAGCAATATATAGTCGGGTACTTTGGCGGGGTAAAAAGTGAATAGTTTTTCTCAGCCGCTTATGTTTTCGGAGGAGCTGAATCCGAATTTCAACTTAACCACCTCATAATCCCTCTGCGTTTTCAGGAAAATTCGAAAAACTTTAAAAAACTTTCTTTTTTGGTTCTGTGTTTATAACTTGGAAAAATACGCGCTTCTAGAGAAAAGTATTCGTATTAAAAAATAACGTACATAAAATTTACTACAAATTAAATCTTTACGAATTCTTTGTCTCACGAACATATATCGCGCTAGAGCGGATTGAATTTTGACCAAAATTTTGAAATGAACCCCAAAAACCAGTTTTTCTTGTTGTTTGCTTACAACTCGAAAATTACACACTTTTGGAGAATATTGTCCAACATAGAAATAAACTATACTAAATTTCCTTCAAATGTCTCTTGTAGAAAATTTTTCCTCGGACGAATATTTTAGACGTAAGTAAACACGTTAGAGCGCGCTTGAGTTTCTATCGGACGCAGCAGTTACGTTAAGAACACCTCAGCGTGAGTTCTTCTTTCACAATATTCTATTTGAAATAATTCATCGTGTAATTTATATGTATATATAAACTAAATAATTACTAATAAATTTAATTAATTGATTAATTCTTATTTTGTCTCCTCAGGTACTATTATTTTCTATGATTTTTCTGGAAACTTGTTCTGCTGGTACGTACGATGTGACTGGCAATACTTCCATGTTTTATTAGATGCAACTATTTCATTATGAAACTAAATAACTTAAAATAGTTTTTACTGAGTATATTACTCACGAAACTTTTACAAGAAAACCTTCTATTTTGATGCAGAAACGCTGTTTTAGAATATTAGTGGAATATAATCCTCTGCTACTTCATGGTGATGAATTGCATTTTCATTTATTACTTCCAAAATACTTTCCTTGTCACTTTTGGTCTCTCTTTTGTGTTCTAATATCTTTTTTATACATTACGAATAAAATAGAAAAAAACTTCTATTTAAACACAAAACAAAGAAATTGTATTATATTAATGAAGAAAAAATATAATACTATAGCCATAATAAACTGTAGCAGTATAAGTACTCGTGCGGATTACAATAGATATTGTGCAACAATTGAATTTATTTCTTATATATAAAAATGAATGTGTGTTTGTATGTTTTTTATGCGCTCCTATATCATTCATCCGATACACATGATTCTTATTTTTTAATTCATAGAAATGTTATCTGACAAGGTTCGCGTACATGTATACCTTAGGTATCACAAGAAATAGGCAATAAGGAAAATGGACAATGAAGTCGGGGGCAAGAACCAAGCTTCGGAGACGCTTAGGCTGCCTAAACGGTTCGAGGTATGTGACAACCACGAATGGCAATATTTTTGCCTCAAAGAGTTCTTCAAAATAGTCCGCGACAGCATATGTCTATCTACAAGAGTTATCTACTAGCATATATATATCTCAAACTATCGAAAAATAGTTATTGAAAATAGAAGTGTAAAAATACTTAAACTGAAGAAAGTAATTAATGTAGGGGGGAAATCTAATACAATTGAATACATTCTGTGTTTTGTTCATTGAATAAAGATGAAAACTGGCTTTAAATCCTAGCATATGGACAAATAGTTTAGATTTTATAAGCGTTTTAAGTTTTACAAGCAGCCACCGTCGTGTGTTGCCTCGGGAGATCCAGGCGAGCATTCGATTGGCGCGCTGCCCGGCGTGAAGTGCTTCACGTGAAGAACGCTTCACGAAGTACATCTTTGTCTTCCCGTTTTCGACTATTAAAGTACATGCAACGTAAAGTAAAGTACATGCAACGTAACAAAAACACCCAAGCGAAGCCTAGTAGGGTTGCTAGTTTATCAAATAAAATTTTCTACCCGTTTCACACGAACATTCGACATCACTTATATTTTTTTTACCAAATGTATTTTAATGTATTCACATTTAATTAATATTTATAATAGTTAACTTATCGTTGGAACCATTTTTTATTTTTACACGGAAATGACTATCTGCGTTTATTCAAAAAAATTGTCTGATAACTTTAAATAAACTTGATTGTCAAAAAAGCAGTTACAAACTGCGTATGACCATGTGGGGGGGACAAATAAACTAAGTTATGGTAACTTAGTTTATGGTAAGAGGGTTTAAAGTTATATATGATGAGGGAATGTAAGAAAGTAATNGAAAAAGCAGTTACAAACTGCGTATGACCATGTGGGGGGACAAATAAACTAAGTTATGGTAACTTAGTTTATGGTAAGAGGGTTTAAAGTTATATATGATGAGGGAATGTAAGAAAGTAATGCATTTTTTTCTTTCCTTAGTTAACAAAGTGAAACTTTTGAATAAGACCCTGTTTCCCAAACATTCATGCATAGTCTAGTACAGTAACAGCTCCTTGGGGTCCACAGATGGAAGTATTGCATCGCTTTGGCAAATGGCTGACATACCGAAGTGCGTATAGAAGGCAGCGCGCTGTGATGCAGAAGTTGCAACGCGCATTCGCATCATGAAAGGCTGGATATTGCTGAAGTGGATGTCCGCACTGTTCATCCTACTGAAAGTGAAGGTGATGAAAGCGGAGCAGTCGGTCGGCGACGGCTCTGACTCGACGGGATGATTCCTGACTGTAGATAATGCTCTATGATGATAGAGGTAATGTAATGGCCGTAATTGTGTTAGTTGTGATGATGCCCACGGTGAAATTGGTTCTAAATACGCGTTACGGTCAGTTATGCATCATGAAGGATAAATTGTAATTGATGGCACAGTAGTTAAACGAGATGAGGAAAGTTATAGAAAGAAAATATCGAATGAATTACTAAGTGCATGGAGAATAGAATGGGATAGAACATCTAAAGGCAGGGATTTGTACCATCCAATTTAAAAGGTGAGTTATGCATAAAGGCACATGAAATGGTTCAGACCGAGTACAGGAATTGTAGAATGACTTACAAAGAGACTTCAAGAGATATTTGAAATGGTTCAATCTAGTAGATGATGAAATGTGTGGTAGCGGACAAAATTATAAGACATGTGAGCATGTATTTTGAAAATGCATTTAATATGGGGAAGAAAGAGCTAAGTATCTCAAGAAAATGAAAACTGAAACAGAGGTGAATACGGGAGATGATTGAAACAGAAAGACGATTCGAATTTTTTTAAAAATATATAGAAAGAATAAAAGAAATCAAAAACCGAATGAAAAGTTAATAAAGATAAAAGAAGAACAAAGAGATGTGGAATGTCTGCAGAATGGGAACACGACTGGAAACAAATTAATGGGAAAAACATAATGACCGTAATTCATAATATGAGCAACCTAAATGCTACTGCAAGTGGCTAAAAAAGTGATAAAAAATAATAGGTAAGAAAAACCCGAAGTCCTGGTTCAGAGCTCCAATGTGGGAGTGATGGAGCGTTTGGAAAACATTATGTCAGGAATCGATAAAGGAATTCTTTCTCCGATAACAGAGCAAAATGTTATCTCCTGTGTGATGTCACGGAGATCTCTTGATCACGGAGATAAACGTCAAGAAATGTCTCCTCATCTTTCCACATTCTTCTTTCGGAATTCGACATACGTGGACTAGCACATCTATGGCTAACATATCCTCGATTATATGGTGTAATTTGCAGCTTTTGTACCCCTTTTTTTATTTGTGTGTGTGTTTCATATTTCTGAACTCAGTGCACGATGATGGTCATCTCGAATATGTTATCCACCAATACTTTTCGTACATGCGAAATATGAAAATACCAAATTTATTCAATGTTGATCATATTTTCATCACCCATATTGCAGAAATAAGAGTATCTTGCGTTTAGTCCAAGTAAAACAATTATTTTTGTTATGCCAAGGTTCCGATATATTTTATGATACTCAGTCACATTAAGTATTGCTTGCTGGTTCGAAGGATGTAAGTAGATGTGAAGAAGTGTAGTGAAATGTTTGTGTCTCGGAGGAGGATGTGTGCAGGATTTGTATTGTGATTTATATGGACAGAGTAATCATGTTTTGGTAATGTTCGCTCTGAAGAAGGTATAAAATACATGGAAACGTTTGCATTATAAAAAAATGTTTTACCTGGCCTATACGCAAGATATCCTTATTTGTGCAAATTTATTCATTTAAAGTACTTGATGGGAACAACACTAAAAGCATTCACTGTCCCTGCTCAAAGTTGCCACGAATTGATTAATTGAATCAATTGTGATTTGTGAAGGTGGCAACAGTATTTTCGAGGGATCGACCTATGAAAGTAAAGCGATGCTTTATCACCAGATGTGATTGTACCTACAAGTGGCCACTCCTGCCTCCAAATCCGATGTTCCAACCTTACTTCCCCATTCACACAAAATGGAAGGAAATTTGGTGTTGCCTAGTTGTTGGCCCAACAAACGATTCCGCACTTGAAATCCTCACACAGAGACCATTCATGAAGCTTATACTTGACCTCTTCCATCTGAAATTTTAGGTTTACGTATGTCTCTTTCAAAGTCACGGAGTGTGCTATACGACTGGAATTGATGGATGAATGCATATTGTGTAACAAAACACCTTGTAAACCGGATTTGCTGTCATGAGGTAGTACAAGTCACAAATAGGTGGCTTTCATGTTTCACCTTTCTGAAAGCGGCATATCACGAATTTCATTTTTGTTTCCAGCTAAGCATTTATGTTTTTTCTTTCCGTCCCTCAATAAACATTTTTACTCGTTACAATGGTTGCCATATAGCATTATCGTTAAAAAATTAAGCAATTGTGTTTTGGAAAAAATCTCGCTGTAATGTGGAATTTTCAAGGTCATTTTCGGAATTCGAAGGGATAATACATTCCAATAATCTGTTCGTTTGATAATACCTGTTCATCAGCTCATATCATCTTGCTATCACTCGTTTGGGTGCAGCATCCCCTGCCAAGCTCCATGAGGGATAGTTTTTCTATATTGAAACATATTATGACTACGCGTAAGGGTTCTGATGATTTTGTTGGATATTCCAGAATATATGTTTGGAATAAAAAACTATCTAATTTAGTCCAGAAGGATCGTGTCAGTATTTTTAACATTGGAAAACGCGTAGATAGTAGATTCTAAAATATGTATTGTGGCAGAACGGGATTTAAAGTTAATAATAATTACTCATAAAATAATTTTGAATGGTTCTATTGCGAATGCCCCGGCTAGCTCTCCTCAGGGGTCCACAATAATTTTAACGGGGTTCGATTTATATCCGAAGGAAAGGGGCCATACAATGGTTCCAATCAAGGAAAACGCCAGACAAATAGATCCATTTATGAAAGTTAATTTATTCCTTGGAGACATTCCTCCCACAAAAG
>NNCF01129553.1:611229-677633 GCA_002313205.1 Laupala kohalensis
CCACTGGTGCGGAATACGAGGAAAGGCAAAATGAATGGAAAGGGAGAGATAGGAAAATCTGAAGATATATGGAAAGAGACATGGAAAACATAGGAATAAAATACGCTTAGACTGAAAGCATCAGAAGGAGAGCAAAGGAGAAGTAGATCAGACTGAATATGGAGTACCATAAGGAGAGAAATGGGATATGAAACGAGTGGGGGGAACATATGAATGAGAGAAGAAAGGAACGAAAATGAAAAAAATAACTCCATATTATCAAATTTCGTGTGTATAAGCGTAAGTATGTGAAAACTTTTGCTCTTGCGATAAGTCACGAGGACCGATTAATTCATCTGCAGGAAACTTGAGAATTAACTTTGAATGCATCAGGAATAGAAGCCTACTTGTGGAAATCCCATTCACTGTGCCCCACTTCCGGTTTATTAAAATTCTAAATTTTGAAAACATAAATAAAAAGCCATTCTGTTGTACGCGACATTCTGCGTATAGATGACTAAACAGCATTCCTGTACGTCACACCGTTTTCGAGATGCAGAGAAAAACGTTTACGCAAAATCTTGAAGGACTTTATTCAGATCAACCAATGAGTCAATCGGTAAGAATTCAGGTTTTAGGAAAACCCTATTTCAATACGCAGATGAGTAGATAACTTAACACTTTATAAAATTTTGCGGATAAACATTTCTATATATATATGAGAATGTTTAATTTGTCATCATGTTTGATAAATGTAATATGTTTACATTCCTTATCTATAAACTTTTTTTTTTCATTTTAATACGTTTTTGTATAAAGTAATGCAATGTGGAAGCTGAGTGGGGCACGATCCATATTTTTAGCTCATTTTGCCCGGCGTTACCCGGAATTCTTAAATATCATCCTACATTCATAGTTCTTATTCAAATAGTTTCCATATTTCTCTTCTTTCGTGGTATTTAATTTTTAATTTTGTTAAAGGAAAAAATTAAATACCACTAAAAATCCTACGAAAATATACTATATTATAAGCTAATATACATATAATATATATAATAACGAATTATTTTGAAATCCGGGCAAAAGGAACATACATATAACCCAGAAATACATAAAACATGTAGTTAAGACCTCTGAATTGTTTGGTTTTCATTTCTTCCTTTGGTAATGTACTTGAGAACTGTTTTCCTCTGTCTTTTTATAATTTTGCTTCCAATGTGTAATGTAAAGTGACCAGACTTTCGTGGCTGCCCGAACCTACGTATCGTCAGTGAAACCTACTTTTTGGAGTGAAATAAAAACTATTCGATAGTTTTGGGCTAATTTTTAGCACATTAAAAAATTTTGACCTAACCAACATGAGTATCGCAATGAGCTGTGTGCTATATACGTATAGCCAACTAAAAATACTAGGCTTGCAAGTTTTATTGATGCAAGTTTATGATATTTTCTTTAGAAACAATGTTGTAATTACTCTTTATTTAATTCTTGGATTCGATTATGATTTTTTCACGCGGAGAATTTGATAGCAGTGGATAATATTAGTTCAACACTGCTTCAAATATGAAATAAAATAGCAGGAAATAAAACAACAAACTCAGATGTATCATAATTACGCTCATCATTTGAAGTCCCTAGCTTTCGATTTATATCTGAAGCAATGAATGCTTAAGTTTTGAAATTGAGGTTAATAATTTCTATGTAAATATAACAATTCACCACTATTGGTCGAAATATTTGATGTGATAAATGGTAAGTGACGATTATTTACTTTTCCTTTCCTATCTTAACTTGGTTGACTATTTATATTAGTGTTTCCAACATTTATATGAGATAATGCTCTCGTTATGTTTTGTCTGATCATTATTAATAATCATTACAAAATTAAATATATTTACAAGGATGTCCCAATACTTATTTATTTATAATGAAATAGTTGTCCTTTTTCCTTCATTGTTTGAGTTCTTATACTCTAATGTGTGAATATTATGTAATAAAACGGCAACAATAACCAATTGCACGATTTCTAAACAGCATTCATTTTTCTAATTCAGCACAGAGTGACGGAGAAACAAATTTCTAAGAACATAAATCGAATAATTTAACTTTATCAAGGCTCTTTACTCTCAAATGAAGTGGTTGATATCTCTAGATTACTTTATTTAACGTCAGTACCCATTTACTCCCATGCTTAAGGGGTCTACCATTACGTCATCACGTTTACTCGAAATCTCGTAAGGTGTCCTTACTGTATTCTATGCACCTCGTTTTGTTTCTACGATTCGGTCACGAAGACTATACGTTCAGTGGATTTTCGGTCTCACAATTCGTAATCCAATTGACACAATTGAGTCGTAATGTAATTTACCTCTGCCGGACATATTAGAAAGCTTCATGCTAGTGTTGCTAGCTTTTCCGAAATCAGACATCCCGATCGTGAGAGGCGAGGAGACTCACTGAAATCTTCGAACGGAACAGGAAATTACTATGTACACATCGTTATTCCTGTCTACGCTAAAAGTAGGTTATTAACCAGATTTTGTAATGTCTAATCGCAAACGTTTTACTGTAAAATCAAATATGCAAAACTAAATTTTTAACATCAATTTCAACTGTTTAGAATAAAAATATTTCAATTAGTATCGTACATGTAATGCAGAATCAGATAAACTACTTCATAATTGTGAAAACCGAAAAAAAAAGAATTTTACCAACTACTGCACAATCTAAATATTTTTCTCCTTGTATCCGAATCTGCTATGAAAATAGAGGATTCCCATTTAAAATTAAAGAGTTAACTCCCCCCCCCCCATCCACTGGGAGTCAAAATATATACTTTTCATCTCAAACATTTTTTTTTGTGCGATGCGTATTTCTCGAGATATTTGTGTCTCAAGTTAAAGTAAACGCCCAGTAAATTGACTGAAATTGCATCACCCACGATTTAAATAACTGTAATAAATGTTATAATGGAATTCAGAATTTCTTATGTGTCGTTGAAAGAAGATAAATCAAATTTTGAATTTAAGAGGATGTAGATAGACGAAGCTTCTTGTCCCTTGCCCTACTTCAGAGGTGCGTCCTATAGATAAGGAATCACTGGTTTAAGTCCTCATTTTTTCGCAATCTTCAATCATATTCTTATTTCTTTTTCACTCACAAAGCATACAGTTCAAAATACGTTTTGGAAAAATTATACCTGTTAATTATAAAATTAATTTTTGTAAATTCTGGAATATTTTAATATACATTTATAATTAAATTTCAGTCATAAACTGTGTAAAGGATAAAAAATATTAAGCTATTTTTTCGACGTAAGAAATCGTCGTCATTGAGGAAGAGCATTTCAGCGTAAAGCTGGAAGCTCTGCTCATTACTGAGACACTTTCAGAGCTATCAAATTCTCATCTCTTGTTTCTGCGTTCCTCCTACGCGTGGGGCACAAAACGAAGAAGGAGCGGAGAGGAAGAGAGGAAGAGAGAGGCGGAGAGGAGCGGCGGTGAACCGGAGCTCATTAGTGGTTGATTTGCGGTAACGAAAGCAACGGAGTTTGCAGGCGACGCACGCCGTAATCACGATGACATCACAGGGATCGCGTGCAGATAGCTGCAAACAGTAGCCAACGTTGGTCATTTGCACCGCCAGATGATTTGAATTAACCTGTCCTTAATCTGGAAACGTATTATTCTTTTGTGTGTGTGTGACCTTTGTAAAAGATCAGTAGAATTCAAAACATACGACGGTTATCAAATGTGGACTCCTTTCGCAATAAAATCATTGGAAAGTCCGTCAAATATTTAAAATTTAATTTAGTATATTTTTTAATAAATTAACCCGCAACTATAGTGTACAGTCGTTCTTTTATTATTTTCAAAGCGAAAGCTTTTTCGACGAAGTAGGCGGCATCGTTAGGGTGTTGCAAATCAAGGCGGTTGGCATGGAAGTAATGGCGGTGTGGAGATACTTTTTTCGATAAGTCAGCGTTATTTTTAATTATTTCTTAGTTGAAAAATAGTGTGACAACTTTCCAATTCAGTGACGTAGTAGAACTTGAAAATAAGTCAGCATTAGTTTATCACATATTCAAATATACTAAGTCGCATAACACTTGAGTGCGAACCTGGGCTCTAATGACCTCGATGTTGACGAGCCCTAAAGCCCCACAAAAAAAATTAAGTGCGAACCTTCGAAGAGAAAGGACGTCTGTGAAAGTGCTCCGCAGTAAGCAGGCTACCTGCTGGATTCAGTGTTTTGACCCGTCAACAGCTCACTTCCTCCCGCGTGTACTTGATCCTGCGACGGTGCGTGTTGCGTGTGACGGTGGTACAGAGAAGAAAAAAGAAGAAACAAGAAAACTTGCAGCATGGTGTCGACGGAGCAGTGGCGTGCGGCCATCGGCTGTGGGGTAGGAGTTCCTCGTCCGCCCTTCGGACGAGGACCATGCGTAGGCGCTTACCTTGCGCAGTATTTATTAAGTTTCAGTATCATTTGCATGCTCTTAGTTATAGGTGGCGTCGAGCTGAACCCCGGGCCTCGATCAAGCGACGATTCTGTTCTGGATGGCTTGCAGGCCGGAGTGAGGGCTTTGTTGGTTGCGCAAACCAAAATCCTCTCAGATATCAATTGGTATCAAGAGAGGGTGGAGGTACCTGAGTGCCGGGTGGTTGCTTTGGAGGTAGAAAACCAATTTATATCCCTCAAGGTCGACTACCTGGAGAACCAGTCCCGGAGAAANCGACTACCTGGAGAAATAATATTCTGATCTTCGGCGTGCCGGACCGACAGGGCACATCAACTGAGGGTGCAGTTTGATGATCGGGACATCGAGAGGGTGCATTGAGTAGACCGCAGAGTAGGCAGAAGGACTATTGTTGTAAAGCTGGCCTCTTACAAGAAGCGGGAGGAAATGCTGAAGGCGGCAGCTAAGTTTCTGCGTGGCTCTCCTTTGCGAGTGACAGAGTACTTCTCCGCGGCTGTGCGCCATACGCGCTCTAAACTTGGCCCGTATTTGCAGGACGCGCGGAAGCAAGGCTTGACAGCCAGCATCCGCTTTGACAAGCTTGTGGTGGAAAGGTAATACTACTCGCTCGCGGAGCTTGAAGCCTTCCCGAATTAGCAGCGTCCTAAACGAGAGACCAGCTCGAGTGCGTCATCGTCGGCGGCGACGCAATCACCATCATCCACACTGTCCCAGGCTGCGATACCTGAGTGCCAACGCAGTTCTCGCCACCTCCACCACCACCGCTGCCGACGGCTGCATCATCGTCGTCTCACCAGAGGCAACTCTTGCCGCCGCCCCCACAGCCCTCAGCGTCTGCTCAACCTTCGTCCTCGTTGCGAACCTCACCACCACCAACATCGCCAACGCCGATAGCGAAGGAGCAACTGTGTTTTGGAAACGGGACCGAGCGCCCTCGCCCCTCTTCCTCATTACGAGTGCGCTAGCGCCAACAACCCCCTCCCACAGAGGTCCGAGTCACCCGACTACAGGCAGCACAATGAACGCCCAAAGCAGTGACTAATCACTCCGGAGAAAAATACAAAACAGGTAAAGCGCAGAGGCAGCAGTAGGACTTATTGCATGCAACTCTGACGATTGGGTGCTGAAATGTAGAAGGACTCAGGAAGAAACTTTGCCAAGGAGGTTTTCTGAGTTTCCTTGAGAAATTTGACTTTTTGGGCTTGGTCGAGACATGGTCAAAGCAGGAAGATGAAAATAATGTACACGGATTCACAACCGTAGTAAAACATCTCAAGAGAAGAGATGCGTGGGCGGAAGTCTAGTGGAGTCGCGGTTACGTATAAAAATTAACACTCAAATGGGTGTGACGAAATTAAAACGTAAATTGATAATGCCTTATGAATTAAAGTACTAATTACCGACATTGAGTTACTAATAGTAAATGTTTACAGGCACGGAGATAAGTCAAAATACCTCAACGAAAACTTTTATACGGAAATGTCAGATGATAAATGTCTCGAAAATAAGTATTCCAACGCGAGTATAATGATTATGGGAGATTTTAACGCCCGAATCGGAGAAATCAACGTATCTTCGCCGTTTGACGATGATTTCGGCTTGTAAACGTGAGAAACAGTAAGGATAAAAACTTAAATACCGAAGGGCGAGACCTATTACATTTCTGCAGCACACATAACCTAACAATACTAAATTGATCGTACGGATAAGATTTATACGGGAATATAACATTTATTAACGAAAACGGGAAAAGTGTGTTAGATTACGCGTTAGTCACGGAAAATTTGTTACAATACAAAGACGACTTTTGAATTGCTGTTGTAAACGGATAACTAAACGTTTAACAACATAGGACATAGGTAGGGGTTTGCTAGTTTATTTCACCTAGCTACAAGCTTAAGAGGATATGAAGATTCTTTTTAATGGACACACCTTAGTTCAAATAACATTCACATTTTATTATAACATAAATAATATATACAATATTAATGCTACAGAAACTGAATTACAAAATATGGTAATTTCACAATAATGAAGCTGTCGATTGTGGGTCGACAGCAGCTTCTTGAATTCTATTACAATGAAGCTAGACAACCACAAATTAGCACACCTACACGAGGTTGCAATTTGCATGAATTTAAACAGAATTAAATACAATGGAAGTAGCAAAAGTTGATGTATGACTTATAGAAGTACATACTAATTTTATCTGATATTATCCGAGTTTTCGGAGAATGTCCCCCCCAAAGCATTACCCTATTTTAAACAGTTTTGAGTACCCACATTCACTGCAGGTCTCGCAAATAGCTATCTTTGTTTCAACAAAGAATAGACAATAAATACATGATAAATGCCCGCTACTGCGTAGAAGACAAATTGTAGAATATTAGAATTTAGAACCTCTGTACACGAGGGAATGAATAACAAGAAATATAGTTATGTGGCGTTCAAGATAATTGCACATAGATTTCCGTATATACAAGGAAAATACTCAGAATCGTTTGTTCTCTTCCTGTTGACCTCGTCGCTGATAAGCGGCGTGGATGCGGCGTTGTAGTGGCAGACTCGAGATGCTCATAGTTGAGGTCGGCCTGGCGGCTGGCAACTGCTTCCGGGTTCACGTTCAGTCAGCAATGGTTATAATGTACCGAATTGCTGAAACTTCATAGTGTTAATAAAATACAAATATTATTGGAGTACACATATCGTGCTCTGAATAGCAGCAGTTAACACAACACATAAATGATCCCGAAGATCGGAGATCATCGTCCAAAAAATCCGTCGTGCATAAAATGCACTAACACAACACGTAAACGTAGACTACACTCCTCCCTGCAATAGGGAGTCTCGGCGAAACAACGACGTAACGACGTGCCTCATGGCTGAGGCAGACTGGCGTAGCGAGTGCGTTTAAGAATGAGTTGAGAATGTCACAATCGGTGAGTCTAAATCTTGTAGTCTGAATTTGAGATGCTTTGAATATGAATTGACAACACTCATCCCTGCAATAGGGAGTTACGGCGAACTAACGGCGCTTGTCGACATACCTCTTGATCGAGGCAGACTGGCGTTAAGAGTGCGTCTAATGGCACAATAGTGCGCTATGTCTAATCGGTTTCGCCCTTAGACGTGAGCGGACACACTAAACAACGACGTGACGACGTACCTCATGCTCGAGGCAGACTGGCGTAGTGAGTGCGTAATGAGAGGCTGAAAACAGCCATTTAAATAGGCAGTTCAAAGACTGTCTATATCGAACACGTTGCTTAACCATGTTCAAGGAACTTCGATAGTATTGCATGGAACTTGAAGAATAGCAGTCTCTAGAAGGTTCCATCATGGAGTACATAGATAATCGATATATATCGATATATATCGATATGTTGAGTACACCGACCTATGTGAACGATATATTACCACTCGATTGGCGGTGGTTTAAAATGTTATTACATAGAAATAGTATAAATAACAATAAATAGAAACAAATTATTATTAACAATACAGTGGTTGTTATTAACAATTTCTTACAAACGTTTTGGTTTGTAACAATTGCTCCCACAATAGACTCACACCATATGGCCGTATGTATGAAAATCTGTTTTTCACATCAAAACACTCCAGTAACACCCGCACACATGGCGTCAAAATTAGTGAAGTACAAATGGAATGACAACAAGAAATCGGCGAATTTCTCAAGGAATCTCGGAATATTACGTAACCATTTCCAATTTAAACTTGCGGTTCAAAATTACTACGCTGCAGCGGACTCCATAATACATTGTTTACAAAACTCGGGTCGAGTATGAAAATAATTCAGGGGAACAAAAATTCAGGAAAACATTCGTTGTGGTATAACGATACTTGCAGATATGCAAAAGCATCCGCAAAATCTGCCCTGAAAATATATTAGTGGCTAGGTGAGAATTGCTCAAATCTTCTCTTAAACTCCGCGGAGAATATAAACACATAGTCAAGGAAAGTAAACGAGTCTGGAAACAAGTGGAAGATGAACGTCTCAGAGAAATACTATCAAAATAAAGTAGCCGCGGCCTATGGGGCACAATTCGTAAATTAAGACGAAATAAAACTATATCAAATAACGGATTCAATGGCTTGGTAATTGTGGAGCTTTAGCAACATTATCAAAGCATGATAAATTAAAAGGCGTTTCTATGTTGCTCATTGTTTTATTGGTATAAAGCTTTTTCGGCTGCATAGCAACCATCGTTAGTAACATAAATTGAAAAATATAAATGTACATAAAATGACAATAATAAAAATAGGGACTCAATGGGATGGGAAATGCACTTTAAAAAATTTCTAGCAGGAAAAATCCCGAAGTAGTAACGAAATATAAATAATATTTACAACCGATAAAGAGTCTGAACTAGATGCATGTATCACATCACATGAAATATCTTCTGCCATTCGCGATTTAAAAACCAATAAAGCGCCTGGAGTAGATGGTGTTCCTTTTGAATTTATTAAGGAACTAACCAATGATCTTGTGCCATTTTTAACCGTCTTTTTTTTATTACATCTACAATGAAGGTGTTTCTCCAGATTCATGGACTACGGTTGTAATACAACCTTTTTATAAAATCAAAGGAAATATAAACGATCCAAATAGATATAGGGGAATCTCACTACTTAATGTTATTGGAAAAATTTATTGCAAAATTCTGTCCTGGAGATTACAACTCTGGGCAGAGAAAGAAAATAAACTCTCGACAATACAGACTGGTTTTAGAAGCAACAATAGCAAAATAGATAATCTATTTATTTTAAACACATTAGCCGAAAGAGAAACTCGAAAGAAACGCGGAAAGCTGTATAGCTTGTTCGTAAGTTTTGAGAAAGCTTTTGACACTGTGAACAGAGACATACTCTGGTGTGTATTAGCGGACAAGGAAGTGTGAAAAAAATTCATACGTTCTTTGCAAGTCATATTGCTCTGACAATGCATGTGTTAAAACAAATAATACTACTCTAACTCCAAATTTTCAAGTAACTCAGGGTGTGCAACAGGCATGTGTTCTCTCTCCGTTGTTATTTATATTATTTATTAATAACATAATATAAAACTTATGTGTGACATCCACAGATGCCCCAACAATAGATGATCCTTCTGAACAGAAACAGATACCGGGGTTGCTATTTGCGGACGATCTTGTTCTATTCTCCATAACACCGTCGGGATTTCAGATAGGTCTAGATACGTTGGAGCTGTTCTGTGATGAAATGTCTCTACATATAAACATACATAAAACCAAAGTCATGGTATTAAAAAACGGATGGATGTTTAGTAAAAATGAAATTTGAAATTACAAACGTCAACTTCTCGGGAAAGTTAAATACACTTATCTAGGTGTCAAAGTAAGCATGAACGTAACCTGGTCAAGACATGCAAAAAATCAGAACAAAAAACCATGTATGTTCTAAATAAAATACAAAGAAGTACTGGAATCATCCCTGACATCGATCCTAGGATTGCAGTAAGAATGTTCACTTCACTATTCGTCACTATGCGTATGGAATATGGGGAGTTGGGAATTGCGCATCACTTAATTCGCTTCAAAATGAATTATTGAAAAATACCCTCAGCGTACCTCCGAGTACAGCTAACTGTGGTACTCTTTGGGAATTCGGAGTTCTACCGTTAGAAGTAAAAATTAATATGAGGGCTATTAAATATTGGGTTTCAATAAGAAATGGAGAAAGGAACAATAATATATCCGAATGCTACTAGTTAACGTGTAACGATGGGTGGGGTCAAATAATTAGAACTATAATCGAAACTGCCGGTCTAGGACACTTGTGGCAGACAGCTCCGGCGAGATATGACTGTGAATTAATTATTCAGAGACTTGAAGACATAGAGAAACAAAGCATAACGGCTGAGAGACAGGAAAAGAGGTCACTAATCGTGCAAAATATTGCAGCAGGAGACTGGGGGCGAACAACCGTACATAGATAAATTAAACAAGGTAACAAGAGCAGGCTATGCTTGGGGGATGAAAATTAAGGAACCTGCAGGGAGATTGAGATTCGCAATGCCCTTTGTGCACGGAACAAGAAGATTGGGTCCATATTCTGCTAAATTGCGTTAACACTGAAATAGATAGAAAAAATGGCTTCTTGAGGGGGATCGTCAATCAAGAAATTACACTCTAGCTTTTGAAATAATGCGAGATAATAGAATCTCATTTACTTTACTCCTTGGTAAATTTCTATGGTTATAAAAAAGAGGGAGGTGGAAATGATGTGATTGACCAGAATGAACGTACTTAATTTAAATCTATTGAAATTTTTGTTATTATTATTATAAGTGATAGCGGTAGTAGTATAAGTATTCCATTTTAGTCTGTTTTCATTGATTTAAAAAAAGTGTACATATGCGGATATGGGTACATGTATGTATATATAGGTAAATATGTAAACAAGATTNTATATAATATGTAAACAAGATTTATTTGGGTATGTTGGTATGTAGGCATATGTTATTTGCCCTGCAGATAAGTATGTATTCTTTCTATGAATTGATTCTGACGCCGAATATTTTTGTTCTGTTACAGGTTTCCAGTTACCAACCAGATTCTTTATATGTTCAGCGCGCTTGCCCTAACCGTTGGTTTTCCGTGGTTCCCAACGGTGCTCAATGAACGAAATAGTCACTTAAGTGTATATATAACATTAACTGAGATTAAAAATTAAAATTAATATTAAAAAATAGTAATGACTGTAAAAACATATTTTCTTATTATTACTTATTATCAATTATTTACTTTTTCCCCGATACTGATATCATTTACCTGCCAAATAATAGAAATCGTTTAATATTTCTATTTTTATTTACTGTTTAAGTTTATTGAGAGTGAATACTATGGTATAATATGCACAACCCACGGTACATTTTAGGATTTCTGGAAGGCGCACGGGTCCTAAGCCCCGCCGTATATATTGTATATTTTATGTTAAAATAAAGTCCTTTTGAATTGAATTGAACACTTGTACTTAAACATGCTAAATTATCTATCTTAGTTGACTATCTAGTCACTTATTCGTCCATTAGTTTATTTTACATTTATTGTTGAGATTTACTTCATATTCCCTACATTAAATTTCGCTATCAATCTTTTGTTTAAATCCATTCTTTCATGACCAAGAGTGTGTGAAAAGTAGAAGTATATTTCATAAATATCTCACTTTTCATTATTATTTTAATTCACGCACTTTCCCCACGTAGGTAAGTTAATTTATTATTTCATTCACTTGAATCGTACATCCATGATTCCTTTAGCTAGTGGTCAGAGTGTAGCACAGAGTATTGTGTGTGGTTTATCTGACACTCGAAGTACACATCATACATCAATAATACTGAGAAACGATCTGAAATTTTTGCAGACAATTTAATTTTAAATCACATTAAGAAAATTCACAGGTCACAATTAAGGGAATATAACATAACCACATAAAAAGTGTAAAAAAATAATTACTTATTTATATAATTTTAGTTATACATATATTATTTCACTTATATTAATAATTAATTATCTGTATAAAAAACTCAGAACTATAGATTTAAATTCAAAATATTTTCTCTAAATTATTTACATTCAAAAGTGCAGATATAGTTCTGTTTCTGTAATGTCACTTGAAAAAGAAAAACTTTCAATCGTTAAATTTGTAATTGGTACTCGTCCAAATACTTTTTCGCCATATTCACATAAGAATTGAATCCAAATCGCCAATCCAGCTGCGCTTACAGTGGTAAACGTTTTCTTTTCTGTCTGTTTTTAAGAAACCTCCCGAAAAACTGCTGTGTGGGCGTGGGAATATATTTAAGTCGACATACCATCCTCGTACTGACAGAGACAAGTGTGTTTTCGGTATGACATAACAATAGCACCTAGGATTTCGTAGAATTTACTTTTTGTCGGTTTTCATCTTTTTTTATTTTCGCGAAAAACAAGCTTAAGAAAACACATAACGCTTTCATAATGCATGGTAAATACAACTAGAGTTCACGTTTATTTTTGACTGTCACTCCCGAGAGAGTACATATGTGCTCTAAACATGGCTAGTAAAAGGAAAGTATTTTCTGAAAAGCTAGCTGAGTAGACACGGTTTTGCTCGTATGAATTTTTTAATATACCTGTAACTTTATTGTTTCTCACATTGATAACCAGTGAAAATGTTATTCATTAATGGAGGAGGTTTGATAGTGTTCACAAAAACACACAGAAAGTTAACTTGAAGACTCAGGTTCTCGACGCAGCGTCTGCCTCGTGGATTCTGAAGCAGGTTGTTTTACAAGAATGAAATGCAAAGAAGATCACTCCAATAAAAAAATATACACCTATTGTTGAAAAAGAATTAATATCATTGGAGCTTATAAAAAACAGGATTTCATTGTCGTGAAGAAATTCAATGGCCTAGCCAATAATATGTTCAAGTAAGAAATAATTCACATTATAAAGAATGTGAAGGAAAATAAATGTTTCAACATGAAAAAAATGAGCATAAAACAATTATATACGATACAAGTTCAGTAGTACTTGTTTGTCATCTCTATCAATCTGATACCTACTGTTTCATTTCTTCGAAACTGTACTCTTCTTCTCATCGGTTGACACTCAGATTAAAAATAGATTTCATGGCAATTAACTTCAATTTGGAGGATAATGTAGAAGTTAGAGAGCTATTTTATGAAGTTTTTGAAGTCTTAATATTACGTACCCTTTAAATTAAACGTATTAAATTCTTGTATTCCCACATCGACAATAGCCAGATACAAATATTGTCACGTTGGGTCGCCGCTATTAATATATAGCGTCGCTTTCGTCCCAATGATGGGGGGATAGACCCCAGTTAATAATTAGAGTGACTCGCTTGGCAGAGGTTTTTGAAGTGGATTCCCCGCTCATGCCTTGGTTCTTGGTTAATAAAACATAAACGTATATAAAGTATGACAAAGGTTTAATGATTGAATTAGCAAATGAGCTCGAAGAGAGCTTGTGATTAAAAAGTTACAATGATGCCCTCATGGGCAAATGATTACACATTTACGTTAAATGCCCTTATCGGGGCCAAAACTCAACATATTGGATTAACACGCCTGATGGGCCCCGAAGGGACGGCGAGGTCCGTCAAAATGTTCCAAGCGCTTTTATTAACCGTCATGCAGATCGTCATTAGAGCTGGTTGCACTTCGGGAAGCCACGGTGAACAGAGCAGGGCTTCCTCGCGTCCAGTCACGGACACGTCACAGCGGTTCTACCAAGATAACAAGGTTCTTTGGGACGGGTGGTCTCCTGCTTAAGTAACCTTGAGGGGTGTGCGGGGGTTGGCGTGCATCTTCGAGAGCGCAACGAACCCTAGAACCCGTCCTCATATGGGTGCGGGACTCCACGTGGATATTTAGAATATATAGAAACGCTCTCCATGGTAGGGGAAGAAATTGAAGAGGGAATAGTTGCACACAGCACTCCAGTAATTTGTGGAGAGGGATGGGCGTTGGTCCCTGCATTCAGATACATTTGGGGGAAGGGTAGGAGAGCGGTGTGGTGGGAGCACCTAAGCGCGTATTAGTGCGTGCGTGTCCTAATTTTCATGGGTCCAGAACTCCCTGCTGCGTAGACAGAGTGATACAAGGAGGGTTTGTTTGCCGCGGCGAGCGAGCGAGCGACCCACGAGTTAGGTGAATAATGGGCTTTAAAGTGCAGCGTCCAAAGTAATTGAAAACCCAATAATGCATACGCGCCTTGGAGCGGCTCTGAGCCGTTCATGGGAGCGGCTGCCATAAGAATCAGCTGCCATAAGGAATATTATTGTTATTAAGAACCAATACAATTTTGTGAAAGGGCCTTTTTAAAAAGACGTAGAATGCCTACACACACGTGGGGCATGAGATCATGAGGTATAAAAAGGAACTCGTAATTTAAGCAACCGCCCTGGAGGGATATTATCGTAAAAAGCTTTGCGTCATGTCAGCTCTGTGACAATATAAATACAAACAACAAATTCAATTGTTGCACACAAACAAACAGCGGGACCGACAATTTTTAGACAACTGGGAGTCCAAATAAGTACATTTCCACTCAAGTACCCATAATTTAAAACGCATTCTCATATTACGTATAATCCACGTTACATGTATCAGAAAGTAAAATGTTGAGTACGAAATATCGGATAAATACGCTGGGTTTAACTGTGTAAAATGATTAGATCAATCACCCTTTTATTGTGGTTTGGATCGTCTGCATTGTATAAATCGTTATTTTGGATATTTACAATTAAAATAGAATTATTTATATGTTAGGAAGCAAACATATGTGACATGTTAACAAAAGTGTCGACTTAAGATTGCTACCCGTGAGAGACCAATGTAATGGCGCATCGCAAACGTAATAAACCACCCCATGTGTTTTAGTGCGCTTTATATTGTCAATCGTTCGTGTTTTTTTGATCATATTTCTCCTTAAGAGCTATATAACTTAAACAGTGTTGAGCTAATGATCTCAATGAATAATAATATATTATTGTAACTTTATTGACTCGGTTTCTGCCTTCGGAGAGTAATTGTGATTGTCGAATATCAGTTTGTGATTGCGATGCAATGAAGGGAGAGCAGAAAATGTGTCACCATCCACAGAAATAAAAGAAAATAAATATAACAATAATGTAGCTGCATCGAACTGCATTTAACGAAGTGCATTTCTCCTTCGAGATTTTCGTTTTAACGTCACTTGAACGGCTGGACCTGTGACCCGAAATATGGGTACCTCCAGTCTTGTAGTATTCCGACCCTGTGCGGAGACATTGAAACGATAACAATAATGTATGGTAAAAATAAATACATAGACACAGATTAGACTGAAATTCTACAGCTGAAAGAATAATGTATAAAATGAAGTATTTCGTCGGTTCAGATCACTACCTTGAAAAAAATCGTAAGCACCAGATACGACATTTAAAGAGCTGTCCAAATACAATTTCTTTTGAGAATTACTGATATAAAAATGGTTAATGCAATTTCATAATGTAAATCTAATGTAAAGAGTATATACATACTTAACGGAACGGTCGAGTTGCGCACCTGGAAAGTGGAATGCAAGGATTATCCTCGCTATTAGGGTCGAGTTGCGCACGATAGTTGCTCGAAGGGTTCTGTCGAGTTGCACATCTAAACCTTTTCTGATTCTTTTCCTCCCCCAGCGCAGGTAAGGGTTGGGAGACAAAAGCCTTTCAGAGTCATTGCAAGACGCTTAGTTTGTCATTTCATTTTTTAATATATGTTAATTATTTTTGTAGTGATTAATCGATTGGAATCTGCTTCAAATTTCATGAAAAAAAGTCCAAATAAAAAAAAGTCAAGTTGCGATAAATCGTAAATTACGTAGTGATAAATCTATGCATACAAACTGACAGTAATACATACTTTCAAAGTGTAAAATACAATTTATTATTTTAATCGCAATGTCAGTTTTAATTGATTCATGACGTCAATGTACATTTTTATTAAGTGTACAACATATTGGAAAACTATTTGATACGTTCGTTATTTCTTTACAAAACATTTTTATTTTATATCGCAATTGCTTATCGACACACCGTAACATTTCTTAGATGTTTAATGATATATCGGTGATCGCCCCAATTTGGCATCGTATTACCTCCTAATGCTATTAAATGATTTATATGTTTATTTCAATTCAAAGATAATTATCAGTTGTAAAATACCGAGAAGTCAGATTTTAATTTAAAATAAACTTTTTAATTTTATTTTTTCTCCATGAGAAATGTATTCAAAAAAAGACTAAAAAAGTACGAGAAAACTGGAAAAGTCAGGGAATTTTATTTTTATTTGGTTACCTGAACTAACTAAGATTTTTTTAATTCGGTATGTAAATTAGCAAACCGAGATATAAGAAAGAGTGAATTTAATTTTGACTTACTGAATGTTATAAATGAACAAATAATCTTTAAAACTATTGTGTAACAGAAAAATATTAATACAGTTTATCTAGAATATCTTATGAAATTTGTTTCAAGTACTTGAAGTAAGATGTATATTTCGACATTTGAAAAATATGTTCTTTGTAGAAGATGTTTTGTTTTTCAGTAAGGAAAAACTAAGTCATTATTTTAACTTTTAAATGATACAATTTTGCGAGCAAATTTATAAGTTTCAGAAAAACAAAATATTATAATAACTTTTTTACCAGCGTAAATTTGCTAATGAACCCATAAAATACAATCGTTGCAGCACCTTGCGTCGAGTCTTCTCTATTTCTTATTGATATGTATATTATGGCTAATAGTAATAATTTTCGCTAATAAAACTAATAATTTGTTTGTCACAGAAAATCTGTATTGGAAAACAACGAAACGTACGAAAACAGCCGCACAGTTATCTTTAACTCCATTTAAAAATCTTTAAATTTATGTACTTTTCTTTAAATTAAGAAATAAACTAAATATAACTGAATTATAGTAGATATTAAGAGCAGGGAATCATTACGCGATGCCCTCTGTGAGTGCGAGATACCACGTGCTGCCGTTTTACGAACTACAATAATATAAAAGAAACAATTTCATTATTTTCAGACTATTTTTTTGGTTTAACATAGTTTTGAACACAACGTTCCGGCAGTGGACAAAGTCATCATCAGATGAATAACAAGTATTAAATTAAAAAACAACAACAAACATTTCTCAAAATAGTCTGGAAAATGATGAAATTGTTTTATTGAAGAAGTAATCAGACGAACTATTACATTATAATTACTCTATAACATTATAATATCACTTTTAACGGTTAATATTTGTTTAAAGTTCACGAAAGTGTTTATCTGACAGGTACATAAAAAATCTCATACCGTAACTTTCTAATGTTGCATTCTAAATAAATATCAATCTGGGTATTTTAACTTTTGAAAGAAAAAAAGATGAATTAAATAAATGTGTTATAATGCTCTTGCTATAGCTTTTGGGGTGACAAAGAACGGCCGTGGGCCTCACGGTTGACTGCGAAGAGAAGGAAAATAACGCAGGAACTGACCATGGTGCGCAACTGGACACCGACCTCCCGCGAGACCCTTATAATCCATTTAGACACTTCTTGACCATGGGGCGCAACTGCGCCGTACCCCATACTTAAGCAATTATTATGCATTGCAGGAAATAGGATAAACAAAAATTACTACAACATGACAAAGATGGTATTACACGAAGTAGTATTTGACATCTTCAAAAATAATCATATACAAATATTTCACCTAGGACTCTCTTTAGCATGATGGGAAAGTGAGTATCAAGTGCGATTCATACACTTATTTCTTTCTGACATAATTCACAATTTAACTTTATCGTAAGTCTTCTTCAGACACTCAATTAAAGAGGCTGTAATCAGTCACTTTGAATCAGAGTTACGGTTTATGTACACTTACTACATCTGCACAGCGTTAGAGCAGGCACACAACAAAGTCAGGGCAGTAAGGGCGCAGAGGTAAGTACACAAGGGTCAATGAGCCTGACGTACCGCGTCATGGAGAGAAGATGCAAAAGTAGAAGTCACGTGTTACATCAGTTCACGGGTCACTATGGTCCACGCTACGATGCCAGGGGTGGGCGGAACAACTACATACCACGAGGTATTGAGATCAAGAGTGGTCCGAGCTACCACCCCAAACAGCATTGCACGTCTCTTCAAATGCTTCCTAAAAGCGCCAACCGAACTGACTCGACTATCATATCGCGCTCTGCAGAAGCAACACTCTCTCTCTCTACATATATGATCATCTTCTCTGATTCGAGAACGTTCTGACGGAAAGCACATCCTGAAACGTCCCAGCTTTTACCGAACTAGAGATCGCGGATTACAGTTATGAGAAATAAATGTCACCAAAACAACTTTTTTGTCACATTATATTGAGATGAATGTTTACTTGGTTGTTTAAATATTTGGATATTTGAAAGTATATCTGGTATGTAAATTCACGATATACAGTGTCGGGGAAGATTTTTTATTGCTTCACAAATCTCAATGCTGAGGTTTGCTTCGCAATAAGGTTCTTCCTCTTCAAAATAAATACTCACAGGTTAAACAGGACAAGATTTATTACGCAGGGTCAATTTGAACAAGTGACTGAATCGTAAACAATAAATAGAACCAGGTTGGCAACCACAGGCGTTGAAAGTTCTGTAAATAATGCCTTTTCTCGTTCGACTCACTGCTGTGGGTAAGCTGGTTCTAGAGGTTGAAGAAGTTCTCTTCTTCGTCACGAGATGGTACCACTGGCGATCAATCCTGAAGTAGCTAGCTGATAGCTGGAGTACGATATATTAGCGCGTGATGACGCTGCTGGTTAAGTTTCTGCGTAGTCTCGTAGGATGGCGCTTCGTGTCTTCGAATGGTGGAGTTAGTTCCACCGCTGATCGTACGAGGGTGTTTCGTGGTCACTTTGAAGGTAGAGTTAACTCTGCTGCAGGCCGCGAGATAGAGCCTTGTGGTTCTCGGAGATGGAATTAACTCAGTCAAAGATCGGACGAAGCTCCTTGGTCATAGAATTATTTCGGCTGCTTTCGTGTCGTTTGATGATGGAAATAATTCAGTCACCGGTTGGCGTAGCTTTTGGACGTAGAAATATTCTGCAGAGCTGAGTTTCGACATAGAATTATTTCGCAGAGCTGGGTTTCTGGTTTGAGGTTATATCGGTCTCGATGTTCACTCGGCCAGAAATCCCGTCGTACTGATCTGACCGTCGTGCTGTTGCCATAAGCTAAACTTTGACAACTAACGACGTTGGCGACGTAACACTGGGTCGAGGTTCGTCTATTGAGGTTCTCTCGAAGGTTCTTAATAAACTGACCTGAGTTCTCGAATTTTCTGAAAAAATAGGCTACGCACGCGGCCCGGAGTCTCATGGAGTCCTCTAATGTGTACAATGTAGGGACTCTTTTCGTCGTATGTAAAGACTGCGGTGTCTTGGATCTTGAGCCTCTGATACTTCGTCATGACGACGGTGTAAACAGTATGGCGCTATTTGGTTTGGCGTGGCATCATGTATCTTTTTATGTGTTAGATACATGAGGGAGTTCATCATATACGTATTTAAGGTACGTATTTCGTTGTATATGTAGAAAGATGCTTCTACATACAGTATTAATTTCATGGACCATTATCAAACTTGTTGAAAATGGTCTGCAACTACATAGAGGAGCCAGAACGATGTATTAAATATGTGCCCCTCTCGTAAAAATACGAGATCGTAAATTTACACGAAACCGCAATGTAAGAAAGGTCTTGGTGAAAATTGTCCATGAAGTGTGTACGAAGCTGTTCCTGGGGTGAAAATGATGTGTGAACCGGAACACCGAAATATGAACGAGGAAGGAGTATGTACGGGAAGTGTCAGCGAAGTGTTAAGTGTACACCCTCTCACTTCTATCACACTTCGGAGTTCCAATTCACACATCATTTTCACCCAAGAAACTGTTATTACACGCTTCCTTCACGTTTCTCACACACTGCATGGGAAATTTTCTCCAAGAAGGTCATTGACAGAAGGCGTCACCAAGGTTACGGGTGGGGAGGGGGACTATTTCTTGACAATACTTATCAAACTTTGAGGAAGTGTGTGAAGTGGTCGAAATGAGGCATATTCAAACCTCAGGATGATACATTGCAAGTTCACCTGATACGATATGAAACGTAGTACAACCGGGAAGTGAAAGGGGTCCCCAAGTGACTGCTTCCCGTGTGAGACAGTTTCCCTAAGACACACTCACGTCTAATTCATTTGAAAAGAAATCAACTATTCTAAATTGTTGCATCTTTGAAGGAAACCTCTAATCTACTCCCAAATGATAGGGAATCAACGTCTTGGAGCTGATTATCACTATTTCGTCAATTCTACCTCCCTCGTAGCTAGAATACCTGAGATCAGTTATCACCTTCGTTGTTACAGAATCCTTGATATCGTTTCCAATCAGGATAATGTGGAATTCATGAAAAGAAATTTGAAACAACACTTAATGGAGACTTCTCACTTTATCAACAACATGAACTTCCAGAGGGCAAAAATGGAAAATTAAGATAAGCGAAGGGATAGAAAAGCGTTTCATAAAAATGAGTGAAACGAAACATTTTGGTTGAAATTACTTCTCTTTCTTGGTCCCACAACAGACCAAGAAAATGTTCAGGATTGAAAGAAGTCTTGAGTCCCATGTAAACCCCATGTCTTTTGATTGTTTCCTTTGATACACAGACGAAGTTGCTGAAGGAGTTCGTTGATGCGGGTGCGTAGGTGGAGCACGCGTCACCGCCTGTAATAAAGACGACGCGGCGGCGGCAGCAGGTGGCGTCCCAGCACTAGCAGCAGGCTTTGGTCCATAATGCGGCAGCGGTTATGCAAACGAGATCCCTCCAGCCGAGCGATGGAACTAATGCGTTCGGCGCGACACCCGCCGCCACAGCTGCTGACTGAAAGTACCACCACCGCCTCTCTCACAATATTAAAAAAGTCTACGAATATTCCGCAAACTTAAAGGGTTCTTCACGCACATCAGAATATAATTACATAAAACATGAGCTCGTGTGAGACAACTACCCTTTTTTCACATTTTGATAATTCGATGAACAGATAAGAGACATTTTTTAATACCATCCACAAATATTTGAATGATTTTTAAATGTTTTCAGAAACGATGAATAATAAAATTCATTAGTAAGAAGGATTTAATATAATTTATGCAGTTACGTACGTAGATATATTATAAACTTGGAATGGAGAAACTGAAATACTATAAAGTTATTATATAAATATAAAATGCTAGTAACACCCGGAAAACTCGGATGAAGCAAATAAACATTTGGAAAAATTTCTCAATACATTGTGACGTAAATCAAAGTTATTACTTATGTAAACAGTTTAAGAATTTGTTTCCCCAAACAAACACAATTCATGTAATATTGTTTCAACAAATGGTTCAATTTCGTTGATTAATATGTGGGAACGTACCCTTCCCACATATCATACGATGCACGCCATACATACGCTCCTCATAATGCCCACGCCCCATCAACCAGCTCGCATGCATAAAAGTAGTTGATCATACCACTCCATGCTGTTCCAATGAACCAAAAATGAACGCATGCGCCATACATGTTTACGTCCGCCATACGTGTTTATATACTGAACACAGCCTTCTGCATTAAGGACATGGCCAACGAATTCCAAGGCCCGCAAATCTCACACAAGGAACCATAAGCAAACATAAATGCTCTACGTAAATGGATTCTATGCAAAGAACTGCGCACAAATACACATAAATAATCACTTCATAACGACCTCTGCAAGACCCGTCCCTTGAAGGGACGTATCAAGTTTAATATGGCTTAGATTGTCAGATGTCTTTATTCTGAACTCGAGACCCTGACAACCTAATAATCACAATCACGCTACGCCTGGTAGAGTTCACATCGCGGCAATCGCTCACTGAGACGCTACAAGTGAAACTTAGCCGAGAATACGTTCCAAGCTGAACCTCGCATATATCCTGGCAGCTGAGATCCTAAATACGCATTCCACGATTCGAGAAGCTCATTCAAGCGATCCCGAAGAGAATATTCGATCCTACGCTGAACTTCAACAACGCTGAAAACCGGAGACTTCATACCAATGAAATACATCTCCAAGCCTCACCAGCACTGAACCAGCGGTCTTCAAGTCCCGACGTCGAGCCTAGCAGATCGACACCGCGGACGCTACACTCCCGGAGGGCAGAACAACGCTGACCGTCGCTGCCCACACCGTTCTTCAAGTGTATAAGTGAGAGATCAAGCCCAAGCGGCACATTAATTACACCGTACGTCATACGGTGTCAATTCTATCATTATTCTAATAAATCGTTACACTTAGAAAATCTAAGTTGAAAGCATTTTTATTTATCTTGTGGAAGAGAAAGTTTGGGTCGCTAATGCAACCAGACCTTCACCCTACGCAACAAATATATCGGTAGAATTTTTATCATATTTCTTTATATATTTAATGACTTTTGGTGAGATTCAGGCTATGAGACCTGCATTTCCACCTATCCGTTGGACTTGGAAGAGAAAATTGGGAAGAAGATATGTTGGGTTTGCCGGAATCATATGGTACCGAACCGACATTTGTCTGGAATATGTGAGAGAAATCCCATCTGAAAACCTCACCTAGTTCTGCCGAGCACAGTTTGAACCCACATTGTAGCGCTCAGCTGGAACATGGAAGTGAAGACGCTACGTGTAAATCACCGCTGTCGCCTGAAGCAGAGTCTTAAAAAGATTGAGAAACGTATTCTATCGGAAATGATGCCCCGCAAAATCACTTTTGCACATAAGAAACTCGAATCTTTCTAATTGTCTTTAAAAGTCGTAGAGTTAGTTTTGAAAAAGCGGTTTGAATACATATATGGGTGAGTAATGGTAGATTAATGCCAAACTATGTATGGATAATTCGTACAATTTAAAATATATTAGGTGCAGGTAATGTTATTTCCTATATTAAGAATGCAGATTGCATAATGCTATCAAGGTATATAGATTGCAGATTTCACTTGTGATTAATTTGTTAATGTTACTTCAACTTTGGGGACATTCAAGTATTACGTAAGCATCAAAGGAGGGAGGGGAGGGGTCTTCTTATCAAGGGGGAGGGAGGCGACAGAGTAATCTTACGTAAGATTTTTGAAGCATAGATTATTGATACAGATATATCTATTTGTTATGTAAGATTACTAAATTTAACAAATTCGTTATAAAATATATTTATAAGAGTATTACATATATTCATATTTAGTTATTTTATTCTACCCCCTATATTCTATTATGATATGATATGTATGGATTTTTTTGAATATTATTAAATGAGAATTGAAAAATATTCTTAGGGGGTAGCAAAAGTCTTACACGTGCTTACAGAGAGGGGGGAAATACACCAGTTTTATGTTTACATAATACTTAAATGTCCCCTTTACAGTGCAACTAACCTACTCAATAGATCATATTTGAGAGATTCAGATTCCTTTTTGTCAAACATATTACTACCATCTCATTTATATTCTAAATTAAACTTTTGCGAAGGTCACATGTTCGGTATTACTCCACTGAAATTCTTTGTACAACGTCAAAATATTATTTATTCATTTTTAATATATTCAATATATTATTTGTATTATTTATGCAATATATTATTTAAGCATGACGTGGGAAATGTATTATTTATGTATTATTACACCTCTTTCACTTTGTTATTCGGATTAATCATTTCGTAGTAAAATGTATCAGGTTAAGTCAAATATGTTTCCAAGCTGTTAATATTTGTCGATGAAACATAATAGTATTTTATGCTATTCATCAAATTTCAATTAGAAATATCCGTGATTATGTGAGCTGTTACACCTTGAAGAAGTTGTTGTATTTTCTTTTCACGGGTCAAATTCTGTGGTCTTTTTATCTACATGTATTTACAATGAACTTTATATCATTTCTTTGTCCCTGCCACCATTAGACATATGGAGACGAGCAGCACAAAACCATGTTTTTCTCCAGTTTTTCTCGGAGATAAGTTCTGTGTGAAACCGTGCAGTTCCTTTTTACCCTCTCGACGAAATGGAGTACAACGTCAATGCATTCAGGTGATTTTGTGAAGCGTTAATATGACTTTAATATTCTTACGACCCTCACCCTTTCTGCTGCAACTTGGCACTGGCTCTCTCTCCCTTTCGAAATCTCCTTCCTCAAAGAGTTTCCAGCAGGCAGCGCCCTCGTCGCCAGCGGCGGCGTCCCTCAGGGATCGCGCTTGGCGCCTGGCAATCTGCCACAGGCATCGATTCCCCACGGCTCCCACCCTTGAGTCGACTCCCACTCACCCCCACACTCACCCCCGACGCCAGCGCGCCATGTAACTGACGCTTTGACGTGCCTATCGACGTGTCAGCGGGCTGCAGCAGGTCCCTGTTTGAAGAGGTACGCTGATGCTGCTACAGGCAGTCTCTCACTTTCTATCAACTCTTGTTCAAGAGGGGCGAACTGTCAATGTGGTTTCCCAGAGATTTGGATTGGCTAATAGTCACAAACAAATGTTGAACACCGTTGTTTACGTTTTATTCTCCACGAATGTACACAAATGAGATGCTCTATTTTAGATACATCACAATTATAACTTTCAATTACATCAATACACAAGTCATATTTGCCAAGTATTAGCCGCTCTAGTTATAATAATAAAAATAAATTTATAAATTTATTGTCAACAAACAGTACAAACTGCGTATGACCACGTGGAGGACAATAAACTAATTTACTCTCCGGAAGCAAGCAAGGGACCATCCCATCAATTCCTATCAAGGGCCCTAAGGCAGAGGCAGATTCAAAAAAAATCAGCATAAGTTCCTAGATAAGATAAAAAGTTAGCTGCGAGTTATAATACTAATAGAATGACAATATGTTTGTAATTTTACGCAAAAAATTACATGTACAAGTTATTATCGAACTATAGATTATTCTGAGTATAGTGTTTAAAAATCATAAGAGTTGAAAAAACCCACTAAATTCACGATTTATTAAACATGCCCCTAGACAAAGCCTAGAGAACCTGTATAATAAATCCGCCTCTACCCGAAGGAAAAACGGAATAAAACCCGGGCCAGGATGGGTTAATAGTTAATCACAAGTGTGACGAGAGCCAACTTCTACATACGACAGTTAATTTTATTCAATCTTATTAAATATATAGTGGAAAGACTAAACAATCTTCAGTTCTGTTCCTTGAAAATAAAAAATTGGGTATCATTTATCAAAAAATTGCAGTTCGAAGGGAAAGAATATCAGGAAAGGTTCCTGTCATTGCAACATAAACTGAATTTCGGAATATCAATTTCAGTGGATTCATAAAAACTTTTAATACAGAAGAATACATTTTATTTTGAAAGATTGAACACCGAAGAATGATCAGTGAGAAATTTTTTAAGGTTCTTGTTAAACTTGACAAATCACATGAATTGATGAGGAAAGTGAAATGCTTAAATATTTCATGAAAAGTATAAAAACTAAGTCACTTTATAAAAACAAAATAGATGATTGATTTAATTAATATGACGATAACCATTTCCTTAAGTAAATCGATTCTGATTTCCACTAGATATTTTCGCAATCAGGGAGAAATAGAAAATAGTTTTGAAAGAACGAATTGGTAAACAATAATTGCTATACTTGCTAAAACCGAAAATTGCAAATTGGTTGGGATGATTTTCAATATCTAATCAATCAAAAGTCGTAATCATATCCATATCTATTTCAAAAATATGACGACATTTAAGTGTTTAAAATGGAGTGTTTCTCCCTGATATTGTGTTTTCAATCTTTTGGTTTCTTATTCAAGTAAAATACTTAGATGGATGATTAGCTCTTTATCATGTATACATAATAGAAATACATAATGAAATATAGGTGTTAATTCATTTATAAATGTATACCATACTGTTAACTAGTTTAAGCAATTTAATGTAATTGCATTAATACTTATATCCTCACTCGACATAATTTCACATTGGTTTCTTTTGGACTTGGGGGTCATAAAATGTTAGAAAGCATCGAAACATCGAAGTTCAATTTCTAGTTATCAGCATTATATTCCTCATTCAGGAAAAATCTACCAAAATATTATAGTTGAAATTGTGTGCACCGAATGTTCAAAATATTTTCCTACGCACGTGCAGCAGAAAAAATTAGTTTATTTATTCTGCAACAGTAATTACTCATTGCATATATAATAATGATGTTCGACCAATATCAGTCATGACTGACGGATTTCTTGGCACATTATTGAATGTTTCCCATCAGAATTGCAAAGACACCAAACTGTGTACTTAAAGACACATTTCCACACTGTTAATTATCTCAGCTCTATTTACATCGTTGTAATGTTATTATTAGCTACATTATTACTTTTATTTATTTTTATCACTGACTAAAGATGGTTAATTTTTAGTTGTTGTTTGATATTTTGTATCTTTATTTGTGAAAAAATGTTGAAAAAAAAACGTAATAAGTATTTTTGAGTTCTAATTTCGTCAAAAAGCAAGTTTTCCTATCGATTGTCATCTCGATCTCAGAAGTGACTCCAAGCATTCAAAAAGTGATGAAATTTGTAAACAATGAAAATATTGAATAAAATATTTTAATGATAAATTGAAAGGCGTTTCTATGTTGCTCATTGTTTTATTGGTATAAAGTTTTTTCGGCTGCATAGCAGAAATTGAAAATGACAATAGAACACTCAATTTCCTAGACCTCTCTATTTCTCTAGTAAACAATCGCCACCAGTTTGACATATTCAGGAAAGACACATTTTCAGACACTACTATACACAATTCTTCACAACACCCTCCATCACACAAACACGCTACCTTCCACTCCATGGTCCATCTTCTGTTCACCATTCCACTCTCACCAGAAAAAATCAAAAAAGAAATAGACAATATAAAACTTATAGCAGAAAACAATGGCTACAATACCTTTCTCATTGATAATATAATCACTAAGAAAGTTAGATTATATCACACGAAGAACCTCACATCACTTACTCCAAACAATAATATTCAAACCAGACACGCAATCCCTTTCATAGGCCCACTCTCACTTAAAATCGCGAATTCACTAAAACATTTAAACATTTACACTACCTTCTTCTCTCCACAAACACTTAACACAACCTTATCATTCACTAAGGACCCCACTCCCCATCTCCTCCGAAGTGGAGTCTACGCTCTCACATGTAGTGATTGTCCCTCCGTGTATGTCGGGCAGTCAGGACGAACATTCAAACAAAGGATACAGGAACACGTAAATGCATGGAAAAATAACGCAACAGTCTCACACTTCGCCAACCACCTAGTAGAAAACACACACACATTTAACATTGATTAGGATTTTTATATTTTAGAAGTAGAAAATAGATTTTGGCCCCGGATCAAATTAGAAATTTTACACATCCATAGTATTCTAAAAAACAACAACATTTCCCTATTAAATGAACAAATCCCTGAATTTCATTCCCCTCTCATGAAACTAGCCTTCAAATTCCTTCCCCCTCACCCCCAACTCTCCAGGACAATGCACCCCATTCCCAACAGTTAAAACCCTCGGAAATTCTTTCCGTCTTCTGCCGCCAGTTCCTGGAAAACTCCGACAGCCCCTTTCCCCCCGCCCTCCCCTCAACTACCAATCACTTTCCATATAATGACCTCCGTTAAGCGTACTCTGCGCACTCGCCAAAAATATTACTCAATACTCAGGTACGTAATTTTGTCGGTTTGCTCACTCTGTATTTGTTTTCTTTTATTCATTTTTCATTGTTCTTTCCCTTCTTTATTTCAACAACAACCAAAAATACACTTCTTTCGATACTGTTTCACCCAATTATTGTATACTTTCATATTATGTTTCTATTTTTATTATTGTCATTTTATGTACAGTTATATTTTTCAGTGTATGTTACTGACGATGACTGCTATGCAGCCGAAAAAAACTTTGTACCAATAAAACAATGAGCAACATAGAAACGCCTTTCAATTTATCATGCTTTGATAATGTTGCTAAAGCTCCACAATTACCAAGTATATTAATGAGTTTTAAAATGAGCAGAAAATTTAAAACTTGTCTCCATAAAGTACAATAGATAGATACTTTTTCCCTTCTACGAGATGGGATGCGGAGGATGATGCTTCTGCAATATTGGTAGGTGATTACTAAGATGCGGTCGCGGCGGCACCTCCCCAAGAAGGTGGCACATAGACGACATAAAAGGAATTATTCAATTATGATGTATTGACAGTATTCACTTGGTCAATAATTGCAAATTCAATTAACAATCATGGTGGGGAAAGGACGCGAGAAATGGTAAAAAATCGACGGGAACACATATATATATATATACAAAGATAATATCATAATCTTATAAAAATAAGACTGAAAAAATAATAACGAAACTATTTTATGAATGGAAAATGCCACGGTTTAATGACATGTTTATGATCAAGTTCAATGTACTGCTGGAAGAACATCCAATATTCTTTGCTAAAATTAAAATTCATATATAAAACAATTGGCTCTTCATTATCTTCAGGAATTGAATCGAAGACTGATGAAAGCCAAGAATAATTCTAAATTTTTAAGCCGTAGGGGGTCAGGGATTTCCGGGTTTCATGACTTTGCGAGGAATTGGGGAGAAACACATGTTACACTTTTACTACATCGCAGAGTACAATAAAAATCATACAGATACCATATCTTTCAGAAAAAATTACATCAAAGGTTTTGTGTATATTTTTCGTCTAAAAATAGCAAAAAATAGTAAGTACAAATTTTAATTATAATGATGAAAAAAGTTACTCAGTTAATTTTCGTTCGATGCCAACTTCTACGAATTGAAGTTATACCCAAATAAGTATTAATAGTAGTCACAAAAGTGATTATTTGCTGTAAAGAAATACAAGTTAATAGCACAACGAAGACGCAAGGTAATATTTGTTGCACACGCTCGACGCAGAAGGAAGACAATAACGCGACAAAAGCACGTGAATTGAATTACGCAATGGATTTAAGTTTTTAGAAATTCTTATGTACAGTCAACATAACGCGAGGTATAAATATTATTTCTCTTATGGACGATGGCGAAGAAAAAGTGTTGACTACATTGAGCACAAGCTCTGTACCACTATAACGCCAGTTTTACTGACAATAAATAAATAAATAAATAATTTATTGTAAAGAGAGCTGTTACAAACTGCCTATGAACACGTTGAAAACAAAGTAACGCATTGCGACTAATATACAAAGAACTAATAAACACAGTGCGTTTCCGTTCCTGACTTTTTTCAATTTCTTGAATTGATGAAGTTGAATTTCTCGATGTAAAGAAACGTGACTTCGAGTCTTCAGAGCAACGTGTTACATGTATGTACTAACAAATAACCCTTGCTCACGAATATAGAGGTTGGTAAGACTTTGGGAATAATTCATATTAAATCTTCAGAATTTATTAAGGGGGTTGTAACAATTGGGCAAAACATTTAAAATATTTTTACTAACCCTACTGTTTTAAATTAAAGATTTGGGAAAAGTCCGACAGTATCGGCCGATGCTAGTTCTGGTGGTTGTGGGAAGGTGATGCACAAGGTAACCTTACGGCCATAATGTGTAACAAAGAAAGATTACGCGACAGTATATTTCGGGCATGCCGAATTTAGTAAAGTGTCGTGGAAATTGTATCTGAATCAATATGACTGTGATATTTGGGCGTGCTTAGGTCGTGTATTTTCGTAACGACCCATCTCGTTTTTTAAATGACTATTTGATATAACTTTTTTTCTTTTATGAGTGCACACACTAGGAGGTTAAAATTTTTCAAAACATCTACAAACATATGCAACACAGATATTTATAATCTCGAGTTGTTTGTACAGTACCGGTCAACTAGTGTTCTTACAGCACCAGTCACTAATAATTAATATGAAAAAAATTTGCTGATAGCAAATTACGAATAAAAGGAAAGTGGACCTAGAAAGGATTAAAAGGTCAGTGAGTGTTGAATTTCGAAAATGACCGCAAGACAGGATACCTTTCATGTTTCGCGTGGTTCGTTAAGAGATTGTCTTAAAGCCATCAGACTTCGGAAAACCCGTTTTACATGACCCATTGTACGAAGTTTCCTGAGATACACCCCAGACTGGATGCAGGTTGTATGTAATGTTTCAAGTATCTTCTATTTCAGCGGAATTTATGCTCACTAGTTACGTCGGCTGCGGATTTAAAATAGGGTACATAGTGTCCGTTGCTGTGCCTTTTGGTTGGTTTAAATTCGTAAATCAAACATAGTGATTGAAACATTGCATTAAATATTCTATTCGTTTGTCAACGAAGTCTGTTTACATGTTCCGAGAATTGGTAGTCCTGTTGAGGTTAGTTGTTCGCTGCGCTCCCCGTGGCGTTGAGGGACAACATCCATTTCTCGTCCAATATTGTGTAAAACACTTATTTCAGAACTTCCACTTCGTCATCCTCCTTCACACCCATTTCTTGTACTGCAATTGGACGCAAATTGTCTGCCAAATGGACCGTACAACGGGCTTAAATCGTATCGTGCGCCTAGATGGAAAGTTTTTTAAAAATTTCAATAAGAGCATCGAAAAACACATATTTTTATATATAACTAATGTAGATATTAAATTATGTTCCAAAGAATTTTGGAAATAAAAGTAAACTGCCGAATAGCACTTCATGGCACGACATCCCAAGTTATCTCTTGGAAGTCCCAAGACTAAAATTCTTTTAAGAGCTCCAACACGTTACCGAGGGGTTTAAATTTTAATACAAGGTTCATTTTTATACGCTATAAGGCTTAATGCTAAGGTGGTCGGTAATAGAGAACTTGCGCCTTCGAAACTGTGTATCTGAGACATTTTTTTTTTTTTGATGTAAGGAAACACAAACTATCCAAAATGGTCAGACATATTTTACGATGTAGAATTAACTTAGTGTACAGTGCTGCTTAATTAAATATTTAATTCTTAATGCTGTGAACTTGTTACTTTTAATTGAAAGGGAGTTATTTAATAAAATAAAAAGGGATAAGATGACCAACGGGATAACGGGATCTCAGAAGGTATTGATGACCAACGGGATAAAAAAAATTCCTTCGAAAAATGAACAGAATATGTAGGAAACTATTTTAATTAAATTTGTGAACGAAATGAAAGATTTTTTTTTCATTTTTAACATATTCCGTAATTGTACTTCATTCAAAGGAAACTCTTCAATGAAAGGTTTTGTAGAAAAACAATTGAAAACGCCTAAAGTTGCTTATGAGATCTTGGTATATTAAGATGAAAACCATCTTACATGAAATCAGGAGTCATATCACATTAACTCATCTAATTTTTTTTTAGGTTCTGTCTATATTCTCACACTCAAGATGACCGACCATAATTTCCAATTCGTTTATACATTTTAAGGTCTTTGTTCAAACTAACTATATGGTTAAAATTAATAATTACTGAACACAATATAAAGCGAAAAGTACGAATCATAATTAAGTACTCCGGTATTGTGGGTTTTGTTTATACGCAGTTACATTGAAATCATACTCTATTTGACTTAATTTAAAATCACATTGAGGTTTCATTTTTAACTTTAATTTAAAAAGAAACATCACATGAAGCATGTATTATACATTCAACTTCCTGCTCCCAATTATTTTTAGGAGATAGAAGGTAAATGAGTTTAACCAAGAAATAAAATACATTTGTATTTTTTATGATATTTCTTCTATACTAAGGACAAATAAAAGTACTGTGAAGGTGTGAGTCTTTGATCATGATATCACATTCAATGCGTCTTAATGTGTCATCTCACTTTCCGAACCCTAAGCTTTGGAGTGAGGTGAATAAGACTCATAATAAACGCGTGTGATTTTCACCACGAGTTTGGGAAGTATTTTGAAAAGACTGAAGTTTAATGGCAAGAAATAATTGAAAACGTAATTAGTCAATAAGAACACAAAAGATGGATGATCATTCTATGCGCCCGGACAACACCAGGTTCTTTCAGCGAGATATACCTTAAAAATGAGGCATGCAGTAAACATCTCCCAAGTGCCTCTGTGACGGCTGCTCTAAGGGACAAACAGATTGGCTTTCAACGACAAATAATGATGGACTTGATCTGCGAGACGTACGTTTAAAATATTGTTCACTAAGAGAACTAAAAACCCAAATTTGATGGCGTCGTGTCGCGTTGGCTCGAGGAGACGATGTGCAGCGTCCCTGGCCACATCGATCCCCGGGAGAGATTCGAACCCCGTCTTACACACTAAGACAGGTTGACTTCTCTGAAAACATTGAAATTATCAAATATGTATATAAAAGTTGGTCAATTTTCTTTCAGATTTTGTTAAATTGTTTCTTATGTATCAAACCTGTCACTATTAAAGAAAACTTGTTCTTTAATAAAATATCGTTTTTGAAATAATATTTTGAGGAATTATCTAATTCACAGACGAATTCTTAGTAAACATTTTTAATAATTGCAGAATCAAAGAAACCAATTATTGTTGGTTTTTCATAATTTTTTCATGTCGTTAAATTTCACTTCAAACCCGATTTCACCAAATATGACGTCTCTACAGATGCTTCTCTTTTTGAATAGAAAGTATGTGAACTCAATTGTATCTCTCATACCATCAGGGATGTATCCTACCACATTTTGTCCATGAAGTAATAAGTTTCCTGATGAATCTCAATCGTTATTTGCCTTGTTTTCCAGGGTGGTTTGTTTGGGAAAATAACAAGCGAATGACGAGGATAATGTGTAGTTGTGATGAACATCTGCCCTGGATTAAATCGCATTCATACAAATCCACGCCAACGCTAATTTTGCTCTTTACTGGGAACTCGGTGGCGAGGTCAATAATGTTGCTGAAAGCACACAAAATTGGTTTTGCTGAGTTTACAGGAAGTAATTCTCTCCAGTCATGGAATAAATGTGAAATGAATTTTATCATTTTCATTTAAAATGAAACCTTACTTCAAGTATTACGATATATAATTTTTGTATACCAAGATAACCATTTTATATCGATAATCATTGAGTTCACAAAATGATTATATATTAGGTGATAGAAATTATATAATGCCCAGTATACATAGGAATTGAAACATTTATATCTTAAACATTTATATCTTATATGTGTTAACGACTTCATCCTTGACCGCACAATCTAATGTGTTTTAATTAAACGAAACATTCAGTATTGCATTGTGCAAACATAATAGACGACCAAGGTTGGTACGCAACATAAATTTTCCACAGATTCTAGAGAATATTAAGGTCTACTCTTCGAAGTGAACCTCTCTTTCCTGGAAACCAAAACTCTCTAGTCTCATTCACATCCTGCAACATTCTGATAACCTGATCTACTACTATTAACGTCCATTATATAATCAGAATAAATAAATAATTTAAGGTTTAATACCTAATGATGGACAAATACCATTTTATAGACGACTTAAACCAAAAGTCGGAACGTTGTGTTTTTTCGAAGCACTAAATAAATGGTATACGTCCATCATAAGGTCATAAGTCTTAAATTATTCATTTATTTTCAAACCTGTGTCCAACTATTCCCAAATTTGTCTAGAAAATCCAAAAACACGCTTTTGACATTCATTGCAACGAACATGTTTTGTTCTCGTTTTCAGATTCTAATATTGAAACAACGCTTTTTGTGTTATAAATTATTATAGTTCTTTAAAGGGAGAAGGAAAAGTAGGAAATGTGCGCGTGGCGAGGAGTGCACCTAACGAATGAAGGAAAAATACGATAGTCAATGAATTCAGGAAATACAAAATGGGAAATACAGTATTAAAGTGTTAAGAGTTTGTGTAGAAAGTTAACATAACGAGACAACATGAAAATTAAGTATTACCTAGGAATGATAATGTAAGAAACTGGGAAACACTCAGAAAAATCATAAACATGGTTAATATTGTGAATAATTACATAAATACCTCTCCAAATTCGTAGCAAAAGAGCGCGACTATGATGTCTGGTCAGTACTCTTAAAAACGAACCAGCTTGGCGGGATGTTAAAGAACGTTTAGAAAAACCGACTAGATTAGGTAGAAAAGATCACTTTTTCAAAATTGGGGAAAGGAAACAACAAGCTAACATAGGAAAATACTCGTTTCTTAATAGATCAGAGACAAAAACAATTTGCCTGCGGATGTCGTGGGAGCACCATCGATCTCAGCAACCACCACTAAATTCAAAAACGCTCTGAGAAAAGGGGAGCAGACAAATTAAAAAAGTTGGGCAAGTTCTGGAAGAAGAGGTGTGTTAGTGTAGATTTGAAGATAGTATAGTATTCTATATTTTATTACATTTCCTTTTATTCTGCCACAGGGTACGATCTGCCCATTTGCAGTTAAATAAAAATTATTGTTATTAACACGAGTGCTTTCGTGTGAAAACCGAATTCTTTCTGAGGAAGAGATTGTGTGCCAGCATGCTGATTCTCGTTCCGCGTAGAGATTTCTCCACGGCGTAGGAATGGAGTCTACGTAGACTCCTCTAAGCAATTCCCGTTCATTTAAACGAAGTAAACAAGTCCATGTGGCAACACCGCAAAGTAGAGAAGAAGTCATCTGTCTTCCTGCATTGGGAGCGGGCATTTTATTTTGCTTACGAATATGAGAAAATTTTAACCTTATATGTAGATGGATGTAAACGTGTCTCTAAGATTTGACATCACGCTTTACTAAAAGTTATGACAATATTAACAGTCTCCATTCTCGCTGTTCATTTCTACTGACAATAATTTATTTATACTTAGTCATAAATGTAAATGTTAACATGCCAAATTATTGGTTATTCAAGACAATGGTAAACAAATGATTGAACGTTTATGCAATTTATTGAAATATTTTAATTGTTTTACTCTATATCTTTCTTTATTAATTGATCACTTTGGACCGTGTTTTCCAATAAGTCAATAAAATTATATGAATCTGAATGAGTTAATCAGATGTTAAATTACCATAAACGATTCTTTGAAATACACACTAAAAACTAGGAATCGAAACTCCGAATATTTGTACGTAAAAATTACATTTTAATCGTAAATAAAAATGTGGCGGTGTTTGTGTGATATTTAATTACTAGTTGTGTTCGTAATGAATTTGACAATATTGTAGACTCTTCAGAGGAACCCGTTCTGTAATTGACTCACCTAATATTGAACTAGGTATTTAATTTGTATAAATTGTATTTACACATGTTGTTTAACATTATTTTAAATGTTGTACCTAAGTTANAAAATGTGGCGGAGTTGGTGTGCGATTTAGTTGGTAGCTGTGTTCTTAAAGAATTTGACTAATGTAGACTCTTCAGAGGAATCCGTTCTGTAATTGACACACCTAAGATAGAACTAGGTATTTAATTTGTATAAACTGTAATCATATAACTGTTGTTTAACATTATTACAAATGTGGTACATAAGTTCATAAAATAATGTGTCAACAGAATACTGAACACATCTAGAAATACAGAACCTTCCAACACAACGAAAATGGGCCATAGCCCTCTGTGAAAAATGCGTTTTCTACGAAGAGAACTCGTTTCCTGCGGCATGAGAGGCGTAGGAAAGTTCTCTACGGTCATCTCTACTCAGTTGCCTACGATGGAGAATAGCAATCACTCCTCTACGGTGAGCCTTCGAGGAGTGTTGGTCTCTACGTAGACAATGGAACGAGAACCGACCTGCAGGAAAGCATCGGCCGAGTAGGAAAAGATGACAACAAACGACTGACAAAGCGCCTCTTCTCGTTTTTCTCGCGTCCTCACTTTGTTACTATAGAACTCAATGAAATCTTACAAAGCTCTTGAAAATATTTTAAATTTAAGTTTAAAGACGGATGCTTTGATAAATAGGAATGAATGCGAAGTTTATTTATTTGATAAAATATATTAGTAAAATGACTTTAAATTCTGAAAATCGTTTCCCGAGATAAAAACATTTAATTCAATCAAATAGTCGGTACTTTTCCACATTTTTCATAATTTACACTGTGGCCTAATGGCTCAATCTTCTTTTAAGTGGAGACCTTCCCAGAAGCATTAGATGCTGGGTTCGTATTCCAGGTGTTTTCATCGTGTGTGAAACTCAAGAAAGGCAGCAGTCACCATGCGTTGCATCCAAGCACTGCAACCATACTCATTTTCATCCTCACATAATATAATATTCTATATTATTATATTATAGACAGCCTTTAAAGGGCAAAATCGTTGTGTGGATGCTGAGTATCTACGGAAGGTTGTTATATCTTATAACATTACCTGTGTTTTTCTCGTTGCATATCTTTTCATCCTTGTCATTCCTTCTTAACATTAAACCTCTTTTTTCATATTTTCATTCTTATTCAAATTAGGAAAGAAAATTATTTCGAATGTTCACTAAATAGAACATCTGTCCCTAGTCGCTCTTTCTATAGTGTTTACAACAACCAAGAGCTTTCTGCTTGAGGTCACGTGCCTCGCAGTCGTTACGATGTCGCTATGGATATACAAGTGACAATCAATATTCAGTAATGATTCCTACGTCTCGTGACAATCGTGACCTTTCAAAGAGAAATAACAAAAAATAACCCCGACAAAGGCTACAAAAGTTCCTTCGACATCACAAAGTGACATGTGTATGAAACGTCACAAAGAGACTAACAAGCATTTATTTCGTCACATGGATAACTTGACAGCAGTTCCACAAACCGCCGAGGGCTGCGCCACTGCAAACGACGTGACTTCATCTCCGAGTTGAGGAGACAAGATCTGTCATGAATTAAACCGAGACAAGTAGAGTCACTGCAATAAACTACGCAACATCTGTTCACTGCCTCCTCAGGCGGCCAAAACTTTGAAGCATTTACTCCAGCTCACAAGGAAACACGAATCCCCTTACGGTGCACTGATGTACCTCATTTGGGAGAATTCTACAGCTTTATTCTATACTTTGTTTCATTATTCATTAGCTGAGTAGCCGCAGCTTTGATCATGAATCAATTATTTCCAAATTGTCATGAATAACAAAATAATCTAAATTTCAGCTCGAAAAAAATCCCTTCAGTGGTGCTCTCAAACCCACGTAAGGACTCTAATGACCTAGTAGTAGGAAGAAGAAAAAGAAATCCGTTATCCTTGTCACTTGCCACATAGTGCGAAAATTTCTAGGAAAAGAGATTGATTGAACTTGACAATGTCCGTTCACCAAGTGGAAAAGTTCCAGCTACAAGCTGTGGAAGACATTCCAAGAAATAATAATACAACTACTACTAATAATAAATTGTTTACCAAGAACTGGGTTTTAATAAGCTGCAGAGAGCTACAACACCACCGTATTACAAGTATACCCCACCATCAGTGTTAGAAGGAGACGGTGTTATCGTGTACTGGGATAGACCGGTGCTGACGGATCGAACCATCGATTTTAATAAAGCAAATATAGTTGTGATTAACGCCGGGGCGAAGACAGCAACATTAATTGACATCGAGGTACCTCTCACTTACAATGTCATTAAAACAGAAGGGGAGAAGAAAAGTAAATACCAGAAACTGGCAACACAAATGAAAACAATCTGGAAGCTGGACAAAGTAAACATCTATGTGATAGTGATTTCGGCTGAGGGAGTGTTTCCAAAGACTTTTCCAAAAACTCGGACAAATTTAGGACTCCTCATTAACGTAGCTAGAAGAGGTCAAAAGGCAGTCGCGTTGCAAACATGCCATATAGTTACAAAATTTTTATCGTTTTAAATTATATGTACATACTTGGTAATTGTGAAGCATTAGCAACATTATCAAAGCATGATAAATTGAAAGGCGTTTCTGTTACTCATTGTTTTACTTGTTTTACTATGTTGCTCAACCCTCGGAAGTTCTTTCCGTCTTCTGCGGCCAGTTCCTTGAAAATTCCGACAGCCCCCTTTTCCCCCCGCCCGCCCCGCAACACCCCATCACTTTCCATATAATGACCTCCGTTCGGCGTACTCTGCGCACTCGCCAAAAATATTACTCAATACTCAGGTACGTAATTTTGTCGGCTTGCTCACTCTGTAATTGTTTTCTTTTCTTTTATTCTTTTTTCATTGTTCTTTCCTTTCTTTATTTCAACAACAAAAATACACTTCTTTCGATACAGTTTCACCCAATTATTGTATACTTTCATATTATGTTTCTATCTATTTATTTATTTTTATTTTTTATATTACTATTATTGTCATTTTATGTAAATTTATATTTTTCAGTGTATGTTACTGACGATGGCTGTTATGCAGCCGAAAAAGCTTTATACCAATAAAACAATGAGCAACATAGAAACGCCTTTCAATTTATCATGCTCATATATGTACATACTATTTGTCAAGTTTAGTGGAATAGTGTAACAGGTGGTGCAGGGATGAAATGGGTAATAAGGGACCAGACTAAATTGCCTTTCCTAAAGTAAAACCTGGCCAAAAATAAAAATGTTAAATGGCAGGTGAATAATATCCAGCGACAGGGCTGAGTATTAAAGAAATGTCGAAATAATAATAATAATAATATAATAACACAAATAAAGCAACTCCGAGTTTTCTTTCACAAGAGGAAGGAAGAATCTAACTTTTGCAAGACCATATGTGCAACTGACATGAAATACGCTCCTTTAAATTTAGCAGACCACTCTCCACAACCAAATGAAATTAACGTTGAAATCAGTCAGAGAATTAGCCAATGGAAATCTATACCACTTCATGGTAGACATCCTCATGATCTAGATGAGCCTCATGTCGACAAAGCTGCGTCGAACGCCTGGCTTACAAAAGGGGATCTATACTCGGAGGGATTTCTCATGCCAATTCAAGACGAAGTAATAAGCACAAAAATGTATAGAAAATTTATATTGCAAGACACTGATATAGCAGATGACAAATGTAGGACATGGAAAATTAAACCAGAAACTGTACAACACATCACAGAAGGATGCACTCTATTAGCACAGACAGATTACACCCACAGACACAATCAGATTGCTAATATTGTCCATCAGAAACTCTGCGGGAAATATGGACTAATAGAAGACACTGTCCCGTACTACAAATACTTCCCGAAATCCATTTCATAGAAAACAGATACAAAATTAATTTTAATAGATTAATCCTCACCGGCAAGACAATCAATCATAAGGGACCAGATATTATTCTAATAGACAAACTCAAGAAAATCACACACATCATAGATATGACAGTAATTAACACCCACAAACTACAAACTACTTACAAAGATAAAATCAAAAACTATGAAGATTTTAAAACAAAAATTCTTCGCTTATAGAATATGGAGTGTGTATATATAGTTCCCATAGTCCTGTCCACCACAGGAGTCATCCCTCACGGTCTGCATCTGAGCATCTATCGGTTTCATATCCCAAAAAACATATTTCTAACTTTACAAAAAGCAGTCATCCTTAACACCTATAGAATAGTCAGAAGATTTTTAAATTGTGACGTTGTTTGAGGTGAGGATGCTTGGTATACCCCGCACCTTACCTGAATCCAACTACAAGTTGTGAAGAAAAGTTCATGAAAATAAATAATAATAATAATAATAGAAATAAAGAAATAAATTCATTTAATTGATGTTGTCATCCCACTGACTCACAATACTTACAGAATTTACTGTTTAAAAATTAGCAAACACAAGTGCTTGGCTGACCAGCTCAAGAAAATCTGGAAAGTAGAGAAAGTTATTATTTGATCTATAGTTATTTTGGCAACAGGAATTATTCCGAAATCCCCAAAACGGCATTTGGAGATATTGGAGCAGCCAAGACACTGGCCAATATGCAGAAATCCGTAATCCTTGACACATGCCACATAGTGCGAAAATTTCTAGGAGAAGAGCTTGATTGAACTTGACAATGTCCGTTTATCAAGCGGAAAACATCCAGCTTCAAGCTGTGGAAGACATTCATTCACTCATAATAATACTAATAATAATAATAAGAAGAAGAAGAAGAATGCCAATATCAGAAGAGGGAAGGGGGTTGTTAGACGTAGCAAATCTTTGTCATTCGCATATTACAAAACTAAGAAATTATTTCAAGAGTAGTCACGACCCTCTTCATCAGCTACTTGTTCGTTTAGATAAAGATTACACTCTCCTTAAGTTATCGGAAAATTTTGAACTAACAATAAATTATATAAAATCCCGTTATGCAAAATAGCTTGCTAAACCCTTGTATGGATAATTCCCAAATTCTGTGCAGAATGTCAATGTTGACAAGGAAGAATCAACTTTATGGCTGAAACACGGCAGACTCCATGCAGATACTGAAGGGTTTATGTGTGCTATACAGGGTCAAGCAATCCCAACTAGATATTACAGAAAAGAAATTCTGCATGAGAATGTCGATGGAATATGTAGAGCATGCAACAACTGCAATGAAACATTTCATGACATTATTTCGTGTTGTCAAACACTCGCCCTTCTAAATTACACCTGCAGACATAATCAAGTGGCCAAAATAATTCACCAACAGCCAGTTAAAAGCTTTAACTTGGTTGAAACAGTTACCCCCTATTATACATTCGATCCACCACCTGTCTTGGAAAATAGAAATGCCACTTTGTACTGGGATAAGCAAATCATTACAGACAGAACAGTAGATCGTAACAAGCCAGACATAATATTAATAGACAAATCTAAAACAAAAACTTTCATTATTGATGTAGCTGTTCCTTCCACTAACAATTTAAAAAAGACAGAACAAACGAAAGTTCAAAATATCAGGCACGTAAGACAGAAATTCAAAAGAGTTGGGAACAATATAAAGTATTAATTATTCCCCTAATAATTTCAGCAACTGGAGTCATTTCCAAAAGACTGAAAGGTCATCCTGCAAAATTGCCATTGATCAGAAATGTACTGCCAGAAATGCAGAAATCCGTTATATTACAAACATGTCACCTAACACGGAAATTTCTTAGTCTTGACTAAGACCAAATTTTACTTCCGGCTTGGCGTATAAGCCCGCCCCAACTACCTCTTTAAACAGAGAAAAAGCAAGTGCACAACAAAATAATAATAATAATAATAATAATAATAATAATAAAATGCGCCTTAGAGCGCGTGAACCTAATGTCGATACGCAGCTTGAAGACTCTTCCGTAGGATTTTTGCGTTACTCAGAACGCGACTGTTACTCAGAAACGCTAAAAATGAAGTTAAAGGATCTAAAGCGAATTTAGAAAAAATATCTTGCAGGTCTTCTCATTTCTCTCCTGTAGTTTGCGTGAGTCGAATTTCGAAGCTCACTACCTATCGGTCTTTGCGCTGCTCGGTGAACACCCAAACACACGGACAACCCTCTCTAAATTTTACTTTCTCATATACGTAGTATATAGAAAGTATTGTAATCGTAAAACAAAATCGAAAACGAGGTTTTGACGGAAATGTCCGTTTTCGAGTTCCCTCATTCCGAAAAAGTGGTTTTGGTTTGACGTCTGTCTGTGCGCAGCACTCCTAAAAAATATAAATAAATTTTATTTATTTTTCGTATTTACAGTAGAACATACTTGCGTCGATGCACGTGCTCCCAATTTTCTAAAAATTTAATACAAAAGAGTACTTTACATGAAGGTCAAAGAACAGTTTTGAAAGTTGCACCGGTTCCATAGTTTAAGAGTTGATGAGAGGTTTAAATTCCGAATACCGTTAGATTCAAGTGTAGATCACATAGGAGCACATTATTATATATATTGGCGCGTAGTTTCAAGTTTTCTAATGGTGTGAGTCCAAAGAGTATCGATTTTGTAGATGTCTCCTTTTATAATATTTTTAGAAAGAGATAAGAAAAATACTTTTAACCTTTATTATCGGTAATACAAACCTTCCACCCACTCGAAACCTACGCTCCATTCGTTTCTTCTCATCCGGTGTTTGGAAAGCGAGCTTTTCGCTTCGTAAGCTCATGTATCAGATATTTCTCATATTCATATATATACACATGTTTGTGTGTAGGGATGTGTATTTTAAAATAGATTATACTTAACTAATCACCTCCAAAAACTAAAGAAAAGAATTTATAAATTAGAGATGCTTTTATGTAAATGCTAGTGAAAGTATTTCTATAATAACCGTTGTGAATAGGGTAACATGAAGACGACCAAAATATAGAGAAAAATGCCAAAAATAACCCTCTCTTCATATAATTCTTTAATCTAACTCTCTAGTGAAGACTGAGAAACCGATATGAGAATGTATGTGCTGTGGTTTTGCATCGCACTACTTTGATGCATGTGCAGACGTACTACAATAACTGTCTATTCATTAACGTGTGTTGCAAAGGTATGAGCTTTTATCTCTAGGAATGGTCTAGGAACCCAGGACCTAAGAATTTTGTTTCATATTGGGACATGCACGATAAGCGCAGAGCATGTTGAGCCCAAAGGACACAAAAAATATGAGGGGTGAACACCCAGATTTTTTCCAATATTAAACAAATGTGTTATTTTGACTCATTTATTGAACCGCATATAAGGCCACGTCCGTCAAGCAATCCAATTGGCAGACACCACTTTTCTTTTTCAATCTACCCAGCAGAGTGTTTTAACGGAGGAAACATTTTAAAGAAATGTGTTGAATATTTTGATCGTGTGTTTGTGAAACGGTTTTTCTCCTTAATGTAGTACATCTTTCTACCGTGGTAATCTGTCATCATCTTCAGCCTGAAATTCAATAGGTTGGAGTCAGCAAGCGCGTGTGGCCGAATTAACTAACCACAGCCCATTTTACCATTCTCTTTAGGAAACTGGATAATCACTCTGATACAAAGGAATAACTTGCAACTCCAAATAAGTAATGAATCCATATGAAAGAAATGAATAAAACTACAATATTTCTATATTTCTAGCAAAAAAATGTATCACTTTGCTCTATCATCCGGACCCTATCACATTAGATTTAATGGTGAGGTATTAGGTACAATAGGGAGAATCAGAAAAATAACATGATGTATTTCTGAGTTCAAAAAAGTACATTAATGAGCGTATTTTTCACCATGTTACTAAACTGCGTTTCATGAAAAAAATGCGCATTGAGCACTACAATCATCTATTACTTAATATATTCCGTTATATTCTTCAAAATTGTAGTGTGCGATTCAGCATGCATTGTGTCATCTAGTTCATTGAAATATGCTTGTCGTTCCAGAATGACAGGATCTTCCATGTCTCTATAATATTTCGAAAGTGGAGCAACATTTAAAAAGGAAAACAAATCATAAGTGAATCTCTGTATTTATCTGGAACTTGTCATCTATTTATTGTTAGGAAAGCGTGTAAGAACCGATATCATTTATTTGCGCCATTAGTAGCCAAGAAATACCACTTTCTTTTGACAGCAATTTTAATTTTCAAATTCTGCACATTTTATTATCATGCATGTGGAAGAACGAAATCTTTCACAACTACAAACATCTAATATGCGATATCGTAACAAATGTAAAGCTATTTCATGTGATCTCAAAGCATCTTTGGTATAAGAACTATATTTTATTTTAGTATTAGTTGAATAATCAGACATTCATACCCAGAATCAAAATAAGAACATAAAATGAGTGCACCGCCTTGAAAAGAACACTTATTGTGACTTGACTTCGTGATAATATGAGGAGTACAAAGAAAATAAAAATTGAAGAAATGAAATGTGTCATCGCGAACGAAATGTGTGAGAAGTATTACATGAAATCACTTACGTCGTCATTTTTTGCGTGTACGAAAAAGTTGTCTAAGAGACACAATTCCAAAGTTTCTTAATGACACTTTGAAAGTACATGTGTGCATTTCATGGCAGGTATGCATATTTTAGAATAAAATCATTGATATGATTCAGTTGTTTTACGTGTCCGGTCGACAGGGTGTGGAATAGAATGCGACGGCGACTCTTCGCTGAAGGCTCCGTCAGTAATCCAGGCAAAGTACAACATTATGCAGAGAACGTAACAGATCCGTTTCCTCAACAAATCAATTTACCTTGGAATCCGTCAGCAGTAGGACCGTTCCGTCGATGAAAAAGAGAGAAGTCGAAACTCGAAGCGAATCGTGACGATCTGCTAAATACATCGACTCCACACAATAAATCAGGTAACTAAATATTCCAATGGATTTTGCATTGCAACAGGATTTAAAGGAAAAGTTTCAATTATAATACATATTTGACGTCGTACTGCCTTTTTCCTAAACTTTTAGCTTCATATTATGAGATAGAACATCAAGATATTTTAGATATTAAAGAATTTGAAGAAATCCTCACACAGACTGAAGGAATCCTGTTTCAACTAGTAATCTATTGATGAATAAAAATTGGTAAGTCAAATGGAGCTCGCTCCGGGTTTTGAAATATTTGTACTGTTCCAATGACCCTTTCGGTGATAGTGATCTCAGGTGCAAAAAATAAAACAATAAATAATTTAGGCTCAACGATGAAAAGATTCCAAGGAAAAGTTGCGCCTGGCCAAAGGGCGATGTAGGTGGTGGTATGTAGTATGCACGGAGAAGGGCGTGGGCAGAAGCCGAGGAACAACCTCATAAAACAGACGGCCAACCAACTCCCGGCTTCCCCAGGCAGTACAGCAGCAGCATTTCGAAGGCAGCTCCCTGGAGAGTTGGCGCCGGGTGGAACGCCGCTCCCAGCATTATCCTCTGCAAGCCCCCCAAGGAACCACTGCCAACATCTTGCAAATTTTTATCCTCCATAAATTGGAACATGGTGAGACAAAATGATTTTGAAGAGGTTCGCCGTTGCCTAATGGGTTGCACATATTAAATTTAAATCATCCGAGAGGAGAACAAAAAATTCCGTATTTGTCATAATTTTCCCTTTATCATCTCAATATGTTTTCTTTCAGAAGAATGTTTACCAAAGCCTACATTATACACAAATTTACGAGGGCAAGTCAATATATAAATCGCAAGAGTCAGTTTCCCTTACACAATTTTCAATTACAAGTGTATTTTTTGTCAGCAGATAGCAGCATATGTATGCTTGTCGTATAGGCTACGTGACATCTCGTAGACACACAGTTAATCAGGGGCAAACAGTTGACGATGGCAATAGTGTTGCATGAGAAGAACAACGTTCAGTTGTGTGATTTTTGTGGGTCAAAGGTCTTTTTAAAGAAGAAATGCATCGCGAAATGCAACTGTTTCTCATGGAAAGCTGTGTTTTGTTGGATCCAAAAGTTTAACAAGAGAAGACAAAACATCAGAGGTGGGGAGCGTCCTGGTCGTCCTGCGGAGGTGTCAACTGTAGTCACAGTGCAGTGTGTGTAATAAATCATTCGTAATGAAATCATTCGTAAATAAATCATTTGGGAGGCCGTCATTTTGAAAATGATGATGCCGAAATCAAAGAGGTTACTCGTTGGCTGTGACCGCATCCAAAAGACATATTTGTCACAAGCTTTCAAGGACTTGTAAAGAGATGGGATACGTGTATGAATGCATTGGGTGATTACGACGAAAAGTGAAATAAATGTCAGGAAGTTACTTTGATTATTATTTCCTCTATCCAGTATTGCCTTACCTATGTATATTATCTATCATACATACATTTACATAATTTTCAAGAGAGAAATTGTGAAAACTATTACGACTAACCGCTTACTGTTCCCCAACGAGTAACCACCGATGCCCCTGGCGGAACATCTGCTCCCTACCCCCTCAAACCGATCCGTTAACCGTGCGCTCGGGATTGGGTACGGAATCCGAGGGGACCTCCAGCCGGATAGTAGGAGGTACTTGTTCATATATATTGTTCGTGTTTAACACGAGTCCGGCACCTTAGTTCATCAATAAGAACTACTTACCAGACTGTGGTCGCAATACTTTACATAAGATCGTACCTTCATATACATCGTAACTATCAAATGTTTGGTGGGACATTCTAAGGAGTCTACCGTGACATCTCGGGACCACAGTATGAACCCGAGAGCACCCTCCAGGTCTGTCCCGTGTAGGAGGCTACCGAGTCAGCGGCCACCCTACCCGCCCTGGCTGGGCTGGGGGGTTGGGCTACAGGTGACCTTCCAGTATGCGCACTCGTAGACGGGGACACGTCTAGTTGTCGTATCCCTACTGCTATATGCACTAACAGTAGCCGAGCAGCAATCCTGCTCATCGATCGGAAGTGAGCGCCATTTTAATGGAATCCGGTCTTCCTTCCCGTGGGGAAACCACTGCCCGACAGAGACCAACCCAATTAAAGGGCGTCTGGCAGTTCACTACAACCTGAAGGCTCAATGCCCCTACCGTCTCCTCGTTTTAAGGTGCTGAGTGACACCCGAGACTAAGATCGTGACCACCCGAAAATCATGATTTATTCTCTACCACTTCGAGAAATCCCCAGCATTCGATCTGTTACTCGTGTGGTCCCGAGATTAGGTACGGGGTTGGTGGGGCTTGTCCGTTCGTCCAGTGGTCCACCGTACGGCTGCTTGCTTAATCCAGGTAGGCCCAATTAAGGGGTTACCCTTCAGGCACCAAGCTATGCTCGAGAGGAAGCCCTTTTCCCATGTTACGGAATCCAGAAGCCTTACTGGATTAACGAGAGTTCGATGGGTAACGGCTCGAGGCTCAACCCGTTTGCCTCTTCCACCTATCAGAGACATCCGTTCCATTTGCCCAGTGGTATCTAGGATCTGGACAGGATACTTGTCTCGGTAGTTGTGCACTCAAGGTGGTGGAACGCAGTGCACCCCCCGCTGTCTGAAAGGTTTCCCTCTCTACGGCGGGTCCGTCGAGGCCCCTTGCGGGGTTCTCTACTCGTGTTAGACAGGTTTCCCCGTCAGCCTGGGTTTCCCCAACGAGTAACTGCCGATGCCCCTTGCGGAACATCTCCCCCTCCTCCTTCGGACCGATCCGTTGCCCGTGAGGTCGGGATTGGGTACGGCACCCGAGGGGAACCCCAGCCGTCCGGGGATGGGTTCGGCTTGTAGTTGTAGGAGGTAATCTTGTTCATAATAATGTTTCGTGTTTAACACGAGTCGGGCCCCTTAGTTCACTAAATGGAACTACTTACCAGACTGTGGTCGCACTACTCGTTATATGTGATCGTATCTTGTAATGTGGACATATACATTTTATCTTTTTGTTGGGACATTCCTGTGCGTCTACAGCGACATCTTGGGACCAGAGTATGATCCCGAGAGCGTCCATCAGGTTTGTCCCTTGTTGGAGACTGCCGACTTATTCGGCCACCCAACCCGCCTGGACTGAGCTGGTATTATGGGCTACAGGTAACCTCCCAGTATGCGTAATGGTAAACGAGGACACGTCTAGCTGTCATATCCCTACTGCTTTATGCACAGGCAGCAGCCGAGCAGCGATCCTGCTCATCGATAGGAAGTGAACGCCAAGCCAATAAAATTCGGAGCTTCCTTCCCGTGCAATGGGTGGGGAAGCCACTACCCGGCAGAGACCAACCCATTTAAGGGGTGTCAGGTTGTTCATAACCTGAGGGCTCGTTTAAGGTGCTGAGTGTCACCCGAGATCAAGATCGTGCTCTCTACCACTTCATGAAATCCCCAACATCCGATCCGTTACTGGTGTGTTACCGAGATTGGGTACGTGATAGGTGGGGTTCGTCCGTTCGTCCTGTGGTCCACCGAACGGCTGCTAAATTAATCCGGGTTGACCCAATTAAGAGCCTACCATTCAGACACTACTGTGCTCGAGGGCAAGCCCTCTCCCCATGTGTCGGAATCCAGAAGCCTACCTGGATCCCAAGCTGTTGATGAGTAACTGCTCGAGGCGCTACTAGTTTGCCTCTCCCACCTATCCGAGATAACCTTCCCATTTTCCCAGGGCATCTAGGATCTGTGCGGGGTCCGTGTCCTGGTAGTAGTACACTCAAGGTGGTGGGACACAGTGCACCCCCCGCTATCAGAAAGGTTTCCCCCTCTACGGCGGTATCGTCGAGGCCCTCTGCGGGTACTCTGCTCGTTGTTAGACTGTAGGTTCGTTGCTCATTGTTAGTTTCCCCGTAGCCTGGGTTTCCTAAACGAGTAACGGCCGACGTCCCTTACGGGAACATCTCTCCCCTCCTCCCTCGGACCTTTCCGTTGTCCGTGAGGTCGGGATATGGTACGGCACCCGAAAGGCACCCCAGCCGGCCGGGGGTCGAACCGACTGGTAGTAGTAGTAGATAAATAGAAGGAGGGTTTTCTTTTCAATAGTCAAAGCTATATATGAACTGGGACATTTAAGTCATAGTTACAATTTTTCTGACCCCGCCGGGAATTGAATCCGGAGTGTCCAAGTGATGAACAATCATGCTAGACCCAGAGAAACCGGAGGAGCATGAGTATACCCTTAAAAAATTTCTTTCTAAAGTAATACAATATCATCCCTCTGAACACAACATCCTTGATTTGTATTGAAAATTTGATGATTGTACTTAAGTAAATGGGCAACCGAAATATTACATAATAATTCACAACTGAAACTGATGAATAGAGACTCGATTTGAAGTGGACTCTAAGTTGAATCTGCTTCATTGAAATATGCAAATATAACTATATAATAGGTAATACTTTTCAGGTTACACTGTAAGCTGTCGGAAACTATTTGAAAAAAACTATATTTTTATTTCCTGTTCACTAATTGTTTCAAGTTTTATTTAACATAGCGATTTATTTCATCTGCATTTACTTTGCTTTACACTCTCACGTTAGCATGTACCTTTTCAAAATATATTAATACCAATTAATAGGGTTTTATACATAAATATGTATCTGGAAACAAAAATGTGATTTTCGCCAAATCCCACACATAACTTCTGTTATCTAATCACACTATTATTTACGAAATGTATAAAAAAAAGTTGTAACACATGAAAACAACACAAATATGAAATAAAAGACAGTGTGAAACACATCTCGTTGCAGAAAGCAATGGAAGAATATTAAGTAGTCTTAAATGAACAAGGAGAACTGGTCTCAAAAGAGCGAGGCTTCCTTCCATGTTTTCTTGATTCATCACGATTAAAACATACACTTTATTATTTATATTATACTCCGTCATAAATTTTTTGTGAATCAATTCGTCCTTTATACAACAAGAACCAATTTCATCGTCAACGGCCAGGTGAAAATTGCGACGGGTCGGGATTCGAACTCAGGACCTCCTACACTGTTCGCAGGTGTGCTATCCACTGCACAATTTGCAAACACTCCTCTACGAGTAGGTACTCGGAAGTTGTAAATTACTTTGGCATTCGACACAAAGGTACGTGGAAACTGGTTTTAATTGCTCCCAGCATGGGAACCACCTGAGGTCACTCATCCCCTGAATAGGGATGTGAGCCAGGTTTATCGGAACAGGTCGGTTGGTCTTGAAGAGGCGAGGTGCAGTGGGTAGCGCACCTTCGGCTAGTGAAGGAGGGTCCGGGTTCGAGTCCCGATCCGATGCAATTTTCACCTGACCGTTTGACGATGCAAACACTCCTCTATGAGTAGGTGTTCGGAAGTTATGAGTTGAAAAGAACCTGTTCGAAAAATTATATTGAGTTACTCAATTGTCTGAATGATTTGTATATACTTTCATTAACTTATTTAACTTATATCGAATTGTGGCGAAATTCAGGTCGTGCTACTTGTTCTTCCATGGAACCACACATTGTAAAGAGTTGTGTTATGAATATAAAAAGGCAGGGGAAAGTTGGTGGAGAAATCAACGAACATTTCAGTGAATAGGTGATGGCAACGAATAGTTGAAATGCTCACTCCGTTTCGCCTAATAGGTGATCGAACCCAAGTTCTCACGCTTAACAAATAAATTCGAAGTACAAGATAATGTCACTACGGTACTGTATGAAGTGCTTATATATCAATAATATTTCCTAAATCTCTCATAATCTAGATTTTATAGAAAACAAGTGCTAAACGAACTGAAAAACTACATCTTTTCTCGCGTGAAGTTTGTTCTCCAGTATTCTTCCTTATAAATCAATATAACTTGTCCCATAGAAATCAATGTAACTTGGGCAAGATGTCCTTCCTTGAATATCAATACTTGTGGTGGAAACTACTAAGTTCAATAATAGCACTTTTGCCACACAGACTTTAATTCCTCTCCCTTCAGTATTTTGTGGCTATGATATCTCGGTTTAGCGCATTACGTATCCTTATCTAAACATGCATAGAATATTCATAATAATAAACCGTAATGTTTACCTGGTCATTGCAGGTTTCTTCGAGTTATGTTTCATGATTTATCGGGAGTTATATACGTTTTTGAATTTGCATGACGCATAAACTACGGAACGAATTGAAACTAAACTTGTAATGTGGTATTCCGTAGGTTAGAATCTAAGCGGGGGTTAGTTTTTATACATCAGAGTTCTGGGCGGAAAAAGAAAATAATATCGAAAAGGGCAGTTTCTGTTTTATTGTATTTAGAGGGTTTGAATGTGCAGAATGCTGTGTGTCGTTAAAACGCAAGAGGACTCTACGCTTTGGCTGCCAACGAGATGGAGCATATGCTCCATTAATGTGTCGTGTGCTGACATGAACTATGACCTTTCACGCGAAATGCCATATCGATAAGCGCTCTTGTGCATTTGGGACGTCGATGCGATTTGCTTTGGCAATTGTAATCACCTGGATGAAACCATTTACTATTCTACAATATACACACATTTGTGGTAAAATATTTCATGAGTCACTGTAAGAAACCGGTAAATTCATATAATTCGATATGAATAGTATTTACTAATTTATAGGATTCAAATGAAATCAATAGTGTTAATTTAAATATAACTAATTTTCGGTTTCTTAAAATGTGACTTTTTGTCAGAGAAAATTAGGTCCGTTGCCTGAGGAAACTTAAAGATGAAAAACGTTGTATCATATGGAAAATGAATGTAGTGGGAGGATATGACTAAACCTTAAAAAATATTGTGTTGACTTGTCATCACAAAAAACGTAACTCTTTAATACAACTTACATGATTAAATACTTTTTTAGGAAAAATGTAATCAAAAGGTCGTATTAGCAGGAAGAAATACTCTCCATTATTCTGCAAATGTAAAGCAGGAAACAATCGTCATTTTTACTCAAAAACACGAGAGGAAACTGGGAGAAAACTTGGATTGTGATGAAGTTACAGATAGTCAAGGCAAGAATATTTTCTGGAGTGCAGTGCCAAAGTTGGGTAAAGATGAGAAATATTGGATTTAACAAAAAAATTAATCGGCAGTGAGATTAGTGAAGAAAGACAAGGAAATAAATGATTTCTTCACAGAAACTATATCAGTTACTGATAGAGATAGCTGTATACAAACGAAGCGCGTACATATTTCAACGGCCGTCAATGTCGATGGCTCTGCACTCTCGAACAGCTATAAAACTGTAAGCTTTCCACCTTCGCGGCGGGGATGTTAAGAAAAAGTGTCAGTGTAACAGTCAGCACACGAGGACTGACAGACCGTTTCACGAAGCTCCTCGAATACGTATACTCTGAGCGATACTCATTTTTACAGGCGATAAAAGTCGAAAGTCTCCAGCACATAAGCGTTCATGTGAATATTGTAACACGCCCTCTGCTTTGCAAATGTTCTTCCTAAAGTTTTTAAGATCGGATACGAGCACAATAGATCGTAGATGATCATATAAGTAACAGGTTTTTGCATTTCTTAGTTCAAAATAACTTAGGTTTTAGAATAAAATAAGTTTTATGAAGTTTTAATGTATGATAAATTATTCCTTAACAACATAAAATATTCATGACATAGGCCACAGAAAGAAATTGAATGATTCGTCATTTTTAAATAAAACTTTTGTTTTAAGATATACTCAGAAATTAATATATCCAAATGTAAAGACTATAAAAGCTAATGACTGTGCTGTACTTTATATAGACTAACCCATGGGTCATCATCACATTCATTGTTCTTTTTAATCATTCATTTCATAATTTCGAAATTATTAATTTACTCAGTTTTTTGGAATAAAAGCGATCAATCATGTATTTCAATATTGTATCATAAATTATTGAAAAGAATGAAATCTGCTGCGTTGATGCAAACCTGAGAACAATCATATCCTCGCTGAAGGGTAAGGAACTCAAAAAAGTATATTTGTATTTCCCTCAAGTAGACGGGAAAAACATGTTTACAATGTAGTGTTCCTTGCGTTGATGTTTTTTCAATTTTTGCAAGATTGCCCATCTATATAATCTTTCCCACGCGATGGATGTAAAATTCTTATCCAGAATTTATTTATCCAAGTGTAATGTATTCTTCAACTATAGAATTAGCACCCACATACACGACGACATAATTTCGAAACTGGTGATTACGAAGTCAAACTGATGATGAAATTATCGAAATGAAATTTCTTGGGTGACTACAGTCATCGTCTTCGTGCTGAAAACATTAAACTTAAGAAAATTACATCGAGATTTTTTTCCTCGTAAATGAAAAGGTTATAGAGCTGATAATATATTACGTCAATTTATATTATTCAATCTTGTCAATTAAAATAGTTTGTCATATTAAATAAGCTTTCACGATCACAATCCTTTCGTTACAAACTACACGATGAGACGCATTCCATATTCTCTCTGCTGAAGTTTTGAGTGGGGAAATGCGTCCTGTTCCTCTGTCGCAACATGAATTCTTTGCTTTCGTGTTGCATTCCCCGAGAAGTGCATAAGCAGCGGTGCACACAAGTTCAGGACACAGAATAAGCTTTACTACGTCATAATGACTTGTGTCGTGATTTGCAATACCTCTGTAATGTTGAATATATTCACATTTGCCCAAACTGTACCAGAACAGGAAACACAAGCATTCTTCTCTCGTAGAAGATACTTTACTAACTGTACTATTGTTTTTACTTTCCAAACAAAATTCTTTTATTCTTCAAAAAGTTTCATTTTAACAATCTCTCGTTATAAACTAAGGAAAATAATCGAATTTTTATTTTAATATATTATGCCTAACTCAGTTAATGTAATAAAACCTTTATTTGGAATCTCGTTAGTTATTTACTAGTCGAGAAAATGAAACTCAGCTTTTTTATGTTCCCGGATCATAATGTGTAAATTGTTATTAATTAATTTCTCTGAAATAATTAGTTATTAACACTCAATTCACTCATTATAATACTACTTAGGGTCTCAAAAAGATAATTTAAGTTCAAAACTACGAGAGTTAATTTCCGAAAAAATAGATCAGAATTGAAACATTGTATTCATTTTGAGATACTTAAATCGGTTGTTAGGAGACTGGCAATCAACAAGAGATTTATTTGAATTGTAGAGACAAAGTTAAGAGTTCCTGAAGCGAGAGATCGATGAAGTCAACAAATCCCTTCGAATCTAAACGAATTTAATCCAAGGTTTTGAAAGTTTCTTGTAGGAAAACATTCATCTTCCATTTGGAGAAATTAAAAATAGACATGATAGAAGTTAAGGCATTTCACAACACATTTTATATTTCAATTCAATATTAATATCTTGCAAACATGCAACTTAACTGCACGAGTTCTCAAATGATCTGAAATCACTTGTCACTCAGTCTAAATCCATAAAATTAGAGAAAAAGGTGAAGAGGCATAAGGAGTATTAAAAGTATATCGCCAACAAAAAAATGCAACAAGATCCACCACTACGTCTCCGCATACTTAGACAATAGTGAAATTCCCAAGAAGTCGGCAAACGATTATGTAATGCATTATGACGTAGACTATTTTGATCTTCTTGAAGAGAATGAAGAACGATGAAACGTAAGATTGGTTAATTTTTCGAAGTGCAACTAGATCTTTCATTCCCAACATGAAATAAATTAGAAATTACTTTCGACAATTGCTCGATTTATAACGATACATTGTCAAACCACCACCTTTTCTTACACGTGAGTTTAAAAATAATTGAAAACTTACATCAAGAATTATTCAATGATAGAGTGATAAATTGACTCGAGATAAATTTACGTTAGGAATAACATCAAAATGTTCAGTTATCCTCTTTCTAAGCTTTCCGCTTCATTGACAGACATCCGTATGATCTTGACTCTTAGCTGAGGAATGCATTTATGAACAAAGTAACCGAAACAATAGTGAATATTTCCTCTTATCTTTCTAATTACTGTTCCTTGCGGTAAATTGAATATTCTGTTCCTTCCACGGCACCAAACATCAGAACTAATCAATTCCATCTTTTCTCGGAAAAGTATGATGTTTCAAATCAAATTCGTTTGACATGAGAGTGAAAGTATCCCGGTTCTACAGAAAAAACGCAATTTTCACTATTGGAGGCGGCATCTGGATGATGATGTAATAGTAAATTATTGTATTACAAAAATTAATAATTGATATCTTCATTTAGTGATGGGTTATAATTCAGCGCGAATAAAATCAAATTTAATATTAGTTTAGATTTATGATATCTCATACGAGTTACCGAAGAAATAAAAAGTCATTCACACGTACAATATATAAATAATTCACGTAGATACTTGGATTAGGTCACTACTATAATTTACGATGATCTCTAGCTATTTAAAATAATATTTTTTCCTCGAGAATTTAAGAACATGCATGCTTTTGCTTTTGCAACAAATTGTTCCCCAATCCATCCAGATGAGGGAATAATTTTGAGTTTTCACACAAAAACTACAATTGGATAACATAACTGAGTGATGAAAATCAAGGAAGGTGAATTATAGGATTCCATTCTTCGTTTTACAATGATGATGCTGGTGGTGGTAAATGTAAATACAACTTTAAAAGTTTCAAGAAAATCATGTGAAAGCAAATGCTATCCGAAAACTATAAGGTGAAGCCATTATTTCATATTAATCACCATCTCCAATACTCTTGAAAACGTCGTGATGTTTTGTAAAGACATATCATGTCATTTGGTGAGTAGTAATGTTGTCTTTATAAAGTTGTATGAAAATTCAAACAAATCTATGTAGATACGATTTTTGGTATAATTCTCATTATATTCAGGAAGAGACAAAGGAGAAAAAAGAATTTGGGTATTTGGAACCTATTTAGGTATCGATCTCAAAAAAAAACAATCATACACATTCAACTACAGTCATCTATTTGAAAATAATTTTACAGCAATTGACGTTTGATAATCTCTGAAACTGCTCATGTGGCTTACAACTAGCATCATGAGGAAAATTTTAATAATTTTGTGTTCTCTTCTTTTACACCTTTTCCAAAATGTAAAAGATCTCATTCATCATATATTTTCAACCGCATAAACTTAATTACGAATACGAATAAACTTAAATACGAATAAACTTAATTTCGTGTGCATAAATGACATAAATGATATGATTTTTCAATATCGTGTTTATTGGTCGAATAAGTTGAAGTTCGTAAAATAGTCGTTCGTTTTGCTTCTTTTTTGGTTTTGTCTCATCTTGCTTTATGTTTTCTTCTCTTCAGTGCACACTTCCAAGTAGGTTTTCGGTATATGAGAAGGGGGTTAAGTCATTTAATTAAGTTTGAAATCATTTCAACAAGGGTGGGATTATAATGGGTTGTATAAACGAAATTGATAATAATAATAATAATAATAAATTTATTGTCAGAAAGCAGTACAAAATGCGTATGACCACGTGGAGGACAATAAACTAATTTACTCTCCGGAAGCAAGCAAGGGGCCATCCCATCAATTCCGATCAAGAACCCTAAGGCAGAGGCGGATTCAAAACAAAAACAAAAAAACAATGAAATTGAAAAATAAAACATCCAGAAGTTATAACACATTCCAGTGTCCTTGACCTGAGAGGGTAAATATTTCGCACGTTTTCCTGTAAACTAATTTCCTGTAAACTATAAATGTAGACTTTCTATCATTTCCATAAAAAATTTGGTTATTTACTATAATTTTCCCTCTCTATTTCCACAATTCTGTGGAAGCAAGCGACGTAAGTTTGTAGCATAGTTCCATAGCAGTAAGATTCTATGACTCCCATAGCAGGATAACTGAAATTGAAGAATTCTTTCTTACCCGCCGAGTCGCTGAGCAACGCCGTCACCGCGATGAGAAGCGCGATCGCGCCCGGCGTCTTCAACTGGTTCATGGTGCTGTGAGCGCTGCCGCGGCTAATGGGGGCGAGGTGACCACGGAGGCGCGCATCCCTTGCTTCGGAAGGGATTCACAATCCAGCACACGACACACAGAATCGTCTCAATCCACGCAAGGCTTCAGGGCAATTATGCGCTTTCACACAGTATCAAGATGTAAACAATACATTTCAACGCATTCGTTTCCCTTGGAGTACGTTTAAACTGTTTTCGTCGTGTCACTCCAACGAGGTTTCTACAGATAAAAATATTCTGCAAATGTTGAAACGTAATATAGTTATTTAAAACGTCAACACAGTATTTTATTACTCAAATTACTTCAGTTCAGAATTTTTCATTCTTTGCCGGATAAAGTATAGTATTTCGTGTTTGAAAATAAAGTTAAGTCTATAAAGTAATTCAATACATTTGATTGAAGATTGAAGTATTTTACTTCGAAAGTCAACAAAGTTAACAGAGCATTTTTTTCGTATAATTTTAGAAAATCATCTGGGATGCATCAAGAGAGTTCATTATCGTGTAAAACATCAACGACATATTTCATGAAATATTTAACGCGTATATTATATTATATTATTTCAAAATTCTATTATTTGAGTACCAATAGTCTTGTGTCTACCAATAGTTATTTCATAATATAATATTTTTATTCTTTTAACTAAAGAAACGAAGTATTGTAATAAAATTAATAATTTCTCAAAATAATGAGGAAATCAAAATGAATTTCTCATCAATTGACCTTGCACATGAGTACTTCTACACCAGCTGATGGAAACATCGCAATGTCAGAAAACCCAAATCATGTGCACTACCACGACAATTTAAATATTTAGGAAACAAAATAGTTAATTATCAGTCAAACTTCATATTGAAAACACTGTGAATCTATTCTTTCAATTCAATATACTTTTACTTTCAAAAACTGCACGGATGAAATCATTTTTGTAACACGAGACTGCTCTTCTAATAATTACTGATAAACACAAAATGTCCAAAATGTTGATTCGCATGTCATGTAAATTCACTAATAAATCTAGTGTGGGGTTTTCATAAACGCATTATTGAAAGCAATCTAATATTTTAAAAAATTTCTCGCAATAACAATGAGACCTGTTCAATTGTAAATCAACATTTCTGAACACTCGGAATCAAAATGCAAACAGGAAAGTATAAGACACAACGCAAAAATGTACTATAAAGGTCGCACACTATCAACAACTACTCTTCATTGTTAAAACTTGGAGAGTCGGCAAAACGCAAGATACAATTCACTGTGCAATCCGAGGTTCGATTCCAGATTCGCGGCGCTGCAACGCGACGCCGCCGGCCGGAGCAGAGTGATGTGATCGCACGCGGCGAATGTGGGCGCTGCGCCGGCGCTGCGCCTCTCTCGAAGCGACTGACTCGATCTCCGTCCGGCGGCGCCCGCCAGCAACCAACGCGTTCGATACCCGAACACCCTCGACGGCAGCGCGTTCAGCGGCAAGGGCGCGAAGCTCTCGCGATGCGGAAGGACGGGTTACGAGGGTGCGAAAGGAGGAGAAAGAAGAGGTGGGGAAGAGTTGGATGAGAGTACCGTGTGAGGGTGGATGGCGGTTAGGGAGAGGGTGGCTGGGAAAAGGACGATATATCCATTCACAAAGATCCAAAGGAGCGACAGGCATTCACTGCAGGTATCGGTTGAGTCCAGATCTCCACCTTTTCATTCCTGTAGGGTCAACACAGAAATGGAATAACGAAGCCCTGCGGTAGCAAAGGATAATTTACTTCTTTATCTTTATTCATATATATAATTACATTTATTCATATTTTTATATTCAAATCTTCTTTACATGATACGTAATCAATCCAGTTCCATTATTTCTATTCTGAGATAAAGTAACCCACGTTTCAAATCACACCAAATCCACTCTTAATTTCGGTGCTTCCCAACTTGCGACGATCGCTCAAAGTCGACAAAATATCGTTTGACAAGACTATATAAGTACATTCGAAACCTAATTAAAAATGACATGTCATCGAGAAAGTCTCTCCAACAATTCAATATTATTTTGACTAAAGATGTCAGTAGGAAGTAACAGAGGTTTCTTTTGAAACTTTAAGTACTAGCGTAATATAGAATTAAATAACTAAAATATCTTAAATATGTCCAAATAAACAGAGTATCATGTACTTAGTGTGATTTCAACATATCTCAGCGGCCATTTAAATGAAATAATTGCAAGTAGAATTGATGGTGGAAACACTTATTTTTAAAGAAAGATCAACTTTGAAATCACGAAACTGACGGAAGTTTACTTTGATTTGTATTTTTTTTTTAACTTTTGCGTAGTTTATTTTACATAACATTTGTCTGTAGGCCACGAGAGATTAGAAAAAGATGTTTTCCTTTTTCCGAAATTATATTATTTCATCGTTATAATTCATAATGTTGTGTTATATAACAATTAGAATAAAAATAAAGAAAACAATTATAGTTCTGAGTGATTTGAGCGCTAGTTCCATCTTCAATTCTGGGCTTCAATCCCCGAAAGTAGATATGGATATTTCTCACATTCCTCCTGCACGAAACCCTAGTCAGAAAGAATTTTAAACATTCAAATCACTCTGCCTAATGGGTACCCATTGGATAATCAAGAACAGCAGTTTATAAAATTGTATAAACAAAAAATGTGTATTTCAAATATTAAAAATATCTGAAATAAAACTTAAAGAAATAGAAAATGGTAGATGAGTGTTTTATGTATTTCCCCTTTCACAAAAATGAATTCTCTTCTTAGTTCAATCAAGTTAGCGTATTATACGGCCAAGAGAACGGAAAAGCTATAAATGCTTTCAATTGAATATATATAGTTTACAGCTACTTTCAAGCACAAATTGTTATGAAAATCCAGCAACATTTGTGTATATTTTCAGTTTTCTCAGAACACAATGCAATGAAATATTATTCACCGTATTAAGACTAAGAGAGACGAAATTCTGCGTCTCTAATTGAACATTTGCTTCAGTTTATAATAGAAGGCGGCACGAAGTAGCCCTTTTTTCGACATTTTCTAAGTTGTGCGCAGCAATAACTCAATAAATAAATAAAATGCATATCTTTGCCCAAAATTATATGAGTATCAATTAACACTGAAATAAATGCAAGTATTTCCGAATTTGGTGTATTACAGCTGAACTAATCGTTGATATCCTACTGTCCGTGACCAAATTCGAAACCAATAATTGGACTAGCACTATTTGAAGAATGACACAAATTAACAATGAAAACCTGGGCGTATATAATATATGACATCAAATATATAATATATATGGACGTTGAAATATAAATATACTATTATTTTTATATAATGTTTTCTTCCCAATTTCTCTGCTTTGTAATACTAGAAACATTATACTTATCTTAATCACAATTTTATTATTTAAGTTCTAGTTAGAAGAAACAACAAATTGCTTGTTAGAGTATAATTCGAGCTATTTAACCATTAAAATATAAATGTTAAAAAAGGTGTCCCAGTTCTATAAGAATAGATTACACACTGTTCATTATCGCTAATTATCAACAACAAAATTAAAATATTGTTCATAACCCAATATTGAGGTACAGGTATAATGAAAAAATGTATACAATAAATCATAGTAATTAGTTTAGTGAATAATGTAACAAAACAATTCCTAAAAAGTAATTAAAATTAAAACGTGTATGGTTTCAATTATCCCTTATTACTTATCTGAAATGCTGGTTGCATCTCATCTGGTACTTCGAAAGTAACAAATGCTCTAGATAGGAGGCAGCAAAATACCAACTTATACCAGCGTTTCCCAACGACGATGTGCTTGAGACCTTGCTATGCAGGGAGTTGAGGAATAAAATGTAAAGAATGAATACGGTTCTGTTATCTCCATCACCTACCAATACACGATTATATCAGCATTCAAAATAGATCACCTCTTAAGACTTTGGAAGACGACATGCGAGTGTGCTTGTCAACCATTCGAACCACAAAGAAACTTTGAACAATGGGGTACAAAGTTTAATTTTCCCACTAGATATGTTTTACAAGACATTTTGGTATTGTGTATTTTTGGAAGATTTTGTTAATATTATGTATTGCGTATAATTAATAAATTTATATTCGACCAAAATAAAGAGACAAAATTTCTTCACAAAATGTCAATTTAATTAACGAAATATGGAAACAAAAATACAACTTCACAAGACGTCTTCATATCGTTGGGCGCCATCAACATTACAAAAGAACATTACATTACAAAATATGTGAGCACTGCTCACATCATATTAATAATGTCACAGGGTCAGATGTCACAGGGCGTAAACACATATTAAGGGTAAAACAAACTAGTGGCGCAAAACCATTGCACATTCTTTTCTCATATGCGTTTCTCAGTCTGCACTAAACGCTACATTAAAGAATTATATTTGGAGAGGGTTGTTTTTAACATGTTACTCTATATTTTGGTCGTCTTCATTTTACCCTATTTTAAAAGTTAATTGAAGAAATACTTTTACTAGCATCTATATAAAAAAATCTCTAATATACAAATTTTCTTTTGTTTTAGGAGAAATTAGATTTTTTCATTTATGTGGTTTTGGTCTCAACAACCTTGCCTGTTTACAAAGTCATTGCAAGGTTCTTTGCTATTCTGGTTAGCGTTCAATATCTTATTTCAACTACTTAATCTTGTGTCTTTACTCCTATCTTCTTTCTTGCTCCATTTCTCTCTTCATAATGTCTCGTATTTCTCCAATTTCACTAACAAATTCCCGAATTATTCATAATGTCCTATGGTATCAATGTACTCTCCTCTGCGTTCTATTTTGAATTTCCCCATTCGCTTCATTCTCTTTATATAGCGTGCTCGATCTTCACCATAAAGTGAGCAATTCCACCTTAGATGTTCTACATTTGCTGCCTCCTTACCACGCAGACACGTTGCTTCATCCCACAGTCCTCTTTTAACCAAATATTCATTGAAGTTTCCGTTGCCTGTTAGAAATTCTATCGAGTATGGAATTAATTTAAACCACTTACTTCGTTTATGTACAAATCTACATCCGTTATAAAAGCAAGTGTTTCTCTCCCTGTTTTGAGTTCTTTCAACGTACTTGCCAACCTTCTACCAATTTTCTTGTCAATAACATTCATGATCCCTTATCATCCTTATGTATGTATTCTCCATCTATGATGACTCCCCCTTCTATATCCATTAATTTGCAGTACTTCATTTTTGTGATAAATAAATCTAAAGGCATTATTCCATTGAGAACTTCCAGAACTTCAGGAGATACTTTCAATCATTGAGTTCTCTGTACTTTCTTTTCTATCACGTGGTAAACAATTCTATGTCCTCGGGCCATACTTCCATATGATACAATCGGGTTTATAGCCCCTTTATACAATTTAACAACTCCGTTGATCAATATTGAACTTTGTTAAACTTACCCTTAACAGGTCATAATATATCCTTTTGGCCTTGTCTATTATATATTCTTGTTGTTCAGTGAATAAAAAGCGATCATCTAAAACTAACCCAAGAAAACGGTGTTTCCTAAGTATTTCAAACTTTTGCCCTTATAACTTCAATTGGGACGTTCTTCTATTCTCTTTGATGTTACCAAACCACATGGCTTTTGTTTTAGCCACCGATAGTCGCAGTCCATACTTTTGTGTTATTTATAAACAAATAATAATAAATAAACTTTATTGTCAAATAAAGCAGTTACAAACTGCGTATGACAACATGGAGGACAATAAACTAGTTTACTCTCCGGAAGCAAGCAACGTCCTTCGCTTTCTTCAATAAACTCAAACATGCGCATGTAAACCCATTTGTCATATACTTTGCCAAGAGTTGGAATAAGTGCAATCAGTGAAAAGATGCAGTTTCATCTGATGAGAGGTTACGAGTGTGCATAGAGGTCGCGTGGGTGGATGTTTCGTTTTACCAAGAGCAACACACGAAGGAGATATTCCTATGTTCTCCTTTTAAAAGTAACTTATGAAAATGACACATCTTCAAAAATATACACTTTGATTACCATTGGCAATCTTCAAGCTACGCGCCATAAACATACAGACTTGATATGATTAATCATCTAGAATTGGTATTTGAACAGATTGAAAATGAATCAGAGAGGACTATTTTAAGATCACAATGTGTGAATCAGATTACTAATTATGTTATTCACCTGGATAGTAAGAAAACAAAGAGAAACAAAGTTGATGTAATTCAGGATCGTATGTTTAGAGCAGCTAAAGTATTTTTAAAAGACAATTCGGATATTATAATTACTAAAGCAAATTAAAGGAATGTTACTGTAGCTTTGGACAGAAAGATGTATGACTTAAAAATTAATGAATTACTTCCGGATGAACATACATACAAACGAAGTGCAAGAGATCCCACTTCTACTTTGCAAAATAAATGTAATAGTTTTATTCAGAACCTTGTAGACGGGTATTACATTGATAAGAGCACAGGTAACCAACTTAAATGCGGTAGCTCCTAGATTGCCGAAAATCCACAAAGGTTTCTCACTGGATGAGGAAGATCTTCTTAGACCTATTGTTTCGTGTATCAATAGCCCGTGCTATAATTCATCAAAATTTTTAAATAATATTTTCAATAAAATCACTGATAAACATACCTAACTCAGTTGAATTGAAGAAATCTCTTGATGAAATCATAAAAGATGAGCATGACTTAATGGTATCTTTTGATGTACTGGCATTATTCACCAACATCCCTTCGGACAATATCATTCAAATGATTATACGTAGGTGGTATGAAATTAAACCACGTACTAGGATACCCATGGGACTTTTTTTAGAAATATTAATGTTTATTTTAGAATCAGGTTATTTCACACACAATTAAACCATTTTTAAACAAATTTTTGGTATCGCGATGGGTGGACCAATTACCCCTGTCTTAGCTAAAAATTTTAATGAATGAAATATACATTGATGATCTGTTCTTGATTCTTCCAAAAGACAAAGTGGAATGAACATTAAAAGTATTTAATTCATACAATAATAGATTAAAATTAACGATAGAAAAATAAGACGATTGCAAATTACCATTTTTGGATGTGATGGTACACAGGAAACAAAATGGACAAATCGTTACCAATTGGTACCAAAAACCTTGCTCGTCAGGAATGATGATCAATTTTCTTTCTAACCAACTGCACCACCAAAAAATAAATAGTGCTTACAACTTTATAAACAAAGTAAACTCTCTTAGTGATAAATCTTTTCATGAATCGAACGAAGATATTATTACAAAAGTCCTTAAACTTAACGACTTTCCCCATAGGCTAATGAAATATCTCATTAATAAGGCGATTGTTAACAATACACAGGAAACTACCATCAGTAAAACACAAGAAGTCAAGTGTGTAAAACTTACATATATCAAGAATCTAAGTGAAAGGTTAAACAAAATCTTTAGACTAAAACCCCTAATGAAATGTTCGTTTTATAATAGGAAGAAAGAAGGCAATTTATTATCTAATCTCAAGGACACGATACCTAAAGAACTTAGATCAAATTTTATTTATAAAACTCAATGGTTAGATTGCAGTTTTATATAGAATGTTCCATCCAACATTACAATGCCAGGATGTACCAACAAAAACAATCGATAAAATCTAATAAAAAGAACACCGCATTGGCGTTAAAATATAATACTAAGGTCGAGAATACCAATTAATAGTGTACACATATATGTATGTATATCGTTCCGGCCAGCTAAGGACCACGAATGACGAGTACCAGTAAGGCTCAGTTTTTGTGTGAGTTTACTCACTAGACCCATCGTGATTACTCACTAGACCCATCTAGATACCGAGATCGGAGGAACGATCTATCTAGACGCTGTATCCGATCGAGACTGCTGTATCCGAGCATTACAGCTGTGGTTGTTAGTCGTAGAGGACGGCCTTTTCATTTTATATATATATATATATATATATATATATATATATATATATATATATATAAATAGAAATCATATTAACTAATAGGAGTGTTACTTATATAATATATAAATAATTATATATATCCAATTATTTATTAATGTTTAACAATTATAAGATCNGACGAAAGAGAAAGTGTAGTGGGAAGACGAGTTCGTTGGAATACAGACCCAGGGATTTCTTTTGAATAGGATCATAAAAATATGTCGAGTGTCTGGACATCCTACGCAGTTAGTTTGCGTAGAGTGAAGACAAATAAAATGGTATTGAATAGATGTAAGAGATGATTAACCAGATACGTTAGGGACATGTATTTTGAGAAGGCAAATAGAAAGTTACTATAGAAATTCAGGAGAATGATTAGGGTTAATTTCGAGACAGAGTCCAGAACCACGGGTGAGGTCATATGAAAAAAAACAGTGAAGACGACGCAGGACATTGACGCAGGACATGGTGGTAAACAAGTAGGCCTGGCTGACGAGCAACGAAGCTCAAGGGTTCGCAATGAAAAATGATTGACGATAGACAAGTGTAACGAGGGGACAGAAAACATCTGCATAAAAGAAGATGTAGGGTTTTAGAAGGAAAGGAAGTGTCAATGATAAGGGGACAGTGCCATTGAAATGAAATATCACTGACAAGGTCAAAGAGAGAAAAGGGCGACAGTCTTGTATTAAATATAACTCTGCGAAAAGATGAGGGCCACGAGACTACGTTGTGGCGTAGAAAGGATTTAATTGAAAGACACAAAATAGTGTGAAAATCAAGTATTGCTTTTCGTCTTGAACGAATAAACGTCATTCTAGATTAGCCAACCAAAAATACTCCACGTGGAGTGTTAAAGGAAACTATTGGCCAAAGCAAACCATGACGTCAAGAAAGGCGGATTCTTCTTGCTAAGTTTTTGGGGGTTTTGTGGGGATAGGTTTATATAATGAAGAAAACAGAGTCGTCCCAGGAGGATACCATGATAGTAGAGATAGAGAGGACATGATAAAGATTGAGAGGACATCGAGATTGAGAGAGCATTAGCAGCATAATTTTATCTTAGAGCATCAGTTTCGACTTAGAGCATATTTTTCAAGACATTGATAAGTTATTCAGAATTTATTCTGACTTAGAGCAATATTCATGCCTTAGGGCATTATTGATTATTCAGTGATTTTTCATTTTCATCATTAAGTTAAATGATGAAATTGTTTCTCTTGAGATGATTCGATGATCATACGTAAATCGATTTTCTTTCGAGCGTCAAAGACTTTCGACATAAAGTTCTCGGTTCGTGTGACTGCTCTTTCGAGAAAAGTAAATGGCGATGAACTTTAATTAACGCCATTAACTAGTCATCAAGTTGGACTGGAAGCAACTTCAATAGTTTTTCGTGATGCTACGCTGAGGGCGCCTAGTTCGGGTGGCAGCCAAGGCGATTGGGACCGGCGAAGCGGAGAGGCGAATGGTCTGGTAGTATTCGGGGTCATTCTTCCATAAGGAACTCGCCACGCCCACGTCATTTAGACAACTGGTGGACTAGCTGCAAGTACAAATCTTAAGGTAATTAGCATGACTGGCTGCGCCCAGTGCATCTGCTAGAGCGGCAAGTGGCAGTGAACTGACTGCAACGATGCCAAAAACTCTCGTGGAGCTTATCAATATTTAATGAACTGTAATCATCAAGGACAATCAGTATTGTGGATGATGTATATTTGTAATGTAATTATCTTTAAATTGAATTCAGATTGAAGCTGCTAATTAACCAGCATCATTTAGTAAAACCAAGTGTTATGGTTTATAATAAATGTGATTTTTGGGGTAATATAATGGGAAGTATGTGCATGAGTAGCTTAGGGTATAATTTGATGTATTTTATGTGTTGAACAATTAAACCAATTTTATCGAAGTTACGTTTTTCTTTAAGCAAGAAAATATATGTGTATTTCACGATAATGAAATGGGCTGAACCCCGACCTTTCAAATTTTAATCCAAGATAAAATGGAGAGCTTCCTAACAAGTAGCTGAGTGGGTATGGTAAGTCGAGTCTACCATACCACCAACCTTTCTTATTAATTCTGTTACAATCGGCTTTCCCAACTTTGGGCTAGATTACCTTGACATCCCTTTTTAAAATGTTATATATATATATATATATATATATATATATATATATATATATATATATATATATATATATATATATATATATAT
>NNCF01129553.1:678160-693329 GCA_002313205.1 Laupala kohalensis
GGAGGACAGCCGAAATAGTACGAAAGTTAAGAATACGTATTATTGTTTGAGAAAGAGCTCCAAGTGAAGCTAGCAACATAATATCGGAAGTACCAGTATGAATCCGAACAATTTGAAGCCGATTTTCGAGGGGAGAACTGGATGAACGAGGCACGTGGCAAAGGTAGCGCAGAAGGACGAGAAGGCAGGTCAAGGTCACTAGACGACGGCAGCTGAGCAGCCTGTTGAGAAGGAAGGGTATTTCGGATGGTGAGATCGGACAACGATTTTGGAAGAATTATTCGCTGGTGTGAGTATACGTCTTGCGAGACGAACATTGTTCCTGAGTGTTTCGTGAACTAGGGAGTGTAAATTCATTTTTGTAATTCGGTGCCAATCAGTATCTTGTAAAGGAGAAAATTGCATTGAAATTGTATTAGTTCGAATTCACTGTAATTAAAATTGAGAATCATTCCGAGAAGAAAGAAGAGTATAAAATAAAGTAAATTAATGAACTGTTAATAAAACATCAAGAGAGAAATAGTCAAAGCTCATTACGTGCTTGTTGTTTTTTGAATATTGTATTAAATTTTAGTGTATTAATTTCAAGTGTAATTGCACGATCTATGATTTTTGAGCTGTAGTTAATGTTACGCAATAGTTTGAAAAGAATTGTTTGCATGTGTTTTTTTGATTTTTATGGGGATCATTAGAATATTGTAATCACTGTGAATGTTAACTGTATTATGTGCTACTATCAAAATATACGGTGGTAAATCACATCAGAAGTTCCGAACCTTATTTATTTATAATTATCATAACGATATCCTTATTATTTGTTCCCACTGAATAATATCAAGTCTATTTGGGTACGTTAGATATTATTGGCGCCCGAACAGGGACTTCGATGTATATTGGTCACCTTATAAAATATTTCTTTACGCATTGATTCAGACTTTGATGCATATTGGTTACATTATTGGATATTTTTCTAGGCATTTAAATTCAAGATTCTGGTTTAATAATTTTATCAAGTTTGATAATTCGTGTATTTGTGAATATTGAGGAACTTATATTTCAAAGAAAGTGCCGCGTGTATTCTGATATTAGTTGTGATATTTTTTTTCTCTGCTATTGTGTGAAGTGTGTTTTTTTTTCAGCAAAAAAGGGCATATTGTGTATTTCTTTTCAGGTATTTTGGGGGTGTAAATTTGTGTATCAAGCAAATTCTTCGAAATCGTGCGTTCGATCCAATAGGCGAGATGGCCGATAGATTTAATGTGGGGAGAAACTTAGAGGGGATGGGTGAAGATAGTGATGATTCCTTGGTAGAATTGGCAACGGAGACGGAGGAGGAAAACGAGGTTGTTACCGATGAGGCAATAGTCGGGGAACAGGCAACGACGTCCGTGTCGAATGCAGCTGATTCAGGGGTCATGAGCGTGAACATGGATCAGTTGATGCAGATGATGGGGCGAATGATGGAGGATAAGTTTGAAAAAAGTTCTCGCGAAGCTAAAAAAAATTCGGAGGAGCTGCGGAATGAAATGCGTAATAGCTCTCGCGAAACTAGGGAGAATAATGAGAAGAATTCGGAAGAGTTACGAATTGAAATGCGTAGTTCTTTAGAAAACAGCTCCCGCGAAGCTAGGGAACGGGATGAAAAAATGAATGAAAAATTAGATAAGAATTCGGAAGAGTTAAATGAAATGCGAATTAGTACCGAGGCATTGCGCAATGATATGAGTGCTAATTTTAATAGATTAGACAATAAAATAGAAGCGAATGCTAGGGAATTGGAAACACGTGTGCAGGAAAGTAACCGGGAGTTAGAAACTAAACTAACCCAACTAAGAAACTTACAAACTAAGACATGAAAATAAAACGCCGAATTTGCAAGAAAAAGTAGTTCAAACGAATACATAAATGAAGGGATACGTTATATATTACGCAAAAGTAAATCTGACGTAGAAAATGAACTTGAAAGGTAGCCATGGCATCGCTAAAAGAGATTTTGTTTAGTGATATTTTTGTAACTGCTCATGAATTGAGAGCTCTCATATTGCGTGAAATACCGATACGTCTTAGATTCCCTCGTATATTTCCGTAGTAGGAGGTCCAGGTGAATTTAGCATTCCAGCCGTGAAGATTGAGCCAAAGATGAAAGTAGTCATAACGAAATTTAAGTTTGTGCTTACATGAAATTTTCATAGCGTACAATATAATGTTCTCGTTTTTTGCATATTGTTCATCAGATTTAGCTTATTATTGAATTTATTATCATTATTTTTATTGAATTTCAATCATTAATATCTGACGTTAGCGTCTTGACGATTGAGATTTTGTTAAATTTTAAGTTTAATACTGAATGCACTCGAGCCCTAATTTAAAAAATAACGTTTTGTGTGCTGATCGGCTCGTTGCTCGACCACCAAGAAAAGGTATGGAAAACACGAGCAGTTGCCTCACGGCCGAACTTGAAGAAGTGTTGACATTGGTTCGTCAAGCGGAAATACGTGCCGTTTTGATGGTTACATAGATATTATTTCAAACCCCTATAAAACACGCATTACCATACATTTTACCCTTTAGAATTTACAATAAATATTTGTAGAAAGGTTAATTCAATCCGAGTGCTTTATATGTGTATTAGAAAGAATCAAGTCCTAAGGCGCGTAAGTATGCGGTGGTAGTGCAATCTGTCTGTGGGAAGTGGAGATGTGTTCGGAGCTCATTTAATTTTACGAGTATGAGTAGTAACTATTGAGATAGGAGGTGTGAAGTAAAGATTTTAGTTTTAAGAAATCTGGCGAGAGACACGTACTACAAACTGTAAATGAAGCAATGATTGTGATGATAGCTCATCAGAATAACTTTCGCAATTCAAAGAAATTTCGAAACCAATGTGTCATAAGCTCGCGTGATATCAACGTTAATGAAAAGTTATGTTCTGCTCGGCATTACACAGCAGGAAGTAATTATCTTGGTTGTAATAACACGATTACCTCACAAAGGGAATATTATGAAACATTCATGAACGAAATAGTTCCTTCGTCCACTTTCTGAGGTTTTGTACGTGGCCAAAGGATAACACTTCATCACTTTCATGATTCTCTAAACAACAGAAATTTTAAATAGTCTTGAGATTTAAACTATTTTAAATAATTTATTTAATAAAAACTTGAAGACCAATATTATTTTGAGACTTGAACAAGATTCTGAAGTTAAAAGAGACCACTTCGTAAATCACGTCACTTCACTATTACTGTAAAAACAAACTACCTCAGACCTAAGGATTTATCTGGTAGAGACCAGGAGTCGTTCGTGAGGCGACAGTGGATACATGACAATAAAATTTACACCGGAAGATGGAACACAGTTCTAGGAGACACGAGAAGGCGATTTCAAAGCAACAAACGACGACATGAGACGAAATAAACAGAACGATTCGTTGAAAGTTTCGATCTTCGATACTTCGTGTTAATCGATATTCGGACGAAAATAGTCAAATATACATCTGTTCATATCATTAAGCATGTAATAAATTAAAGCTTTGTTTTTCTGCTTTTATAGAGAAAGCGACCGGGCGAGGCCAGCTTCTCATGACGCATTCAATACATTATTTTTATTATAAAATCGAGAGAATCATTAGATTTTACTCCAAAATAAACTAATTTTATTATCCATTATTGTGCAGCATTGAAAACTAACAGAGAGGGCATAATAAATTCAATATTAACATGTCGAGGAGGAAGAATATTAAATAAGATTCTTTTTTGGAAGACACGAAGAGAGGAAAGCATAATTACATATTCGAAAAAAATACGTGTTTAGAGAGAATTTTACGCGGTAAGAAATATATACCTTATTTTCCCGACTTTCATATCATGATACTACTTATATTTAATGTATCTTTGCTTGGTGAGCTACTTGTTGACACACATGTTCTCCTAAAAATGCGTCATCCTGTTTAACATCGAACACTGTTTGAATCCATGCGCAGACACGCGTTTTACCTCACGAACGTCAACATTGTAGCTTGAAGCTGACTTCTTGTTCATGTCCCATCTACTGCTCCTCCCCCCTCTCTTCTTCCCACGGGTCGTCACCCCTTGCGGAGGCGCCAACACCGATTCGGCGACTTTAATGAGATACGGACCCTGGGGCCACCGAGTTGGAGAACTGTCAGTTGTGGAGAGGGGTGGGGATGTGTCTCTGCCCCAACTCCATTCATTCAATTCTTCGTCTTGTTCTTTGTCCTTTGCTTGTCTTCTCTTCCTCTCTTCCTCCCTTTCTGCCGCTGCAGTGACCTCGTGAGTGCATTGGGAAATGGAGGAGGTGGCTGGGCGTCGCTGATTATAGTCCTCTGCTTCGCGTGGAGTGCGATAATGAATTCGTCGGTGCTTGTTAGAGATGAACAGAGAGACTGTTGAACGTTTAGATTCTTTTTTGGTTGCATTATCTTTTATTCTTTCCTTTCTCTTTCCAAGCGAGCATTTCCTCTTATTTTAGCATGGAACAGCTCATCAAATAATCGAACCTGGTTTCGCATTCCAATATTACTCAAAGCATATATTCAACGTTTTGTAAGCTGTTCTGATTTATTAGGGGTTATCTAAAAGTTTGTCAATAGAAAATAGTATTAAATTGCGATGAATCACACCGTCAGGTAACAGATTAATTATGTTATGTAAATAGAATGGGAAAGGGACCGAGATTCGAACTCGGAACCCACAGTCAAGTACTTCCTGAGGGAGTCGCCTCATATGAGAATACTCATCTCATTAGAGGTATGTGGGTGAAGGAAGTTGAATGTAAATGTTTGGCCAGACCCAAAAGCGAACGGGGTGGCGCAGTTGGTAGCGCATCCGACAGTCAGTTGCTACTAGGATGTTTGGCACAACGGTCGTGTACCTGGCTGATCGGAGCGAGTGGTGTTAGTGCACCGCCTCGCGTGGGTAGACAAGCTGACGTGTTATTCGTGTTCTTTCCTTTATAGGAATTGTTATAGTGTGGGCAAAATTATCATAGCGAAGAGTTTATTTCAGTTGTGCAATGTGTAGGGGCAGTGCCCCTGCACAACGGCAGGCGAACATGACCTCGCGCCCCGGTATGAAAAATGCTGTGGTGATTGACTATGCTGAATCCATCACTGTTGGGGGCTGCGTAAGGAAAATCGCGGACGTGGTTACTTCAAGTTATGCATCCCGTATAAGAGGTGGAAGTGTGTGGATTTATTTGTTGAATGAAGAAGCAGTGGAAAAAGTAATAAGTGAATGGCATGTGGTTATTAATTATGTGGTTATCAGAATTCCAGTAAGAAAGTTTGGTAACCGAGCGGTAAATGTAATTTTGCACAATGTATCACCTAGCACAGATGAAGTTATTAACCATGATATGGTATCAAGATATGTGAAAGTCGTAAGCGACATTAAAGAACTGAGATTAAGACTCGGAAATGATTTGTCTCATGTGATATCGTTTACGCAATTTGCGTATTTAATACCGAATGTGGAAAATTTGCCAGAAACAGTTAACATAAATTTCAGGGAATGGCTTGGACTATTTATTTGCGTGAGGAAGATAATAAATGTTACAAATGCTGGAAATATAGGTACTTTTCTCGGGAATGTACGGATCGGGAAGAAAAAGAAGAACGGACAACTGACGTGGAAAAGAAAGACAACAAACGCGGAGGTAGCAGTATCGTTGGAGCTTTACCTTCTCCATCGAATCAAGCGACACTCGCGGAAGTGGTGCAAGGGAAGGGCTACTAAAAGCGCCAAGTAAACCCCGGTCTGATAATGTGAGGGAAACGGCAAAGATAAGAAAGAAGAGACCGCTTGCAGAGAAGGAAATGAAAGCGGCGAAAAGACCAGAAAACACAAGAAAAGAAGAAAATAATGTACAAGAGAGAAGTGACAATATTATAGGAAATGTAATAGAAGAAAACGTAGAAGGGAAGGAAATAGTTGAAAATTTAGGTGTGGTCCCTAAATGTTCCGGAAAGAAGAGTGAAGAAAAGAAGACTGATACTTATGAATCGTCTGTAGAACAGGAAAAAGGTGCGGGAGTATAAGAATTCAATATAATCATGAAAGATAGTAAGAAAACATGTGCGAATAATAGTAGTCAGAATAATGGCGAAGAAAGACAGTTAGTTACTAAAAAGGTTAGTAATTATGAATTTTATGATAAACTTTTGAATGATATGGTCCGATCAGAAAATTGACAAAATGTGACTAAAAGACAAGCGGTAATTGTAATGTATTATTCGGTCAGACACAAAACTTTAAGTATAGTAAAAGAATATACGAAATATCAGGTTTTATTTCCACCCGTATTAAATTTAATGGAACAAAACTGTGAAGATCAAGAAGGGAAAAATCATATTCAAGAACTGAAAAAGTTAATAGAGAAGAAAGACACAAAAATGTAATTTTTTTGTTTGTTTCTTGGTGTTGTTTCGTAACTTTATCCTTTCATAAAGATGGCAAAGAATGTTAAGACGATAGTGACGTTGAATGTTAACGCACTACGATCAGAAACAAAAAGCTAATGTTACAATAATATTTACGAAAGAATGAAGTTGATATTTTATTACAGGAGGTAGCAATCACTAACTTTAATTTACTGAGAGGATACTATAGTATTGTAAATGTGGGGGAAAACAAAAGGGGAACGACAATTGTTTATAAAAATTATTTTGTGTCTGAAAACATAGAACCGATTCTCTCTGCGAGAGGAATTTAATTTGTTAATGACATAACTATTATTAACATTTACGCACTATCAGGAAATAATAATAAAAAGAAAAAAAGATTTTATAATAGTGCTCCTATTTGCTAATGCCAAAGAAAAAAATTATTTTCGCGGATCACTTTAATTGTGTGCTAAATAGTAATGACCGTCTAGGGAAGCCGACATATCGTGAAGCATTAAAAAATTAGTTCAGTAAAGGAAACTTTCAGATATTTGGGAAAGGAAAAAAAATGTGTAATTCACTTTCCTACATAATGATGTAGGGTAGCGAATAGATCGAGTTTATGTCTCTGACGTCTTCGTGTCGGAGGTGACTTTTATCTGTGTTGATACCATACCTTTCAGCGATCATGTTGCTGTTCTCTTCCGACCGGTGATACATCATAGCCGCGGGTCAGATGACGTATTATTGGAAGCTAAACATGTCTTTGCTGTTCCGTAACAAAATAAAAGAGGCATTCAAGGAAAAGTGGAGTAATTTGGAAGAAAAAAAGAAATTTTATGGAGATATTGCTGAGTGGTGTGACGGTTTTGCTAAATTACGAATAATGAAATTTTTTCTATGACAGTCAATTATGAAAAAGAGGAATGAAGAGGAAAAAGGTTAATATATATTACAGATGCCTACAAGAATACTATTGAAAAAACGTTAGATAGAGAAGACTTCCAGAATGTAAATTGTTTCAAAGCAATGTTATTAAGTGAATATAGGAAGAGATTAGAGGCCGTCAAAATTAGAAGTAAGGTCGGGACAAAAATTAACCAGGAACTGACAAGCGTGTACCATCTTGTAGCGGAACGAAGACGTGAAGTCAACAATTTAATTAAATTTATAGAAACTGAAGAGAAGACGAAAGTGAATTCACAGCAAGATATTATGAATGAAGTGTATAGATATTTCCTTGAATTTTTTGGCACTTCTAGAATAGGAACTTTAAAGTTGAGTGAAACTAAATAACTGTAAGCTGAACCCGGAAGCTGTAATTCATTTGGAAGATGAAATAACCTGTGACGTGTTGAAGCAAGCGATTTGGGGCTGTGCATCACCTGGAAGTGATGGCCTGTCAGGTGAATTTTATAAAGAATATTGGAATATAATTGGAAATGATTGTACACAGGTGGTTAAAACTGTACTTGACCGCGGCAAATTAACTTCATCGCAATATAAAGGAATCATAGTAAAATACCAACAGCACAATGCATAAATCAATATCGACCGATCACTTTGTTACATTTTGATCGTAAAATAATAGCAAGAATGTAAGGTGCAAGAATAAAGACATTAATGAACATGCAGCACAGACTGCAGAGTTATTGACAGAACAATGTCAGAAACAGTAAAATACATTCGAGATATTATTGCTTATAAAGAAATGTATGATAGAAATGGGGGAATACTGTCAATTGATTTTGAACAGGCATTTGATAGGGTAAATCATCAGTATTTATTTCATGTAATTGAGCGACTGGGATTTGGAAAGAGCTTTTTCGGGTGAGTTCAAGCATTGTATAATGAAGCGAATTCTTGTATTCAGATCAATGGTTTCATGTCAAAAGAAATCAAAATAAAATGTGGGGTGAGGTTGCCAATTATCAGAAATGCTGTTCTGCTTAGCTCTAAACCCCCTGGTCATTGAATTACATGCAAAGTTAAGTATATCTTCTAAATTAAGAGAATTGAAGTTAAAGCTTATGCTGATGACGTAACAATAGTTACAAATAGTAACAAGGAGGGGGAAGATGTCTTGCAAATGATAAATTACTATTGTCAACAGTCCGGTGCAAAAATAAATTTCAGGAAGACGAAATACTTGCAGCTGGGAAAGGATGGAACTATAAACTGGAAAAAATAGAAATAGTTTCCGAAATAAAGATTCTGGGTTTATGGTTAAATAATTATGTAAATAACATGGCATATAAAAATTATGACATAATAGTAAATGCTGTACAAGGATTACTTAATGATTTGGTACTAAGTAATTGGAATCTGCAACAAAGAGTTTGGTTTGTGCTGACGTATCTTTTAGCAAAAGTATGGTACGTTGATCAGGTCCCAACAATACCAAAGGTGCATGTTGCAAAACTAAAAAAATGTGTTGGACAGGTATTGTGAAGTGGATGAGTGTCTCGAGTGCCTCTGAAAGTGCTGTGTAATCCCAAGTCTGAACGTGGTTATGGCCTGAATGCAATTGAGGAAATACGAGGCACTATTAGCAAAGGAATTAGTAAGGTCACTTCAGGATGTAAATACATTCTCAAGCTATTGGTCACAATATTGGATAAATGAAGGAGCTGAAAACCCTCCAAATCTGCAAATTATACCTCACATTCTCAATATAGTTCAGCAAACTATGAAATGAGTGGTATATTGCAATGTAATATATAAAGAAATAATGGATAATAAGATAGGTAACAAAATACTGACATCAAAGGAAATTTATAAGGAAAAACAAAATTATCTAAGACCTAAGATAAGAATGTGCGAAAAAATCCTGGGGTTAATTAGAAATATGTATGGAAAAGTGTCCAAGGGTGAATTCCTGCCAAGTATAGTATGGTGGAACCAAGTAATTCACGGTATTATACCCACAAGAAAAAGATTAAATGAAATTAATATGTCACAGAGTAGTAAATGTTTAGAATGTGACTTGGAGGATACATTACTACACAAATTAAAGGAATGCAGAGTAATCAGGGTTACCAGAAAATGGATAAAGAAAAAAATGGCTGTGATAATGAGAATATCTGAATGGAATATTAATGATAAGATAATAATACAACCAGATCATAATTTCATACCGAAATGCAAAAACAATGCTTTGACATGACTAATTGGAAACTATTTATTTTATACAATGTATCACCAAAATGTAGATACATTCGAATTGCAAGAGTATTTTAGAATAAGATATGGGAAAGCTTTAAAAAAGGGGGGAAAGAATTATTTGGAAAGTATATACAAAATTTTGCTTATGGAGAATTCGTAAACAATGTTGCATATGAAGAGAAAAACCAGGTGCATACTGTTAGGTAGAATAGCAAAGAACATTTTGGATATCGGACGATGCACACGTCTTATCGCGATGGTGGGGCGGCAAGTTAAAGAAAGAAAAACGAAAAAAAAAAACAGCGGTGGTCTAGTGGACGCGTCTCCGCTTCCGCGATACCGGTGAACCATAGAGCGTGGATTCAAATCCTTCTCGGCCAGAGTAAGTGAGGTTTTCGGCTAGGATTTCCCTCACCTACCCCCAGACAAATGTCGGCTCGGTACCGCAAGTTCCCCGGTAACCCAATATCTCTTGTTCCCAAGTCCAGTGGTAAGGTGGAAGAGCAGACCGCACGGCCTGAACCTCGCCAAAAAGACATTTATTACAATTCGATATTCGTATTTACATTCATTACAGTTCGAAGTTTACCCAATATCCTCATTTTACTCGCGTATTTTGTTACAAATTCCTTAAAATACTGTTTAATAGTTTTACTGATCATCAAAACGTTCGAAATCCCTGAAATAACTCCTTAATTTTTACACATTTTCCTTGTTACTTTACTGGATAAATACTTTGTATCAACTATGTATCAAGCCTTTAACATCATATACAAAAATATCAAATCGAAACTTTTAAGAACAAGAAGATTTAAACCAATATACTCCACATTGCCATGCAGCGCAATAACATTTTACTGCCTTCTTTTTCACTGAGTGAAGAAGGTGAGATTGTTTCGAGGTCGATTTTTTTATTTCGAAGAAAATTTGGTATAAGCTGGAACGAATTTATTTTGGCGTTGTAAATTTCTTTCAGTCTTCCAATTCATGATCTATTCCTTTTTTCTTTTTGGTTCTCCAAACACCTGAAATGTGTTTCTTACACTTCTTCCCGATGGCCTCGAGGAAGAATTCGTGCTGTACAATGTCTCTTTTGGTTGGCTCTGAGTATGTTACTTCCTCTAGAAGATTCTCTTGCATATTTTTAGAAAATTTATTGGCATCTTCTAACACCTCATATAGGTCGGGCAATTTTAACAACCATTCTTCATTTTCACTTTCTTGTGCTTCTTTCTCCTTTCCCTTCTTTTATATTATTATTTGCTTTTTGTCAGTTTTTGCCCTTCCTTATCAATCAACTCTTGTTTTCTACCGTAGAGCAATAAACGCAGTGCAGTAAGGTGACCCGTTTCGTAGTGCATGTGTCCTTCAAACCCTGCCTGGTGCGCTGGTTTAAATCCCGAGTGATAAAAGTAGAATTTGCGGAGGTGGACAAAGAGGGTTCATAGCAGATTATTTCGGGGCTCTCCCATTTCCCCTGCCTCTCATTCCAGCACACATATCACTCACCATTTACCCTTCACCTGGCACATCACCCTTGTCTTTTCCGTCTTTTAAAACGGTATTAAGACTCTTAAGAGAGTAATTTATGTAGGAAAAAATTCCTCATCAAATTCTGCCTTTTGTGCATTTAAGAAAGATGAAAACTGTCTTTAAATTCAAAAAATTTGGACGAATAGTATAGATTTTACGAGCGTTTTAGTTTCAGAAGCAGCCGCCGTCGTGTGTTGCCTCGAGAGGACCAAACAGAGCATTCGACTGGCGCGGCACCCGGCGTGAGGTGCTTCACGTAAAGGAAACATTTTCGACTATCCTCAAGTATGTAGAAGAGTTCACAACAAAAACACACGATCGAAGCCGGGGAGGATTACTAGTACATGTATTATATAGGAATGTTAAATTCATGTCTACGTAGAATACCCTGTAACATCTCTGGGGTTAAAGATACCTCTTTATCGAATCAGGATTAGTTAACAAATATAGACGTGATTTTTCACCAAACAGTGAATTGTTGTATTAATCATGCAATGCAGGGGAAAGTTATATCGAGGACTCGTATACAGTTTCCTGAACTTTCATGCGCAAAGCGAAATGAACAACCTACTTTACAAGTTATGTTTTTATAGGAAGACCTGCATTCGAAATAACTTCAATCCATCGTCATGATAAACTGTTGTAATAACAACATGCTTACAATTAACTTCATGAAATTGACTGTTAGTCGATATTTACATGGAATACATAAACCAGAACTGGCGTATTTTCATGGCAACACCAAATTTCGAAAAAAACTTTTTCGACATTTGAAACAATGTGCGTACAAAAAGATCACCGCTGTCCTATCATACCTTATCATACAGTGTAGTTACAATCAAAAGAGCATTTAAGAGTAATTGTTTGCTTCTATTTCATTTTCATCCGTAGTTTTTGTGGACAATAAATAAATAATTGCAAGTGAGCTATGAAAATACGTTTTGAGCAGGGAAACCATTCGGTACCTCCCAAGGAATAATTTAACGTAAATATCAGAATGAAGACAAACCTCTTTCCGAGGAAATCTGTAAAAGAAAGGTCACTAGAGTTACGTAATATTGGAAAAGCGGCATATAATATTACTTATAAAAAACAATGTTTAGACTGCACGGCCACTTATATAGAATGATCCACTCAATACTACACACTCAATACTACACATACAATCACATTTTTTCATTTGCAACCACACCTGCCTGCCAAGGACTTTACCCAGCACGGTTTACACCTGAGACCGTCTGGGAAACAACACTTCGGTTCTTTCCTAGCTTCACATCTGACCTCACATCATCCACCTGCCCCACTACCCACTCCTACACCTCCTCCTGCACCTACCTCATCTCCTCCTCCACCTCCTTCTGCTCCTACCTCATCACCATCTCCTCTTCCTATCTCGACACCCAATTCTTTTCCTTTCCCTTTTCTTTCACCTACTGCTTCCTCATCTCGCACGTCCTCATCTATTCCTCCTGCCGCCCCCAAACAGTTACAACTTGCGCTCAGGAGTACGATGTAGTACTCGAAGGTGACAATCGCGTTCAGGTGCAGTGAGCGGGCTTGATCCGGAACTAGAAGCTGTACCAATTTCAAATTCCTCTCCACAATCTAACGTCGATTCCATTTCTCGTGAGTCACAAACTCTTTGCGAAAATAAAATAATTATATTTCATCATAATGTCCAATCCCTTTCAAACAAATTGACAGACATTGAAATTCTGGTACACGAAAATCGATTCGATTTGCTATGCCTCACAGAGCATTGGCTTTCAACTAACAACATCAACGATACTGCTATTTTTAATTGCTATTTAGCAAGTTCTTACTGTCGGCAAACATTTAAAGGCAAAAATCCCCACGGAGGTACGTGTATCTACGTTCGTAATAATATTTTATCTTCTCCACTGACAGACTACGAGAACTTCTGCGTAGATAGTGTGTTCGAATTTTCTGCAGTTAATCTGACCGACACCGGTATTGTTGTTTTGTGTATTTATAGACCTCCTCAATCAGATCTTGACATATTTTTTCGGAACTTCGAAAATGTTTTAGAACATATCGCACATAAATCTACTAAATCTATCGTTATATGTGGCGATTTCAACGTCGACTTCCTGAGTACATCCGACTCTGCACATACACCAGTTAATCGATTCAAGAATCTTATCGACTCCTTCAACATTATTACTACAATAAACGACCCTACTCGCCTCTCCGGCTCATCTCAAACATTGCTAGATCAAATTATAGTCAACAATGGAATCTCGCATCTCTCTGAAGTGTTTATCGTCAAATACAGTGATCACCTTGCTCAAGTATTGACTATTAATAATAAACTAAAACCACTTAAAATCCTTTACAAATTTACAAGAGAGTTAAATGACATAAATAAATCCATATTTATAATTTATTTGCGTAAAGAAACATGGAAATATGTTTACAATTGCCAAAACACCGACGACAAATTCAATGTACTTATCTCAATATTCCTAAAACATTACAACTCTTGTTTTCCCATAAAACGCAAGTTAATTAACACAAAGAAATACAACAGTTGGATCACCCAAGGGATAAGAATTTCTTCAATAAACAAACGCCGTTTATATTATCTTTCAAAACGCTATAACCAACCACCCGAATTCCATAATTATTTTCGTAAATATAAGACTATTCTCCGAAAAGTAGTCTATGCAGCTAAAGTNACGACAGGCATATACTAAAATCTAACAACCGGATGAAATCCGTGTGGAATATTGTTAAAAATTACACGTCAACTTCTGAAAACAGCGAAGAAAATGTTTCTTTACTAAACGATGGGAAAATCGTAACAAATCCTCAGGACATCGCAAATTTGTTTAATTCTCACTTCTCAGAAGTTGGTAAAATAACGAACTCAATATATCCAAATCAATGTCCTCCAATTATATCCACCCACGTACCCAATTCTATGTTCACTTCCGAAACTAACGCCAGTGAAGTCATGAGAATCATCAGCTCATTAAAAAACAAATTTTCAACAGGCGTAGATGATATACCTGAGTTTATTGTTAAATTTTCGTCCCATGCTATATTAAATCCACTCATAAATATTTTTAATAGTTCTTTATCGGAAGGGGTGTTTCCTAAAATATTTAAGAGAGCTAAAGTGAAACCTTTACACAAGAAAGGAAACAAACTTAATATTGGAAATTACCGACCAATATCTCTACTACCCACTTTCTCAAAAATCCTAGAAAAATTGTTCTATAAGCGTCTTCTAGATTTTTTATCAAAATATAACATTCTCTCTGACGATCAACACGGTTTTAGGAAATCCTTTTCCACTACAAGCGCCATATTTTCCTTCTTAAACGATGTTACCACATCTCTTTGCCGTGGAGAAAATCCTCAGGGTGTTATTCTTGACTTATCCAAAGCATTCGATGTCATTGATCCCGAAATTCTCCTTTCCAAATTGCATTCTTTAGGCACTCGTGGACTTCCACATCAATGGCTAACTTCTAATTTAAAAGATAGATATCAACAGGTCGAAATATCCTATACTAAAAATAAAATACTTGAGCGTTGTCTTTCAGAAGCAAAGCCACTTACTTGCGGAGTACCCCAAGGATCAATTCTCGGCCCTATACTCTTTTCATTGTATGTAAACGACATGTCATCATCCACATCAGATTTCAAAATGATTCTTTTTTCTGATGACACTAATTTACTGTGTAAGCACGCCAATGCTCAAAACGTTTTGTCTAAACATTCGACTTGGTTGCATGCAAATCGTCTCATTGTAAACACTGACAAAACAGTGTCTATGTCATTTCACAATAGTAATACAAAATCTTTACCCCAGGTTTCTCTTTCTTTAAACGGAACACAATTAAAAACTNAACTGTTACGAATACAAAATTCTCAGGTCACCATATTCAAGACAACCTCAAATGGAATTGTCTCGTTGACAATCCTAATTCCCAATTAAGCAAATCGTGTTACGCATTCCGAAACTTAGTTAACGCAGTTAGTCCACGTATTTCCCGTTGCGTATATTTTGCAAACGTTTACTCCCATTTACGTTACGGC
>NNCF01129553.1:694030-711531 GCA_002313205.1 Laupala kohalensis
TTATGATTTTTAAACACTATACTCAGAATAATCTATAGTTCGATAATAACTTGAACATGTAAATTTACAAACATATTTGCATTAAATTACAAACATATTGACATTATATATGTATTATAGCTCGCAGATAACTTTTTATCTTATCTAGGAACTTTGGCTGAAATTTTTGAATCAGCCTCTGCCTTAGGGCCCTTGATCTGAATTGATGGGATGGTCCCTTGCTTGCTTCTAGAGTGTAAATTAGTTTATTGTCCTCCACGTGGTCATACGCAGTTTGTACTGTTTTTTTACAATAAATTTATTATTATTACTACAAAGCCAAGATGTACCAGTAAAACACTCCATAAAAACTAACAAAAAAACAGCATTAGCCACATATATTTTCACTGAAAAACTTAATATTGACGTAGATAATTTTATTGTCATTAAAACTGTCCGGGATGAAAGGAAGCTTACATGGTTGGAGATGTTGTACATCAAAAAAATCGAAAAATACTATAAACCATAGAACAGATACATCAGGTTGCATTAGTTTGTGTGATAATATGTATAGTAAATTTTACAAAATCACATAAGCATCAGAAATAAAATAATAGAATATAGCAGTTACACAGGTATTATAAATCTGTATGGTAATTTTGTAAATAAAAGAAGATTTATACGAGTTTAGGGAAAGAAGTAGATTAAATTACAATTACTTATAAAAAAATATATTAATAATATGTAATTATATTGTATTAAAGTGTTCAATTTAATACTCAACTGTTAGTAAGTGCATTTCAAGAATATAGTGTATTCAAAACATTTAATATGTTAATGTCATACTGTGTGTTGTGTTTTGTGATATTGTGTATTGTTTTCTTGATATTATGTTTGGTATTGTAAATTGATATTGTGTTGTATTTGTTAATTTGTTTTTTAATAATGTATTTTATGAAATTTTGTTAGTATTTTGTGATACTGTGTTTTAATTCTCTGATAATACGTGTTTAGTAATGTATAGTGTAACGCACCTTTTGTAATGTAAATGTGTAATAGGTTTTGTAAAAAGTAATGTATTTTTTGATAATTTGTTCTGTATTGTGTGATATTATATTTCTGTGATATTAGTAAAAACCTTTAAATGCTATATTTTTGATTGTTTTGTACTGTGTGATATTGTGTTTCTATGATAGTAAGTGTTTAGTAATGTGCAGTGCGATGAATATTCTATAATTTTGAGGTATAATAGGTTTGCTTTGTTTCTTAGTTTGTGACACGAGGATGACGCAAGTATGAGTCACCATCTTTAAATACCGCAGTTGAGTATGAAATATAACCAGTATGTTAATAAGTATAACCAGTATGTAATAGTGAGGGATGACGATTAGCGAGAAGTTTATGTAAGAGATGTGAGTACATTGTATTACGTTGTAAGTTTTTGTTGTTGTTTCTCCGAAGTTTTATTCATATGATGTATTTTTATAGTGATGTCCTTAAGAATGTGTTGTATTAAACTTCGAAACGTAGGCTAAATTCTTCGTTGTTTTTTTTAACTTCTTCCCCAGTGTCCTTGGAGAGACGGTACGTAGATTATAGTCTGCTGGTTCGTGAACATTTGAAAAATTAAAGAAAAAACTAGAGAAGAATTTGAAAATGGCTTATGGAGAAATATAAAAACTATATGCAAATTTTCTTTCATATGTACCATGGCGATAGTCGTAAGATTTTGTTCTACGAGTCAAGTTTTGATTCTGGTAATTTGACATGCTACGCCACAGGAAACATTCACAAAGTAGAGGTAAAAGGAGAACTGTTTCAGATACTTAGAGCTCTCCTTATAAGATTACGCCAGGTCATCCAGTTGCTTTTTTATTAACGTTTTGTTTCCATGATGTCAAGTATCTAGATGAATATTAATATATCTGATGTATTTTATGCTACGAGATAAAATATAGATAGAAAACTCGATAGAAAAATTCCAAGAGGGAATGAAGGACCGACCTTAATTCGTCGAGAAAGATATATATATATGTAAAAGGCATTTCGCTTTTAAATGGTTGAAATTGTGTGAAATGTGTAGGTAACCATTTAAAAGCGAAATGCCTCGAACCTAAGAACTGTCCAATCAATTGCAAATAAGCCCATTCAGCTAATTACAGGGGACGCAGAGTTGCTAAGAAATTGTGAAAGAGAAGAAATCAAATGACAAGGAATAAAAATCTCGGAATTCTTCCTAAAACCTTTACTTCTTACATGAAGAATGATGGTGCTCTATATTTACAAATTGTGAAAAGGCAACAAATAAATACAGAGAACAATCACTTTCCAGAAGCATCGATGATGCTGATGAAGAAACAATGGCGTTTCCCCCCCCCCCCCAAAAAAGAAGTATTTTATAAATAAGCATGATTTGAGAATAGTCACCTGGATGTCAACAGTATCTTCAGTAAAAGACACCAATTGGAGGTATTTTTGAAATTGCAACATTTAGACGTGCTAATCATATTTTCCGGCTTACAGATGCCATCCTGGACACTTCACCTGAGACCCCGCCGCTGGGGATGTCCACCGTAGCTGTAGACGAATCGTCTGGTACATCAACGCACACTAGACCACGGTCTATAAATGTGAATGGCCATGACTCCGGCCGTGAAAGCCTTAGATGTTTCATATAGACGTGTCTTATCCTTCGAAACCCAATGCTATTTAAAAATAAATGTTATAAAGTATACAACATCATTCACCCAGATAACGCGAAAGGGGGTAGTGCAGTAATCATCAAGTAATTACATTAATCATCATCATTAAAGTAATACATTAATCATAGTGAAGAATGCCATATAGAAAGTGAAATAATTCAACTAACAACTCTTGGAATGAGAATTGTAAAAGTAAAACTAATAGTGGGAGCAGTATAATGTTCACCACGACAAAATCTTTAAACAGTATTATAAACCCCTTTTGCAACAAACTGGTGAAAGATTTATATTGAGTGGTGCCTTTAATGCCAAACGTGAAGTGATGAACTAGAGTAACAACTACGGAAGGTGGTGAATTGCGAAACGTTTTTGGTAAAATGAGATGCACTTTTCAAAATACAAAAATCGAAGAAGAATCGGTGTATTTAAAAATTTAGCGAATGGAAAAATTAGAGTATTTGTTCTGAAAGGCAACAAATGATATCAAGAGACCCATAGTCAATATTCCACCTATTAGATAAGGGGGGACGTGGGAAAGAAACAAGAAACAAAAAGTCGAACTTTTTGCTGAACTTTTGACAGATATATTTATATCAAATGAAAAAGACAAAGATGTAGTATTGCATAAAACATCCAATTTAAGAACAGAAAACTTACCTCCAGTTACTCCAAATGAAGTAGCTGAGGTAAAAGCACACATGATTTGAACTCTAAGAAAGCACCTGGGTACGACTTAATCACTGAAACAGTTTCCCAGAAAAGAATTTACTGGACTTATGAACCTATTCCATGCAGCTATCCGATTAAATCATGTCCCTTCATGTTCGAAAGTTGCAGATGAAATTATTTTGCCTAAACCAGGAAAACCGCCGAATGAACCTATAGACCAATTTCATTACTACCAATTATCTCAAAGATATTTGAAAAACTATTATGGAAAAGACAGAAACCAATAATAGAAAACAATAACCTCATTCCGGATGATAAGTTTGGCAAAAGGTGTTAAGGTAAGACATTCAACTTTTGACCACGTACATTACATTACTCGTATTAATAGTTCGTACACTTGAGGAGAAACAAGTATAGTCGACAGTCTTCATAGAAGTTGTGGCACACACCTTGATAAAGAGTGACATGTATGTCCATTACACAAACTATAGACACCCTTTTGTTTAGTTGCCTATAGAGTATGTACAAATAAAGTGAAAGAAGTACTTTTGGGACATAGAAATTTTGAAACATATTTAAGAAGAATCGGAAAGAGATAATGGGAAATGAGTATGCGGAAATGGAGATGAGACACCTAATCACATGCTCTGGATATATAATATACATGATATGGAAAGAAGAGACTATACACGATACCTGACTAGGGATGGAAAAACTAAAATATACGGAGGAAAACATCTAATTGAGAATGAAGAGCATATCAAAAACTTAAATTATTGTGTTAATAAAATCTGTGAAATTCGAGACATTGTGAAAGTTATGTCTTATAACACCTTTCATAGTAGGTAGGCAAATATAAGGAAAGTAACTCAAGGAAAAGTAGAATTTTATCTGGAAATTAAAAACTGAAACGTATCGAATAAAGTATTTCACTGCTGTGTATTTTTCTTTTTTCTTTTTTTTTTGAAGGGCTTTAAGGGCTCGTCAACATCAAGGTCAACTGCTGTGTGAACTGGATAAATCGTAAGAGCGTAGTAGAGAACGAATGAATACTCCACAGTAATTTATGTATGAATACATCAATAGTTGATGATAGCAATGTACTAGAACTTTCTTTGCGTGAGGATGTAAATCTGTCACTCACAATTCTGCCAATTGAGGAAGAAACAAAATAAATGAAATCCGTTTTGAAGTTGAAGGAAGAGAGGGAGGGGATAAGGAAGCGAGTTCATGTTCCTTTCACAGAGTAAGCAGCATTTAACATATCAAAGCGACTTCGGGTGACGGTCACCAGGCGAGCAGACTTTGCATTGCAGATCCCCGTTGGTAGCACTGCTTCCTTCCATCCTCCTTCCCTCGCTCGACACGGGAGGCGCGGCAGTCGCTCACTTGCTTCTCTTGCTTCCTCCGGTAGGAAAAATTTGCTGCCAAAGACGACATTGGAACTCTAATACTAGAACATACTTTTCCCGTTGTATTCTAATACCAGTGGAAGTCTTTCAATGCGAAACCTTGCACAGTAAGATAAATTTTCATGTTGTAATTTAACTGAAAGTAAAATCAGATTGAATGAATCCTACTGTCTATTCTTCGATTGTGCATTGCATGGATGTGAATTTTATAGTTTAAAGCAGTTTTTTTGATCGTACATGTACCGATAAACTTAAGATTAAAAATAATTTTGATTACACTTCTGATTGTTAAATTTATATTGGGTACATAGAAATCTCTTAAACCGCGCTTAGCGCGCTCATGTGCTTACCAACTGAGCCATCCCGTTCGCCTCCCGGGTCCGTCTTTCAAGTCTCGCGGAAGACGGGCGCGGGAGGCGAACAGGATGTCGCAGTTGGTAAGCGTATGACCGCACTGAGCTCAAGGTCCCGCGTTCGAATCTCGGTCCCGTCTCCTATTTTCATTTAACATAACATAATTATATTGGGTACCTAGGTGCAACCCTTATCACTTTATGCTCGAAATATGGGGTCAGGAATTAACCTTAGATTAGCTCTTATAGATAATTATCTATAAAATATATAACTCCTGTTTGATAATACTCTTTCTTTCATAAGAGCATGTCATTTAAATTTTGGGAAATTCCTTCGGGTAAATTAGTTTAGGTATTATTATGGCCTACATATTGTGTTACGTATTATGGCATTCTGTGTGTTTTTAATTTCAATTGCCATCAGTTCAGAGGTTGTTCAAAAATGAAACCGAAGATACTGTAGCCTACGACTCCAATATTTTATATTTGTGGAGTGTCAAGTGAGTAACGGTTAAATTTTTCCCAAGAAAAAATAAGAACAGACCAGAAGATATTAGATATTCCGGTAAAAGTGCACCATCTCTCTCTCTCTCTCTCTTGTGATGANTCTATATTTTACTTTCATCGTGTAAAAGATGCCAAACCAAGTATTTCAGTCGATTAAGAAATGAATCGCAAATGACTTTTTTTCAATTTTCTCGCACTGTAGTTATTGTTAGCAACGAAGGTATCTTTTATTTAATTCGCTCGTAGCTCAAAAGAAAATGTATTTTTATTATCTCAGTCACTGTATATTTTATGGAAAATTATTGGAATTGAAATTTCTTTGTTAGTGAAAAACAATTACTCAGTGAGAAACAATTATGTACCTAATAGATTCTTTTTTATAAACGTGCATCATAGGCCAGTGGAAAACGCACAAAACAGGTAAAATTTCAAGTGTTTAGTTGTCATGATGAAGACTTTAGTTCCACTCCATTTCCACTGCCTCAAAATGTTTTCCAAAAAAATGAACAAAATCGTGATTTACAAACATTGAAAACGGTATATTTAAAATGAATTAGTTATTTGTACGTATTCAGTGTCGTTGGAATGAAGCACCATTCTCTTTTTGAATAATGAATAATAACAATAATACAACTTACCTAGCCCACTCGGCAAGCTTACACTAGAATATTAAATTTGCCCCAGAACAAGGTAATAAACAAAAGGAAGGTTGGGGTTCGGCCCATTTTATTGTCGTGAAATATGCATAAACCTTTCTTGAGAGAAACACATTTATAAAATTGGGTTTAATTGTTTATTAACATACAAGTACACTTAATAGCACTATACGAACCCTTAAAATATAACTTAAATCACCCTTAAAATATAACTTATCCACACTTCCCTTTTGAATAATCCCCCCAAAATACATAATCTTAACAGCTACACAAGTACACTTAATACATTTAGGGCCACTGTTACAAGGCAGGCCACGTCTACCTCAGTTTGAGCTGGTCTAACTCCGAATACCACTATTACATGTACACGAAATGGCCTAACTCCTTGGTTCAACTTTCCAAATGCCAGTATACAGTTAAACCCATCGACCGGGGTGAGTTTAACTGTGACGGCCGCAGCGGCTAAGCGATGTGATTGGCTAAGCTGCGGCTAACTGGTCTAATCGATGTGATTGGCTAAAAATTTCGAGGTTGACACCAGCGACACGACGCCATTGTTTATTGAATGTTGTTATTGTGTTGTGATGTAGCGTCCTAGTGAATTTATGTTTTCGAGTTTTTTTTCTTTGAGTGTCGAGTATGGATCTCGGTTTATGGAGCCTGCACGATGACGAAGAGGCAGCTGTCATGCTTCTTGACTTAATTGGTCGAGTTCCGAAGCGTTTTCGACATCGCCCAGATTTCGCTGTGGATCTGAGCGATAGTGAATTTACACTTCGCTTCAGATTGTCAAAAGAAGTATTTTCCCATGATTTGGAAATGATTCAAGATGATATTTCATCAGCTACAGAAATGTGAGAATTTCGGTTAACGGTATTTCATATTGTTTTTTAGTTTAAAATATGAGGAATAATCATATTTCACTTCTTAGTTTTTACTCGTTCAGTTTCTTGTTAAGTTATTAGTATCGTCATGCCACTACATGTGAATACTAAATTTATAATGATTTGTTACTATGTGATGAGTGAATCACAAAGTAAGTACCAGAACCTGTTATGGTTCTAGTATTGTATTGTTGTTTTTTTGTCTCACTTCTTTGGTATCATTTGCCCTAATACAGGAACCATGCAGTTTCTCCAGAATGCAAAGTACTTATAGCTTTGAGGTACTTTGCATCTGGTGGTATGATTCTGCCAGTTGCTGATTTTTGTGGTGTGAGTGAGTCTGTGGCTGGAAGAGTGATTTGGGAGGTAATATTAATCTACATATTTGAAGTTACTGTTTTGATGTGTGTATTATAACCCTTCTCTAGGTGTGTTGTTCCCTCGCAAGGAAATTCGAAGACTTTATACAAATACCACAATCTACGGAGGAGAGGCTCTTGGTAATTGGCAATTTGAGGATTGCCAATTTTCCTAGAGTCATTTGTGCTATAGATTGCACCCACATTAAGATCTAGTCACGAGGTATAATTAATGTGGAATTCCAAATGTTTTGTGTTTTGATAAATTATTCTCAATGGAATTTGGTATTAAACATTGCCAACCTCCAGCTTTCTGTCATTGAATATGTTATGCATTTTCTTATTGTAGGAAGCAAGAACACAGAACTGTACAGGAACAGAAAATATTACTTTTCTTGGAATGTGCAAGTTATGTGTGATGCTGAACTGCGCATCATGGATATTGTTTGTAGATGACCTGGTTCCAGCCACAATTCGTCGATATTCTCCAATAGCAATCTGCGCGACAGATTTGTGGAGGAGAATATCCTGGGATGTGGCCTTTGGGAGACAGTGGGTATGCAGTTCAGCCATACCTGCTCACCCCATTGAAGTGTGCCACCACCAGATCTGAAGTAAGTTTTTATCTGTTGGTTGCCCTATGTACCTGTCACAATTTTAAAATGAGGTGTAATGTGTTTGCAATCAAGTAAATTACTTGGACTGTAATTATGTTGTCATATTAATGAAATTAGATACATTATTAATATTTCATGAATTAGTCCTTAAGGGATTTTGAATATTAAATGTTGGACAGAATTCTTCCGTACGAGTGATGGGAAGGTTGAAAAGTTTAATAGAAGACGAAACACTACCTTTGGTCAGTGTAAGATAGTATGAGTGAGCAGGTGACTGATTTTTAATGTCATGATTTTTGTAAATGAAGAAATAAACAATTATCTATGAACTCGGCTTGCTATTTTTAAACTTTGTGGGGCTAATATTGAAATAAAACACTTGGATTGGAATGGGACTTCATACATGAAGCCTCAGAAGGGACAGTTTTTAAGTTCACATGTACATTCCAACACAATCAAATTCTTCACAAATGAATATAGAAAAAAAACATGAATATTGATTTACCTTTCCCGACAATTAAAACTATTTAATAAAAACTGTATCAAAACTAAATAACTTTGTTACAAACTAGAAACCATTTTTCAAGTAGGTTATTTCAATTTAAATGGTATATTTTATTATTTACATTTTTTAATGCTCAATAATTCATGAATTTGTTACAATAATTATTTTGAGCTTAAACAGAATAGATAACAATATTTAAAATTTCATGAATTATTATCAGCAGCAACTGGTACACTACTTGAAGTGCAAGACGTACCGTCATGATAATATATTTACACTTTTCAGACATTATACCAAGAATCTCATGTCCGCACCTGAAATACGGTGGAAATGTGTTACTGTGTACGGAAGACGAGGTTACCTGTTCTGGGAAGGAGAATGAATGTGTCTCTTCAGAAGAATCGGGTAATTGTTTGTGTACACATATTGCAGTGAATGCAAATGAAGAAGAACCACCTCATGAGCACGTTCTTGAGGATTTGGGAGCCATTTCATGTCCACCACCCTGTTACCAAGGAAATTCGGGTGTAAGGAGAAGGGTGGTGAATGAACATTTTGCTGTATTATAATACACTTATGCATATTTATTGTATTTATTGTACATATTTTTTGGCAATAAATTTAATTTCATTCTTTCTTATTTTCATGTCCAAATTAAAAATTTGTGTGTTATTTGCTTTTCTATTTCCCTAAATTAGAATTAACATGCATGATGGATAGAAAAAATATTTCAAGCTTGTGTTCGAATTTTTTTACTATTAGAGTTAGACTAATGAGACATAAACGCTGCATTGTTAATCCACACATGATTAAAGCAATAACTTCTTGAGTACATTAAAACCCTCCACGGTGAAGCACGGCCCCCGAAACCACTTGAAGCAATAATGTTTTTAATGTTTCCATATTGTTATCATTTTCGAACTGTTTCTTAATAGTTTCATGTACAAAGTTGTGATGAAGACATAATTCGAAGAAAAAAAACTGTTAAAAAAATCCTGCGGCAGGTCATACCATAGCCGACATATGCTGTTATTCATAAACCAAATGATTGAGCCCAGACACAGATATTTTGTGTCTTGAGCTCTTATAGCATTAATTTCTTTCCACAAAAAATATCCAGATTAACATTTAGAATTTTGTAATATTCAATAAAAGCAATATTATTGATGTTTTCATGCGTATCATATTTTAGACACAGTTGAATTTTATGAATCATGTTACTGCATATAACCAGACCAAAAGCAGTTGTATAACTCCAGAGCTCTCTGGAGTCACTCTGAAGATATTATCCAGAAAATGTCAAAGAAGTTAACAACATGACAACATGTTACTACAAATAGTCACAGAGAGGAACGCAAACAACAACAAAACTTTTCTCACACGCAAGTAACCAAAGAAACTGAGCGAACAGAACACCGAATCAAAATTAATCTACAACGAAGAGGACAATAACTATTTTGTAGCCAAATCAACATTCCACAATCTTCATTAAGTATCAAGTTGTCAATGACTTGTGACACACACAGCACAAAGAACCTAAAAGAGGAAATCCTTGCAAATCACAGCACATATCACAGACTTATATCACTGACTGCACATATCACAGGTCAGTCTAGGCACATATCCAGTTATCCAGAACACAATGTAGTAAAAAATATAGATAAGAATATTAACGAACACCACTTCATCAAGACCTGAGTCAATCGTTTCACTCGAATCCAGAAACTAGACTAACACTATATATTTCAAAATCACACAATAATGCGATTTACTACATGTACATAATAATAATAATGTATAATATCTTGTAGTCATAATGTAACAAGTTCGCTGTGAATATTTCCTACACATCGAAAACAGCTACTGTTCTCTAGTCCACAGCGACACTCGTGTAACCTTACATATTAGTTTTATGACATGCACCACCTATATTCACTTAAATGAAACTTGCATTACACGCTGAATACTTAATTTCAAACTCCAGTCCTCTACATTGTGCGAAATCTTTTAAAACGCATCGAAAATGTACGAAGTGCTACAGTATGGAACGAAGGATGGCGTATAAACAAGTGATATTATTCATGGAGTTTTTATATTTTTACAGTGACTTTATAGCTTATGTAACACACAGAAACTATGCGTGAAGGTTCCTTGATTAATGAAGTAATTAAGTGATAAAATAAAAATGAAATATGGGAATAATCCTACATTCAAATTACTCAATTGCGCTAATAATGACGAAATAACGTAATTTCGGCAGGTAATGTGTTTATATATATATGAGCATCTACAGAAATTGTTAGCTTTTGCTACCAGGGTTATTATACTGAAGCAATATATAATATAAAAATAGTGTATAGCAAGAATTAAGAGAAAAATTCTAGTTCCGCACGCGGTACGCAGCAAGAAACCTACATTCATTTATTGTTTACAGCAATGCTTGGTTCTTTTCTTAATCTATATGATGGCTACCACCTTACAATTTTTTTTCAAAATCTGAGATGGTCATGTAAAAAATCTATTAAAATTGTGTTGATTTGACGTGGAATGGCCCATCTGTGAATTGATTGAAAATTTATTAATATTCTGTTCCTTAATTCAAATATTCTTAATAATCGGCTAGCGATATTCTAACAGCAGCAACACGTTCACGAGTGTCCTTTCATGGAAATCTTCAGTTCTCAACCGAGCATCCGAGCAATTTACTCTAGTAAAAAAAAGATAAGTATGATATTTTCTGAGAAATGAAACGTTAGGGAGTCATTTCAATAAATCAAAGATGGTATCGAAAATTTTGATCTTTTTCTGCGCCACATGGCGCGCCGAGGCCGAAAACTTAGGTTTTAAGTTAGGATTCTAGAACAAATAACAGAACTACACGACCTTCTGCGAGGTAAAATGTATAAGCTGATAAGGTAAAATGTAAACGAGGCTTTGTCAGTGACAACAAAACATGATTAAAAAAAATCATTCCCATTTTCACATTTTTCCTGCATGTTTTCGGAAAAGTGAAATTTTTATATTGTGCGTTACAAGAATCTTGAAGTAAATGCAATCTGTTAAGTTTCATTTGGAATCATTTTATCAATTTACGTCTCCCAGGATTTTCGGTATTCCCATATCGTGACTCGCTCCGTTGATTGATTTTTTGAGGTACGTACGATCACCACTCACAACTGGTCAAATTTTTTCTTCACTCACACATCTCCCTATGCTTTTGCCTTGACAAACACAGCTTTTTTCATCAATTTGATGATATCACTTAGAAATGCTTTTGTCAGTAGGACTATCTTTAAAGAAATGATTAAAAAACGCGTTGTACTAAAATAACACGTTCCGTTTTCCCATATTTAAGTAAACAAAACGACTCCTGAGAAGTCATTTTAGTTAAATTGATAGTAGTGCCACCACAACTTCTAGTACACTAGCAGCCATCGAGAATACGAAAATATTTGAGTCCCATTTTGCATGTGCTTGTTGAAAAACGTCTTTATTATTATACTTTAAATATCATACATTATTTTGAATAATCCTGTATTTTGGCTTTCTGTTCACGGGAAAGAAATGTGTTCAACATAAATTTAAGCTCGAGGAGATTGCAAGGAATCTTAAGTTATATCTTCTTTGGACCAAAATGTTACATTTCAGAATGGTCTGTGAATTCTGAAAACTATGACATTAAAGTTTAATTTAGGTGAACAAAACTGTAATAATAAACTTTATTGCCAAAAAAGCAGTTCCCAACTGCTAATGACCACGAGGAGGACAATAAACTAATTTACTCTCCAGAAGCAAGCAAGGGACCATCCCATCAATTCCGATGCCCTACGGAAGAGGCGGATTTAACATATCAACACACCCCTAACAATAAAAAATTTTCGGTACGTGTTATATTAACATAATACCAACAAACTTGTATTTAATAGAAATCAAAGAAATATTTCACAAGTACATATTATTATCAAACAATAGATTATTCGAGCCGTCAAAGTGAGTCGATTCACGTCCTGTCACTGGGATACAGAGAAGACTCTCAAGTATTTCTTTCCTTTTACTTTTACTTTTCTCCTAATTACCTAGTTTTCCACTTTTATCGCTTTTATCTTCTTTACTGGCTTTCTCTGTGTGCTGAACGCTCACCCGTGTGTTTGCCGTGCATGGCGACCTGTGTCGGAGGAAATGGGTGTCCAGGCGAGTTGAGGGGCCATGCAACCCTAGAAGGATTTCCTAGTATGCGTCATCCTATAAGCTTGTTTTGGCCTCGACCTCTAGACAGGCGATCGGGGGTTAACACACCCCCGACTAATCGGCTCGGACTAGGTCTTCGACTGAACTCCAGGGTGAAGGAGAGCGCAGGGGCCTTCCCGTTGGACGGCGGCGTTTAAGCAAACCTGCTTAAAGAACCCTGCCTGTCCCCGCTATATCCCCGTGTCAACCCTGGTAACCCAGTGCGGTGTCCCCTTTTTGGACTCCGTGGTGTGTGGTGAACACGGGGATGAAATTTAAATCCATACCCATGGAAAAGCCTGTCCCCCTTTTGTCGCTCCTCCCCCTTTTGCCCTCTTCCTCTAAGAAGAGGCGATTAGTTGCAGGAACTGTCGACTTGAACATTTTTCTTTTCTTTTTTGTTTGTAAGGAAAGCAACCGGTCGACTAAGCCTCGCTTCCTTGTCTTGAGTTGTATTGAGGAAGGAAAGATTTTTTAGTCTTTACGTGCTGTTCGTCTTGCGAAAGCTATTGACGATGAAATGGGAAAGCTGCCGTCTGTCATGCGCCAGAGGAACAGAGAAATTCTACTGGAGACACGTACATATTAGCAAATTGATTATATAAGATCTATAAACGGAATTGCAGGAAATTGGTGGCCACTCGCCCCAGCTTGAAATTGTGCAAAGGAGTGGTTGACCACGATGATTTTGCACAAGAATCTGATGAAGACCTGAAATAGTTTTTTTCAGCCGGAAGGTGTTATCAATATTCACAGAGTCAAGAGGAAGGTACAGGGGAAATTCGTCCCCTCTTCCATTTAACTTAACTTTCGATCGGCCCTCTCTTCCAGAGATCATCTTCTGTGGGTTCTAAACACCTGCGTGTTCGACAATATGTGTCGAGTCCTCTGCGCTGTTTCAAGTGCCAGAGATTCGATTACACATTGGACCGCTGCAAGTCATCTACCGAAGTATGTGTTATTCGCGGTGAACCGTCACACGAGTCGTCACCATGCTCGTCGCTTCAGTGCTGTGTGAATTGTCAGGAAAACCATCCTTCCAATTCAAACACATGCCCTAAATATTTGATGGAGAAGAACATCCAGAAGATTCGCGTTACGGATAGGGTGTCTTTTCCCGAGGCCAGGCGTCGGTATATGATTAAAAATCCCGTCGCGATAACAAAATCCTTTGCACAATAACAGCGGACAGCGCGAAGAAACCACCACTGTAGGCAGCATCCTTTGGCTGTCAGATGGATTTCCAGGATATTCGGAAACCAACAATGTGCAACTCTGGAACTCAGGCCAGTTTTCATGATCATTCCGCCTTGAAAGCGGAATTCCTGGGGCGTAAGATACATATACCTACAAAGTATAAGATTGCATCGAATCGAACATGTTTCCACCTCTACGTCCGTCTTCACATCCAATTCTACTTCCACGACCACCGAGAAATCCCAGTCTGTTGCTAAACGATCCTCCCGACGTCTATCTCGGGGTCGTTCTCGGCAAAGAACTAGTTCCCCAAAGTCTCGCAGAACTGATACTTTAAAGTCAGGCTCTAATGTAGCATGAACTTCCCATAGTCGCCGACGCCATTCCCGCTCAAGGAGCAGAAATGGTGGACTTGTTATGTCCGAGAGTGATCATTCTAACAGTGATCACGGCTACTCTCCCGGGGTGGGGACCATAGTAGGGTCTGATTTTATAGTCGTCAACACCACAAACCTAGACGTCGAAAAAGAGCGAATAAACACCAAAACATGGCTCTTCTTTCTTGGAATTTGAATCGCATTCGTGTCCATTCAGATGACCTTAAGCTCCTTCTGTCCCGTCGTGCTACTCAATTAGTCTGTCTTCAGGAAACGCATCTCTTACCAAAACTTTCCTTTTTTCTTTACCTGTTATAGAATCGGTTTAGAAGACGATCTGCGTGCACAAGGTGGCATCGCTGTGCTCGTAGACGCTTCAGTCTATGACAAAGAAGTCTCTACAATCAGCGTCTTTCAGACTGTATGTATGAGGGTGAGCCTACCATCCTTTACATTTACGGTATGTAATATTTATATCCCTCCTGGGCAGTCTTGCACGAAGAGGGATCTCGCTGGTCTGATGAACAAGTTGCCGTTCCCATTTCTTATTGTCGAACATTTTAATGCACATAACCCGATCTGGAGTTCTTCATACGATTGCCCAAAGGGTGATATAATAGAAAAAATGTTAGATAGCCGAGATACAGGACTCCTTAACACGGGCCACTCGACCCACTTCTGTACAGCCTCACGATCTTTCTCGGTACTTGATTTGGCCATCTGCAGTTCCTCAGTTTCCCCAATCTTAGATTGGACAGTTCTTGAAGATCTGTATGGGAGTGATCAACACCCAATTCTTGCACATTTAAGCGTTTTTTGCTCACTCAGTGGAAATTGAAAAAAAGCAGACAGGGATGTGTTTAAACGCAACATCAATCTTTGCGATGAGCCTTCCGCCGATGTGGATGTTGTGGCATCCCATTACACCAACGAGGTTCTCAAAACCGCCGATATTGCCATCCCAAAAGCATCATGCAATCCAAGGTATTGCCTAGTTCCATGGTGGAATTCGGATTGCGCAAAGGTGGTCAGCGTTAGAAAGAAAGCTTTAGCGCGGTTTCACAAATATCCCACTGTAGAAAATCTCATTGATTTTGAGAAGGTGCAGAGCCAGACCAAAACGAACACTTCGAGAAAGTAAGTCGTCTTCCTGGAAGGCTTACATTTCGTCTATTACAAGCCGTAATCCATCATCAATATGGCAGAATGTTCGCAAGATTCAAAATTCGTGGTTCTGTTTTTCCATCCCTGGTCTTAATGTAAATGGACATCTCAAACTTCACCCGAAGTCATTGCTGAGGAACTTGCATAGCACTACGAAAGAGTCTCTAACTCCTCCGGTTTCTCTCCAACATTTCTTCAACAGAAACCTCGCGCGGAAAAGTGTCGCTTTGATTTTTTTCATTTGCAGAGACGAGTAATATAACATTTCTTTCTCTATGATGCAGCTGACCTCCACTCTTGCGTCTTCGAAAGATACAGCCCCTGGTCCTGATCTGATACATAACTCGATGCTAAAACAACTTCCAGAGAAAAATCCATCGTACATTCGACCGATTTCTCTGACAAGCTGCGTTTGCATATTTTTAGAAAGAATGATCAATCGTCGCCTTGTTTGGTCTTTGGAATCGCGAAACCTTCTGACCAATATCCAATGTGGTTTCAGAAAAGAGCGGTCAACGCTAGTCAGCGGTCAACGCTTGTTGCGTGGTCATCCACCATCTTATCAGCGTTTGTATTAAAAAAACACCTCGTGGCCAACTCCTGTGCCATGGAAAAAGCGTATGACACAACCTGGAGGTACGGAAAACTACACACGTTGCACTCGTGGGGATTCCGAGGCTGTCTTTCTCTGTTCCTGGAGAGTTTCCTATATCAACGCACTTTCCGCGTTCGCCTCGCTAATCATTTATCATCTACTTATCCTTTGGAAAACAGTGTGCCACAGGGCTCAATCTTGAACGTCACTCATTGCCATAGCCATAAATAGTATTGCTTTAGTGGTTCGAGAACCGGTGCATGCGTCTCTCTTCTTTGACAACTTCGCCATCTATTGTTCGTCTAGCAGCATCTCTGTCATCGAGAGGCAACTGCAATTGGTTTTAAACCGCTTAAACGAGCGGAGCATCTCTACCGGTTTTAGTTTTTCTGTATCCAAGTCGTGCTGTATGCATTTCTGTAGGATATACTATCTTCACAATAATCCAGACCTTTTTCAAGGGGTCAACGTCTTCCTTTTGTTGACTTCGCAAAATTCCTGGGTCTCATATTCGACCGCACACTTACTTGGCGCAATCACATCCGAAAACTGCAATCCCTTTGTAATTCTTTCCTAAACCTACTTCACTGCTTAAGCGCATCATCATGGGGTGTACACCGCACTTGCCATCTTCGCCTGGATAGAAGTCTTTTCCGATCTGTATTAGATTATGGCAGTATTGTGTACGTCTCCGCTTCACCATCGAACTCAGACCCATTAACAGTATCCATCATGCAGGAGTCCGCATTGGAACTGGTGCCTCCCGCATTAGTACCATAGAATACTTACTAGAAGACACTGGCGAACCATCTCTTAACAGAAAATGTAATTAATTACTTGGATTAATTACTGATGGAAGTTTCAGATCACCCTACTACCCATCACATCCATNCCATTCCCCGAAATTTTGTTCATCTTACACTGCAACACGTTACCCAGGCCAGCAGGTGTCCGCTTCAAACAGATGCTGGAGGAAAACGTCATCACACTACCTCCTCCAGTGAAATATACACACTCTCTCACAACTCCTTGGTCCTTCATGCAACCAACTATCGACTTTCGGCTATTTCAACATTCAAAGTAGGACACTCCTGCTGCTGTGTACCAGCAGTACTTTGGAGAACTGAAAACGTATTTGGATCATATGTTCATATACACTGATGGCTCAACAATGAATGATTCCGTTGGTGCTACTTTCCACTGCCATAGTTCCACCCGTTCTTTTCGCATCCATTCCTTTTGCAGCGTGTACACTGCGAAAATATTTGTAATCCTTGAGGCACTGAAGTTCATTCAGC
>NNCF01129554.1:0-12868 GCA_002313205.1 Laupala kohalensis
TTACCCACGAACTGTGGATTAATGTACAATTTCTTGTCCTATCGTGAGTTCTTATCCAAACCGTCGGTTCTAGTAAAAATGGCAATTGGTGTGGTCATCTGTTATCTCCGAACGGTCATTGGTGTCCATATAAAATGAACGGTCATCAATGATCCGGCGATTAGTGGCCACTTGAAATGAATAGCCATTTTTTTACTAGAGGGCTCTGAATTCTATCTGAAACACTCAGTTCTGTATTGAAGAAGCAGGATAATAAACGGCAAATAGTATCATTTTGCACAGGATGAAGAAAATAAAACTGTCCCGGAGAATATTTTTAAGACACGGAAATGTCCTTTATTAATAAACAGGTAAACACTCTCTCACAGAAAATGATGGAAATGGCAACCGTCAATGCAGTGCTCGATTTATCAAACTACGAGACACGTAGAAACTCTGCGTGAGGGACAGCAGCAATAACGTTTTCGATGTTCTTCTGAAGCTCTTCCAGTGTTTGAGGGTTATTTGCGTATGTTGTTTTATTTATTTTTTTCGATCATATGATAAGTCTATTATACATTTATCCTCTTTTTAACATTTCTACCATTAATAAATAACTGCTGAGTAACTAAAATGCGAATAAAGTTTGTTGGTTAACTGCAATTTTTTTATCTTATCGTATTATTAAAAAGGTAATGAAATGACCGCACCTAATATTTTCGGGGCTGAATCATTATGAAATAAACACTAATATTCATTTGAATAAGACTCGACTACTTTCGATGCAAAGTGGTAATAACAAAATCACATTGAATCAAAGTTCGCTCTACGAAGAAAATACGAAGAAACGAATCCGTGTAAAGTAATAATTGACGAAGAATGAAGTGGACTGTAAGTTTCGTCAAAGTTAAAAGGCGTTCCTAACATGTTCAATTCAAAAATAAAATTCAGAATAGAATTCAAAAACAAATTTCAACGACTACCTTATTAAAAAACAAACACAGCAATAGGCCAGCCTTTCCTTTGAATCGTCGATGAAAGATGAACACGTGTAGAATATTGTCTTTCAGCCTTGACTCTCTGTCCCTGGTTGTGTGCGAAGTGTGTGGGCGTCAGCGTGCGATACCAAGATTCTGCGGAGTGACAGAACTTGTCAGCAATGTCGCAGTAGGTTTTTGTCCCTGGTTAAAGTCACACCACGGGAAGATCTTTCTTTGTAATTAACATTTCTTATTTGTTAAAATAAACATTAACAGTGCCGAGAACATTTAATTGTTGACTATCGGTGAATGAAACAGTCTTGGCCCCTGGATATCCAGTGAGTTCTAATTGTTTGGTGAAATAATGTCTTTTGATGTGAGTGTGATTCGAATATAGTTGTATGTATTGCACGTACACCTAGAAGGAAGAAAATTCATGTCACTGGAGGAATACATAACGTGAACTTTGTTCCACAACCAGAACTNTTAATTGTTTGGGGAAATAATGTCTTTTGATGTGAGTGTGATTCGAATATAGTTGCACGTATTGCACGTACACCTAGAAGGAAGTAAAATTATGTCACTGGAGGAATACATAACGTGAACTTTGTTCCACAACCAGAACTTTACCATTTGCGACTTCTACTATATCATGTGAAGGGTGCTGCGGATTTTAATGATCTTCTAACGGTGAATGGAGTAACAAACGTCTCGTATAAACAAGCTTGCTTGGGTAGAGGACTAACATATGATGACTAACAGTGGAAAGAAAGCTTGCAAGAATCAGCTCTATCCAAATTGCATGGAGCCATGAGAACACTTTTTTCTCAAATTCTCATTTTTAGGTCATCTGAAAATCCTAAGGCGTTGTGGGCTATATTTTAGAGAGATCTAGCAAGAAGATTTTATCCAGGATTCACGACGCAATGGGGGCTCGGAAGAAGAGACTATTAAAAGAGCTTACTGAATAATTGCGTATAAATTAGAAACTGCATTGACAGAAGGGAGAAAGTTTCGCTTCTGGGTAGAGCGATACAAAATGGACGACGTTGATAGCTTCGAAAATCAACAGAACGAAGAGCTTTTGAATTCTGCACATAATCATGCCATAATTGGAGACCAGATGTACCACCAACTCAGAGGTACTCAAAGAGAAATTGTCGACACAATTCTTAATTCCCACATTCATCAAGGACCTGGAACGAAGTGTTATGTTATTGATGGTCCTGGTGGCACATGAAAAACTTTTGTATACAAAACACTTTACTACATTTTGACTGGAAGGAACCATTATGGTAAATGCATGGCATTTACTGGAATTGCATTTATTCTCCTTCCAGATGGTCAAACGTCTCACAGAACTTTTGGACTGAATGTGCCTTTAACGCCTCAATCAATTTCCAGTATTAAATCAGTTTCATTCAAGGCTGTAGACCTTGCTAAAATTAATATTTTTTTAAATGGATGAAGCCCCTATGTTACCGAAATATGTCTTGCACAACATTGTTCAACTGCTTCGTGCAATAGTCAACCCCAGTTTGCCGTTTAGTGGAAAGATCGTTGTTTTTGGAGGAGATTTTTGTCATGTTTGCCTGTTCAACCAGGTTCTAATCCCAGCGAATTGATAGATTTTTTCAGATAGATAGATAAAAAAAGCAACTTATGGCGTAATTTCCATTTTTTCTCACTGACAGAAAATATGTGTGTTGGTCCTGGGGAAAGACACTTCGCTGAATATTTATTGCAACTGGGAAACGGAAATTTACCTGTAAATGCCATGCATGAGATTGAATTAACTTCAGATATTATTTCCGGAGGTAATCTTATCGAAGTAATGTTTCGAAACTGTCTGGCTAATAACACATACGAGAAAATGAAAGACAGAGCAATATGAGCTTCTTTAAATAAAGATGTTACCAAAATTAATTGTGACATAATTGAAAAGCTTCCTGGAGAATATAAAATTAACAAAAGTCTCGACTCTGTGAAAGATCAATCAGAAGAAGGTCTAGAATTTACTCCAGAATTTCTCAATTCAGTTGAGATGGCTGACTTGCCATTGCATGAACTCAAACTAAAAAGAAATACAATAATAATACTCTTGAGGAACTTGGATGTATCTGAAGGACTGTGCAATGGAACGAAGAAAACTCGATAAACAACTGGTCTTATGTAAATAGATTCCTGTAGGATCATTTTTACCAATTGATAATAGTCTCTTCGTATTTGATAACATAGGTGACTTAAGTAAGGACCAAAATATTTTAATTGAAAATCTAATTGTATATACTGGAAACTTGTAACTTTATCTACTAAAAACTGCACATAGAATTTATCTTTGATAACTCCAGAACTTGCTCACCGCAGATGGCTCATTAGAAAATCCAACACTTCGATTTTACGTCACAACGGGAAACCCCACTGACAACCTTCAAATTCTACCTTATTACACTGATAAAGTGTATGAATTTATTAAGGAGATTTAGGGCTCGCTAACATCATAGGTCATTAGAGCCCTAAGAGTACGCACGAAAATAATGTTACATTATTTTGAAATTGTAATGCACACATGATTCCCAATATTGATTGAAACTGTTTCATACTCACACTATCTTACTACTAATTATTTAATATTAATAATATTTAAAAACTTTCTAAAAACAAGCTTTTATTTGAGCCATTTACAAAAACGGAAAAAGTAAGTTCAGGTTTTTATTAAGGTGATGCAAAGTCGAATGCTGATACCTCCATACATATTTCACGTTAGTAGATTCTAATGAAAATAAACGTACTTACTATCCTTATCGCTGAAAAATATTTAATATATAATATATTGTATTTATAGTAAAATTCTGGAATAGTTTTCATAAATAAAATGATGTAGAATTATTTACAACGAAAAGGCGTAGGTTATGCAATTCATTATACATCTTTGTTCAACGTGTGAGAAATTAATTGCATTATAGGGGACGCTTCACAGAAATAATTCACTGCGAATTATTTTGGAATAAATTCGTATTTTTAAAAAATTAAAAAAGTTTTTATTGCAATATTGCATTGATATCGGGTTTATAAATTTTACCGCAATCGGTTGGGAGGAAATGGTTTTAAATTGAGTTGTACGATTTGGCCCGAACATACTAACAGGTGAAGTTACATAAAACTGGTTAAAAAATAAACATGCAGTTGTTCAAGGAAATGCACATTTTGGGACTGCAATTCTTCATGCTTCATGATAAGCACATACAAACAAGAGATCTCGATATTCACCGGATTCGCAAAGCAAGAACATATTTGAACAGGTATTAGGAAGTTTATACTTCGTTTCAAACAGCAATTTAGATGCTAAAATCTACATTACCACGACCTTATGTAACTACGTTTAAATTGTGGATCCAGAATGGTAAACAAAAATTTTCAGTGATTCTCTTAGACAAATAATTTAGGAAACTTCAGTATCAACTATTGCGAATATCCCACTAGCTGATTTTTCCTGGTTTCTGTGTCCCACGGAAGCCGCGGAAGGAGTTGTTCGGTTAGCTAATGAGTTATCTTTATACGTGAGCAATTGACGTTTTCATTAAAGCGAAAATAATATCTCAGACGAATATGCCAACTATCAAAAAAAAGCAGACCAGTGTGCCAATACTTTGGGAATAAAATATTATCATAATTTTCAGAGTGTATTAATTTAAATAATAAAAAAGATGACAATGTTTTTTTCTCCTCTATAATGTGATAGAACTTTAAGCATATATTTTTAAAAAAATTGTAATAAAAGTTTGTTTTTTAAAATTCCTTTGCAAAAAACATGAGCTCCCACAAATATTTAAAGTAAAATTAGAGAAGATTCACGTAAATAATAAATAATAAATTTATTGTCAAAAAACAGTACAAACTGCGTATGACCACGTGGAGGAAAAAAAACTAAGTTACTCTCCGGAAGCAAGCAAGGAACCATCCCATCAATTCCGATCAGGGGCCCTAAGGAGGAGGCGGATTCAAAAATTTCAGCAAAAGTTCCTAGATAAGATAAAAAGTTAGCTGCGAGTTATATTACTAATAGAATGTCAATATGTTTGTAATTTTAAGCAAAAAATTTTTCAGCAACAATATTTTCCCCAAAACATTTACTCTTGTGCAAATATTTTAAAGATAATAGATTTTAATGTCTATATATAGGCAAACTGTGATGCTATAAATTACATTGGTTTCAATAGATTAAGTAAATTATATTGAAAAGAATATAATATAATATTACTAAAAACATCCTAAGCTCGTAATTTTTAAGCCCCTTGCGGCATAGTAGTGGAGCAATGGGATTTTTTGTTTGCTGGGTTCCAAAAGTAACAAATCCTAATTCAAAAGGAAATGTTTTTGCTTTCCTATCTTCCTGAAATCCACGGAGTTCAAGTATATTTCAAAGATTTAATGTGTACCAATAGAAATTATTGCGGAATTAAAACATTCTGGAATTACATTTACTAGGATTTCAAATATATGACCAGAACGACCGTTCCACAATTAACTTATATTTGTAAAAAATGTACGTTTGGAGAGTGAGTAGATGTTTTGAAATTCGCGCGTCTTTCGCATCAGAAGCGCTGCGAAGTGAGTTGCATGAACTATTGGAAGATGACGTCACGTGAACAGGAATACTGCTCCATAGACACTCTTTGTTCAGTGATCTTGTGATACTCCCGAGTGAACGTAGCGTTTCTGATAGAGCTATTTATTGATTGAAAATTCGACTAACGAATGCGATACCGGCTAAGATACTGCTGTCCAGGGAGAAATGACAAATGAGTGCGTGAATTGAGACGCGTAAAATGTCTACGGCAGTGTTTTGTTCTTTCTTCCTGCTGTGAGTGCAGAACAAATGAATGGCAAAATGTGATGACCTTGGGCTCGGATACGTGACACCGCGGCATGTCTATTATCTAATTACGTCTAACTTTTCATAATCTGAGCAATGCGAGTTTATCAAGAAACGATAGAGCAATGTTTATTCTGTAAGTTTCAGCTCAGCAAATTTGTAAGTATTATAATATCAAATTATACATTCTTTCAATTCTCAGCACTAAATACATTTTCACAGAAAGCATATTTGCTAATGAAATTATCATAAAAAAATATTTTTATTGCAAATATGTCATTTAAAATAATTTACCTCCAGGATAAAAGAGTACTCCCCGACAAATGATCAAACGAGTTATTTTTCTTTAGGTGTATTATCGGAAAAATATTTGTTGGTTTATGAGACAAAGAAAATATTAAAAACCATTAAAATATTTTTGTACATCCCATTGTTGATCAGAAAAATTTTCTAATATTTTTTTTCTTGTCTATTTAAAAAAATGCTTGTATTTTAATATTTGCCTTTTGAGTAAACGAGGTACATTGAATATTCGCATACTGGGCGAAGACCATGTATAATATATAAAATTTCAATTTCCGGTATATCCATCTAAATTAATTAGTTTGTGTTGCACTTATTGAGATATTGTAATGTTTTCTGAAATTTCTAAATAGCACTCTGACATTTTAAAGTTAATACAAGGAGATTACGTAAGTTTTACCCTGCACTGTTTCCTCCGACGGATTTTGGGTTTTATAACGTCTACTGCGGTTTTTATAACTTTCTTAAGTTCTTAAATAAAGAGTAAATAATTTTTATAAGCCTCGTTGAAAATGTTCTGGTACGCTTGTAATATACAAACTATAAATTAACTGCAGAAAATATTTTATTATAATTTCTAATGTACAGTCTATATTTCTTATTTCGAAAACGAAATTTTTTGTTTATTTCTCTTTTTATTCCGGTATAATAAGCAAATAGCAAAAAATGAGATAAAATGAACAGATAACATTGTGAACTCTGAATTGATCTTACATTTTAACTGTGTCCTATTTCATTTATAATTTGTTTTAAAAGGCAAATTGAATTAGAATTTTTGTTAGTTTCCTTCAAAGTACCACTACTGATCTAAAGAATTATATTGTAATAATGTCCATTATTTAAAGAAGATAAATTCATAAATACATTACGACGTGATATGAATCGTGTGTTCTTCAAGCATTCTGAAAACGCACAAAATATATCAAAATCTTCCATATAAAGAGCTTAAGACGTCATTTATCTAACACAGAATGTAATTTGGCTTCTAGATGAAGCTACTCTCAGCGATATATCTTCCATAAAATTCTTAGAATTAAAATTGTAATTGCCGTTGTACTGATGTATGTATATTATTTTTATTTTGTTTTTTAGGAGTCAAAATCTTAACAAATTACTGGATGACCATATTTTATGCTATTGGTTTCTTTCTCCATATAGTGGAGTCACTGATTCGTACTTTATTGTTAGTATGACTGTGAAATGTTGGTATGGGCCCAATATTAGTTGTAGTTGCACAATATTAGTTGTGGCTACAAGGATACTGACACAAATTGTGATGCACCTACGGGATCCGTTGAATAGAGTTCATTGTAATTGTCTCCAAGACAACCCCTCGAAACCCCTCTTCAAACACTCGTCACGCTCCGATACTTTTGTTTCGGTACCCAAAAAATAATTTTATTTCGAAAAATCACGAAGTTGCCCAAAAAGTTCCTTCATTGGGACAACGTCATTTTAAATATTCTATATCAGTAAAAATAAATATATAAATTTCCTGTAGAAAAGCCGTTACCAACTGCATATAACTACGATGATAATAATTTAATAATTTACTCTCCGGAAGCAATCAAAGGACCACCTTCCCCTCATTTCTGATCGAAAGGCAGTGGTGGGTTTCAAATTTCAGCACACTTCTAAGATAAGAATAAAAATATTTAACTACATTTTCTAATATCAACTGAATACCAACAATTTCTATTTAATAAAACACAAAATTATTTTATAATTCACCAAAGGAGCCAAATACTGGGGAAAACAACTACGGAATATTAGATCCAAATTACTCTAATCACTACAATCTAACGCAACTTTGACGTTACTACATAACTTTAAGCAAGCCCTGCATATATGATTTTAAAGGTTGAGGATTTCTATTTCGGAACTGAGTCACGTTTGCTAACAATGAACCATTTCTTCATTATATATTCACGATGTGCGGTGATCTCTATTGTTTAATTGTTATATTCGGACAGGGCAATGTATTTTTACTGGAACCGATGTAGAAATAATTTCGTAAGACTAAAGGCATCATAATACTTATCTCTTGATGTATCAAATTCCTAGAATTAGCCTTTTATCATTTATGGACGTACACTTTCCTCCTGAAATGTTACACTCAAATAAAGATTTCGAAAGTTTCTTATACTGGTAAAGCGAATCATAGGAATCTTTGAAATTTCTATATTAGTTATATTTAGACAATAAAACTATAGTATAGCGTAGGGCTACAGCAGTTAAACTCTTATGGTACATTTCTCTCCAAAATAAACAAAACCAAATTCAGTCTATGACTACTAATTCACATAGACATATCATATACTTTCCATTTTTTCTTACGAGATAATATTTGTAATAAATTATCTTTGTCTTGTACGAATACAACAATGAAATTAAAATTGTGATATCGTTTTTCAGGATTTCGTGCACTGATGGAAAGAGCACCCCACTTCTCTACAGAGAAATTTCCTTGCAAACATTGGATTATTAATCAGAGATTTTAAAGTAAGTCAGGTTTTTATCTTATGGATTTCGAAGATGAGATGCCCGTAAATGTGCGCTTATTTTGGTAAATTCGTGCGTTACGAAGAATATAATCTACTCACGAACAATCGTCCATTTTCTGGGTGACTATTATGTGTTTTCTTGCTATTTTACATTAACATTAAAACTTTATATTATATATAGATATACACACGTTAATATATGCAATAAAATGCGCTATCCCTTCCCCCTATGCCTCGTTAGTNGAAACGTATCACGGGATTTCCCAACAATTGGAAGTACATAACCTAACAAACTCATCGTGTTCTGAGCCATCTCGAATACAAGAAGATGCAGAATACCCTGATAACTTAAAGCATACGTTTACAGATTCTCGTATTGAATGAATACATTGAAATCTTGCTGTGTCATACATCTTAATGTACTGTATGCATTTATTACCGTCTCAAATGGTTTATAACATTCACGAATAATTGTAACAAAATGCGATAGATTTTAAGAAATAATTAACACTTCCTATCACTTCGGGACCGTATCCGTGAGTAACATTTCTTACCTTTCGAGACGAACGCACCCTGGAAAAATATTGGAATGTTGATTTTGATGATGCGGACGCGTCATGCATCGACCACTTGAAAGCGGAAAGAGCTTGATATGTTTTTTCCGGTGCACAGAGGCGAGGGAAACCACCGCAGATATGACTATCCCCGTAAACCGGAACAGGTCTTCACTATAAAGAACACGGAGGACGCTCGGAAACGACCATCCTGGAAAAGAATAACTATGTGACCGATCTCATGTAATTAGCGGGGCTAAGGCTGGGAAAAAAACTTTACGGTGCATGACACCTAAACGTATGACAATATTTGTATAAATATACTTTAACTAGCTGATTATCCGGAGTTGCCTAAAACTAATTTTTACTCGATAGACCAACGAACCTACTCCCAGGATGCCCCGCGGTTCGAATTTTTTGTTTCCGAAGATACAACTGTGGAAGCATGGTTGCACCATTTTTATAAAACGCTTATAAAATCTAAACCATTCTGCCAAATATTTCGATTTAAAGATGTCTTTTTTCTTCATTAAACGCACAAAACAAAGAACCCATTCAACACAAAGTCGCCATCCTGATTGGTGTTTTGCTGGGTTTACTCAATCGCTTAAGGTTTCACCGGGGCGGTCCCTAATATTGCTTCCCAGTTTAAAATGTAAATACGATCCTCCCAATTTTCATCTTGTATTTTAAATGTGAATGTTTTTAAATGCTTAGACGGAAGAGCAGATATGTAGGTCTGAGTCTCGCCAAAATAAAGGCACTTTTATTATTATTATTAAACTTCATGAAGATTGATTTTTTCCCTCTTAAATTCCTCACTTTAATTGAAGTATTTCATCACTTCTATTTTTCATAACGTTTTTTCGATAATTTTAATTACCCTTAGTAGATAGACATATGTTGTCGCAGATTTTTTTGTAGAACTCTTGGAAGCGAACAATATTGCCACTCATAGTTGTCATCAATCTCTTAACTGTTTAAGCAGCGTAAGCGAATATGGCCGATTTCCCCCCCGATTTCATCGACATTTATCTTCAACTTCCTCTTTTATCTTTTCATTTATTTCAAACATAAAAGTTAGGCTATGTTCACCCTGAACATCTTAACTATCTCCTTGCTAAATTTCATTACGATCGGTTCTATGGTTTAGTCGTGATTAAGTAACAAAGAGACAAACACGTTAACGCATTACTCATTAACATATTAGTATGGATATATGATACTATTGTTAATCACACGCTCTGTTTGAATTTTTGAAAATTAGTCTTGATTTATGAGGTAGAAACAACGTAACGATATGTGTAGCTAGTCAGAAAAAACTACGCTCGATTTCTAATCGACAATCAAAGCCGTATGATATCTTGTTATCATTGCTTTCTTGAAAAATTCTGGAACAGTTAATATTCACCATGTGCCTTGGTAGCTCAAGAGATAGAACCAACTACACAGATTATAGATGGTAGTCCTAACATGATCTATGGACCAAGTAGTAAGTCAATGCTTTAAAAAACTTCCTCGTCTATAACGTACGAAAATCTGACAGTCGACATTCGACGAACCAGCCTCAGTGACTCCTGTCGCTCTCTCCTGGTAACGGTACACTCCATCTCTAATTGCTTCCTTAGTTTGCCGTCTGAGAGCGCTGTCATGACATGCAGTTCAGAGCGCGTCTAGAGAGTGTGTGGCCGATCTACCCCCACTACCGAGATCCACCGTTTTTAGCCAAAGTGGCGCGTGATTCAAGTACACTAATGTAAGTAGAAAATATTTGTTTCACGTGATGCACCACTAGGTGGCGCTCCGGTCAAACGTTTCCTTGGCTCTCCCAAAGCAACACACGACGGGGGCAGCGGTGGCGGCCGCCACTGCTTGTAAAACTAAAACGCTTGTAAAATCTAAACTATTCGTGCAAATTTTACGATTTCAAGAGTTTTCAACTTTCTTAAATGCACAAAACACAGAACGTATTTAATTGGATTAGTATTCATTTTTATCTACTTGAGTTTCTCTCTTAAGTTGAAGTATTTTAACACATGGGCTCTAATAACCTTGTTGTTGACGAACCCTTAAAGCCCCACAAAAAAAACCACATTATTTTTTAAACCTTTTTTTTTCAATAATTTTGGTTAACGCTTGTAGATAGACGTATGTTAACGCGGACTTTTTGTAGAACTCTTTGAGGCGAACAATATTGCCATTCTTTGTTGCCACCTATCTCTAACCGTTTAGGCAGCGTATGCAACAATCTCTCTCCGAAGATTGATTCCCCCCCCCCGACTTAATGGCCTATTATTGTTATTGCCTATTACTTGTGATACCTAAAATAACGAAATAAACACGCAAACCTTGCCAGAGAACATATCCACGAATTAAAAAAAAGAATTTCGAAAATCTGATTAGTGGTTCTCGAGTTTTAGGAGGTTTATTGGCCGACAGATATGAAAGTGACATGAATTGAATGAATTCAATTGCAATTTATCTTGGAATTTTAAATTCGTTGCGCATTGAAGGAGAAATGTAAAACGTAACGCGTATCTAGACACACTCTGATGCAGCTTAGAGTACCTATAAGTAGAGTAACGCTGACGAGTCTGCTGACCAGTTGACCCTTGTCTGGTGCCGTCATTTTGTGCCTTTTGCCCCACGCCTCTTTCGAAGTTCAGGCTCCTGAGGCAACGTCACCCAGACTATGGATCCCTAACCCTCGCGTATTCTGTTTCACAACGTGGTAAGACTGTACGTGCATAGCAACAGCATAGAATATGTCTCCAATGTCATAACCTCCGTGAAAAAGAATCCTACTTAAATACTTCTAAATACGAATATATTGTTATTTAGATAAAACTATATTGTTTTGAATCCAGCACTCGTATTATATTTGAACGTAAAGACTGTTTATCATTTTTTATAATACCTAATAATTTTTTTCTAGTTCATTTATTAAAAAATTAGTAGTACTAAATAAAAATTGAGAAGTTGTAAATTACAAAAAATATTCTCCTTAGTTCAGTTCCTTAAGTGTCAAATGTGATAAATAGGAACGATTTTTTGTGAATGTGACGCTCCTTGTTCGTCAACACAAGATAATATTTACATACCAAGTTTTTCAACTACCCCTTACGAGAATTCTCCGTAACATTTCGCAATTGGCGAATTTGGCATTGTAATGATACTTTTCATTATGAATGATTCAAATACAAAAATTCAATTTAATGCATACATCAATCAACAAGTGAATTATTATTGCTGATGTTACGGGTTTCCAGACAAATGTCGGTTCGGTACTATAACTTCCCTGGCAACCCAACGTCTCCCCTTTCCTATTCTCTCGCAAGTCTAACACTTAGGTGGAAGAGCAGAGGCCTCATGTCCTGAATCCCATAGCCAAAAGTCAATAAATAAATATAATGTATACATGTGATTATTTATAAACTCTCATTAATTCACAATTATTATTATTATTATTATTATTATTATTATTATCACCATATTTCTTTTTGTAGATAGCATAATTAAATCGCAACTGCATAAATAAGCGTACTCTCATTGAAATGTATGTTATATTTTGTTTCCATGACAATTACTCATTATAATTTTGTATTCCAGGGCATCGCTAAGCCGTGCTGACATCGTTCGCATTCGCTCGTTCGGTGCGGTTACATTACAGCG
>NNCF01129555.1:3082-18508 GCA_002313205.1 Laupala kohalensis
CTGGTCTCAACAATTAACTGATGCTAATTTTTCACTGTCTCACGTTCAAATACTACACTGTCTCAAAATGTTTCACATCTCAACTGTCACAAATACACTCTCCCAAAATTTTTCTCATCTCCTCCTTCACAACTACCCACTGCCAAAAATTTTCTCCTCTCTCTCCTCACGACTACACACTCCCAAAAATTTTCTCCTCTCTCCTCACGACTACACACTCCCAAAAATTTTCTCCTCTCTCCTCCACATCACAACCACACACTCCCAAAAATTTTCTCCTCTCTCATCTCCTGTGCCTCCGTGCCCTAATTTTTTATAGCTAATTTTGTGTCACGTGACGTTCCCCCTCTTCACAGTCTTTGCTTCTACTGCCCGATCTCGGTATTTTCCCCCCTCTTAATTCTAATTGGTAGTTTCCGAAAAGATGCATTTTGTACTTTCATGTTTCCAATCATTCCAGTTGACTCCTCCCCCCTTAACATTTCATTGGGTGCACCCCACTCTCTCTCTACTTCCAAGATTCTTTCCTCGAGATGAAGGTCTGTCGGCCATTTTGTTATTTTTGTCCTTTCGCTATCTGTGCAAGCGGCATGCTTCTAAAGACCAGGGTTTTATTATTTTATTGCTAGGCGGCATGTCCCTTCCTAGCTCGCACTTGTTCGGAGCGTCGGCATTTCTTTTTGACCCCGAATTTTATTACGTTCTTTTGGAATTTTTTTTCTTTCGTATTGCCGAACCCATGTCGCAAAATTACACATTTCAATATCTTTTCTTCGCTTTGCGAGCCATGTCCCAAGAGACACGTGCCGTGAGCCTCTTGGCCGTTTGTCGCAAACGTACACCCACGTTGCTTTGGGAAATAATATTCCCTGACATCTGCTCTTTTTTTCGGTGCTCTCTTTTGTACTGAATTTCGACGCTCGTTTTTCTAAAGATTCAAGTTCAAACTTGTCTGTCTCTAAACATGTGTTCTTGTCGCTATTCCTTTTGATTTTTTCAAATAATAGATTTTATTACGGTTTTGTACTCCAAAACTTTCTACAGAACTTGTGATGTCGCGACTTGTAGTGGCGACTACGCTTCAGACCACCCAGGTCCTTTTCTGCTTGCTCCCATGTTGACCCATGCTTTTATATTAAATATTTTGAGAACGTGTGATTGAATTATTAATCAATTCAATCCACGGTCTCAATATCTTTACAGCTAATCCCTAGAAGCATTTTTCAAAATTCTAGAATTTCACACCAGTTTCACATTTTATGACAACCAGTAAGATCTTGATAAAGAATTTTCCAGACATTACTAAAAAAATATACATCCTAGAATATTACTTGGAGCGAAATTGTAACAAAGGATGTAAACAAAACCATATTTGTGTACAAAGTTACTTAGATTGTACGAGATGAATATGGGGAGGGTAGAGCCCACGTATATTTAATTAATTGTTGTTGTTTTGTTATATTTCTGTTAAAAATCCTCATTATTTCTTTCTTATATAATTTTGCAGCTCATCTTCCATTAACAGCTTCTTGTACAACAACCTGAAGCCCGAAGTGTTGTAGCAACCCCTCTGCAGTCTTTCCCATTCTGTTATTTGAAGAAAAGTTCAAATATTTTTGGTGAGTTCCCTTATTTATTTAAGAATACTTTAGTGTTGTTTAATAATTTTATTTGATGATTAGAAATGCTCTGAATGGTTTGTGTGTTTGTTGTAAAAAAGGTTAATAATTATAATTTTGCTTTTCATTCCAGAAAATGGAGATACCTGTCATACTTTCATCCCATTTTGAAAGAGGGCAAGACCTGGAACTCGAAAATGGAAGTTCTTTCCCAGGAAAGCTGGTCAGAGAAAAGTAGGAACACTTCCTCTTGAAAATGCATGAATCANTATATGTAAACGAGAAGCAACGACAGATCTTAGGTTTTTTCCTTTCTGACCAGCGAATGAGCGTTAGGTTCTCTCGACGCGGACCGATCTTTCGGACCTTCTCCAATTCCCACCTCAACTGTCCGGAGCATAATGTTCTTAGAATTGGGGACTGATTACGACAGAGCTCCCAGCTGTTTCGCCTCACGTCATGACCTCCAGTCTGTCGGTTTCACGTGTGCTGTAAGTGTTCATACAATAAATACGAGTCCATTGAAAGTCTTTCTTCTTTCTTCCTCCTAATCGACAACCTTAGATGTGTTGCCTGCCTTGTCACACGATCTCTCAGATCAGTCTCGAAAAAGTTAAAGTTTTTAGATTATTTGACAATGAATTAAATAATCTAATAGCTATTAAGTAACTGTTTTTAACGCTTATAGTTTCAGCAAACTTGGAAATTGGTATACTTTTATTTCTTGTTTTACTTGTCTTATTAAGAAACTCTTCTTTTAGATATTTCTAATGATAGCACAGTGACTAAAAAGAGAACATATAAGATAATATATTAAAAACAAATTCTGGAATACATCAAGGATCATTTCGTTTTAGACTGAAAATAATCAAGAGTCATTTCTACGTATGAAACAGATTTTTTCCCCTCTTCTATCCATACCGTTACAAACCACTACACATTTTCTGCATTTTCTGGGGGACATAGAATTATATTCTCGTGAGAGAAAATTTCCGTTCATTCTTAACACAGTAAAAATGGTGCTTTTGGAAAAAAAGGTCACCAATGTTAGAATTAAAAAGATCAACGTTATGGATGAAAAGATCACCAACGTGTATTTGTACATAACTTATATATTTTTACCTCGTTTTGCGTGATTTTTTAAAATTCCTTTTTAAAAACTTTTAATCCTTTTTTGTACTATTGAAATTCTTTTCATTGCCTCCTGAAAATATTGTATTTACTGTTGTCGCCTCTGTGCTATTTTTTATTATTATTTTGTAAATGATCCTTGTATTCTCTATTATGTGATTTTGATTTGTGTAAGCTCTTTCTCTTTTCCCAATGTAAGATGTTAAAGTGTTCGTTCTTCNCACTGATTTTCATGGCTCGCCTGTTAATGACCCACCGTGGGGTTGGAAACGTCGTGTCTCCATAATATTTAATAAATAATTATGTGTAATGTGGTCGTTTTACTTAAGAACCAACGTTTGGATTCAACCGAACGTCGAGGAGTAATTTTAAGATGATTACGATACTTCCGCTTCTGCAAGGGAGTAAGACCAAGAGGGAAAATTTGTTTGCGGAACCCAATCCGAAATCCGTGTTCGGAGGGAGTGCTTCTCTCAGAAAGAGAAGGGAAGAGAAGAATGAATGAAGGAAGGAAGAAAGGAAGAAAGGAAGAAAGGAAGAAAGGAAGAAAGGAAGAAAGGAAGAAAGGAAGAAAGGAAGAAAGGAAGAAAGGAAGAAAGGAAGAAAGGAAGAAAGGAAGAAAGGAAGAAAGGAAGAAAGGAAGAAAGGAAGAAAGGAAGAAAGGAAGAAAGGAAGAAAGAAAGAAAGAAATAAAGAAAGGAAGGAAGGAAGGGATGAAGGAAACTGCGCTGATTCCGGTTAACACAGTCGCTGCGTCGCTTTCTCCTTTTCTTCCTCCTCATTTCGTATTATCTCCCTGGTCCCTCGCCACTTAAGGTAGTTCCAGCGTAGGTAGAATTAAATCACAAAAATATCCGGAATCGGCAAAAGAATTAACAGAGTTACATGTATTTATTGTGATTTACACTTGAGAAACATATCTCATCGACCATTTAAATGATATAAGAGCAAATATAAATGATGGTGTAATACAATGCGTCTTATGGAGAAAACACTTATTTACAAAATAAGACCTACTTTTAAATCTCACGAAAGTGATGAAAGTTTACTTTGATTTGTGGTAAATTTTCCGTAATATTTTTTACATCACTTTTATCTACGGGTCACCGGACATTTGACAAAGATATTTAACTCTTTCTGAGGTGAGTTGCATCAATCACGGAATCGTTGTGCTCGGCCGCCATGTTTGTACGTGAATCTCTTGTGTATTTCAAACGAGTCAAGCGAGCTCTTGAGTATGATTTATTCTATATTATTAAGTGAAAGACAGAAATTAAATCATGTTTTTTAAATCCTTACTATTCGTATTGTTGTGTTTCAAACAATTACAATAAAAATAAAGAAAACGTTTCTACATCTCAGTGATTTGACTAACTTGGAGTCCTCGTCTCACGTTAACAACGCACCCACAGAACTCACGCGCTCTCTACACCGAATTGGTGAATGAATTCGCGAATGTAGGTTTCAGAAATACATACTATCCATACTAATATATAAATGCATAATGCGAAAGTGTACCTGTCTGTTTGTTACTTAATCACGACTAAACCACAGAACCGATCGTGATGCAATTTAGCAAAAGGAGATAGTTTACGTGTTCAGGATGAACATAAGCTAACTTTTATTTTTTTAATGTGTGAAAAGATAGATAGAAAATGATTTTGACCATAAAAATCGATGCAATCGGGAAAAAATAGAGATATATTCGCTTACGCCGCCTAAACGATTAGAGATAGGTGACAACTATGAATGACAATATTGCATATGTCTATCTACAAAGGTTTACCTACTTTATCGAAAAAGCGTTATTAAAAATAGGTGTGTTAAAATATTTCAATTTAAAAGAATAATTTAAGAAGAAAACGTCAATCGTCTTTGAGCTGAATAGTGCAGTCGCGCTGCGGTCGATGTGATTTACCTTGAAAGCAAAACTTCGATCTGTGCGACTGCCGGCGAGTGGGACTAAAAAAATCCGTGCAATACCCGGTAATCAGCTAGTAATATATTAATATGAAACGCGAAAGAGCCTGTTTGCTACTTGATCACGACTAACCCACTGAACCTATCGTAAAGCAATGTAGCAAGGAGATAGTTTAGATGTCCAGGCGAAGTTTTATTTTTTAAATTGTGATAAGAAAGATATAAATGGTTTTTGATAACAAAAGTTGATAGAATCGTGTAAAAGGAGAGTTATATTTGCTTATGCTGTCTAAACGGTTAGAGGTAGGGGACAAATATGAATGGTAATATTGTTTGCCTCTACAAGTTCTCCAAAAAAGCTCGCGACAGCATATATCTACAAAGTTAACCTAAATTATCGATAAAACGTTAAAATACTTCAATTTAAGAAGGAAAAAAATCAATCATCATCAAATTAATCGATTATTTGTTTTGTGAATTTAAAGAGATAAAAACGCGTTTAAATCGTAAACTTTCGACAAATTGTTTAGATTTCACAAGAAATTTAATGAAATGGTGCAACCGCGTCACGTGATGCCTCGGAAGCGAATATTTGACCGGCGCGGCTCCCGCGAGATGCTGTAGTATGTATACAGTCAACTTTTGCATTAAATTTGTATTATTATGAATTTGAATACATACGTACATGTTTTTAAACACCAGAATGTAAAAGTATTTTGATCTTACAATACAGCTAGATTTTTTTCTCGAGTAAAAGAAGATTAGTTTAAGTAAAATCTTTGGCAACGCCGGGTAAACAGCCAGTATCTTTACATGTCTTTGGTATTGATAGTGCCCAAAGCAACATCGGAGAAGACCCGGACCATAAACTCATCCGTGACAAGTTTGTGTAAAGAAAAAAGTACAATTAAAACAAAAAATTAAAGATATCTAATAAATAAAATTTCCTATAAAATTTAATTAGGGTGGAACTCGAGTATTTGTCTTCTTTATTTTTATTCAAAGTGTTTAATACCACAACAATATGAATTATTATGATGAAAAAGCATTTAATTTCTATCTATCGGATCATAGTATAGTATAAAAAATATTCAGGAAGTCACTTGACTCCTTTGAAATACAAAAGAGTTTTAAAATACGTAATGGTTTCGTGACTTATGCAGCACATCTCAGAAAAAATGAAATATGTTTTTGTAATGTCCGTTGACAAATATACAAAGCGATGAAAAACATACTACGGGAAATTTAATACAAATTGAAGTAATCTTTTATCACCCTCACGATTTAAAAGTTGGTCTTTATTTGTAAATAAGAATGTTTCCTCCATAAGAATGGCAATTGCAATTATACTTAATATATTACACCATTAAATATAATTGCAATTCTTTCATTTAAATGGCAGGTATTTTTTTGTAAGTAGAAATCACTATAAGCACACTTTACTCTGTTTCTTCATCCCGATTCAAGATATTTTATGATTTACCGTAATTATTACAAAAGTACTATTGTATTATCAACAAAAGTTTGTCGATTGAATTGTCGAAACAACTGTGAATGAAATATTGCATTATAATGAAAACATCGAATTTTGCTATGAAGAAAACTTGCCAACAATAAATCGTAATACATATTAAAACAGGAAAATGAAAGAAAAACAAAAACAGAACGACACTGTCAAGTAACGTCTGCTGTGAAACAGATTAATGGAAATATCACATGTAAATTACATTTGCTACGAGCGCCGAAGTTTATTAATGGAATGTATTAATTAATTTATTATGATGCATCAAATAACGTTTATTATTAGTACTGCAATAACAAGGAATAACATTCTAATTTAAAACCATGAATATGTTTTATCGTGGATTACTTGCTACGGGAATCGCACATTCATCTCTTTAATGTTGATGTTGATAATTTGGTTTGATAAACTCAAAATAATTCATTATTAATAAGCGATAAACCTGGTTTGACTGGTATACGGTATAATCCGTCTTCCACCTACACAGTCCTGCGCTTTAGAGGATTGGGGAATGATATTCTACCGTCTACTTTCTATGTCACTGGATCGTCACTACAAAATCATTTTTCTAAACTACAATTAGTTTTACTAAACTACTCAACTGTATAGTTTTATTGAAACACATCTGTTTGCGTACTTGCGTAGTACGAACAGCCCTTAGTCGCAACGGTGGGCCGGTTCCGAATACTACTCGATTTCTCGACCCGTTTGCCGGATTTATCACTTCTTTTTATTCGTTATTTTCAAATTCAACTTTAACGCATCATTCCTAATAATATTAAAGAGTTCTTTTTTTAATTTTACCTAAAATGCTGTTTCATAATATTTTTAACGAGTAAAATATTTTAAAATATTTTTTTAAAGGACTATTTTATTCACAATGTAATTGTCAATTTCTGGCCTCTACAAATAGAAAAATTGAGCGTTGATTGAAAATGATGGCGGATTTAAAATGGGAGAACAAATACCTTTATGGACGTCTAATGTTAACTATAAAGTAACGTCATAACTCTTTCGAAACTCTTTCAAGATTCGAATGTTTTTATCATGTTATTAAACGATTCAATAATCAGAAATTTAATAATATTTAAATAAATATTGAAATAATATATAAAATACTCATTAAATATTTAATACATTTTAGAATTCGTAAGATATTTAATGTTATTGTTTAGGTTCATGTTATTTTTGGTATTTTCATATGAGATTTAATGTAACCTTATTTTTAATATTTATTTACGGTCAACGAATTTAGATATTAGTTTAAAGTTTTGATTGGGATCATCATGCCTTGTTCAGTAATATTGTAATACAATAATAAATATTTAAACTTTGAAGCAAAGGACATCAACATATAGGGTCAAAATATTTTATTAATGTTGTATGTTTAATAAAATCAACTGTATTTTTTATGACTGATCATTAATTCTTCGAATTATGAAAAATTAATTTTAAATACTGTGAATTGTCTTTGTGTTTTGATTTTGCAGTAAAAGAAATATTTTCAGTAATTTGAATTCAATATTGGCATTTTGAAAGCGAAACAAGACGTATTAAAAGGAAACGTAGAAATGAGCCCATGGTGGTCCTTCGTCGCCGAAAATATTACGACGCTTCGTAGTTAGTCCAACTCTTTGTTTTATTCCGGCCTCCGCTCTTGAATATTTCATACGCTTTCGTCGGCCAGGCCCCTTGCACCTACCCAGAAAATTTCCCCTAGTTTTGCATAAAATAGACACAAACAATGCAAATTTGACGAGTGACGCAAAACTTAGCACATTTAAATGAGACCTGAGAATAAAGACATCTGTGTCCATGACTCGAACAATAATGAGGGATAGGCGCTCGGAATAAACGTATTCTAATATTTTATACCGTTTGATAGCAGACAATAAAATTTCCTGGATTGGAAGTGAGTAAAGAATAATGACTAATTCGGTTGAAGGGATAACTTTCATTCTTTACAGATTGTGATTCAGTATCAAGATTTCCGTCCAGGATAGTGGTTTGTATGTAAACACATGCCATCTTAGCATCCACGTTAGCACGGAAAGAAAACCAACAACAAAGATAAACTAAAGAAGTTTGATACATGACCGAATGTAGATGTCACCCTTGACTTACGACTGAGGAGAGAGGTAAAGTGGAAGACGAGGAGGAGAAAAACATGAAGAAAATTAGAAGTCTTTCTCTCTGTAAAGAGTGTCTGCCTGTATTTCATACAACTCTACAGTTATGGTTTTCGCGGAAGATGATATTTTGCACCCTCGACCTTCACAACTAGAGGAAGTTCACTGTCGGCATGAGATTACGATAAACAGCTTTATCCTCTATTTTCCTCTTCTTAACATTTTAATACTTGTAAACGGAATTTTATACACTTGACATTCAAAATCAGAAAAAAATGATTGCCAGTAATACCGTTAAGCCTTCATACAATTTAGCCCTCATGGGGTACCATTCTGGCGGGTGGTGCGTGAGTTAGGGATGATATGTAAAAATAATCGAAAATGATCAACGTTGGTTTCTAATTTATAGTTTTTGGGCTTATTAGATGAATAGACACTCCCGACCCGTTTAGAGTATAATTTCATCACCCATGGGGTATAAAAAATTCGCATAGCCCCTCTCGAAGATGAATGGGAAGGAGTGACGTGCATAAGTTCTCGAAAACGACCGATATGAGTGTTGGATCTATAGTTTTCGATAAGATGAACAGTGACCCTTTCGATGACTTCGGTCAGGTAAAAATGGCGATGAGACGAAAAACGAACTCGGGACTCCTGTTTTGATCGCAGGGATATTGTCCACTACACCTCCCGTTCACCTTCCATAACTGTACTTTATTTCCACCCAGAGCTAATCCAGAAGTCCCGGGTTCGATTTCCGACTCGTCATTATTTCCACCTGTCCGGAAGTTATCACGTATCTTCTCTACCTGTAGGTACACGGAAGAAATATATGCAGTGACACTTTCGTAAAATCAATCAATTTCCTCATTCATTGCCGGATTCATTCAGCTAGTCACATATGTAGACAAACATCCATTCATAAATGTGACTCCTGACGTACGACCGACAAGCGGAAGGGCATGTAGAAATAATAACTTTATTGACAAAAAAGCAGTTACAAACTGCGTATGACCACATGGAGGACAATAAAGTAATTACTCTTCGGAAGTAAGCGAGGGACCATCCCATCAATTCCGATCAAGGACACTAAGGCAGAGGCGGATTTAATGTTTCTACACATTCCTGACAATAAAAATAGTTCGGTACGTGCTATAAAAATTAACATACTACCGACAAATTTCAATTTAATAAATCAAAACAAAGTTCTTCCAGAAGTACGTATTATTCGAAAAGTATTGTTTATAAATCGTAACTACATAAAAACACTAAATTGGAATTATATTATTTCAATAGATGCCGCCCCTAGGCAAGAGCCTAGCGAGTGTGTATCAGAAATCCCGGGTGAGAAAAACCCGGGTCGGGACGGGGCTACGGAATTAATGTACACAACAGAAAGGGAGGATACGAGGAACCCTTAATAAAACGCAAAAGCAAAGGAGAGAAATGCGATTTTGGAGGAGACCGCTGAGACGTGACTGGGAGGGCGGCGGTGTTTGGAAGTGGTGGGGTGGCAGTCACACCCCGCCGGTCTCCCATTGAGAGAGACGGTTTGCACGACGGATCACGCCAGGGCGGGGCAGAGAGGAACCGTGCGGAGCGGAGCAACGCAACCTGCCCGACATCGACCGCCGTCGCCTCCCAGCTGGCTCTATGAACGCAGCCACCGCCGCCGCCGCCGCCGCTAGTGACGTCAGTGCTATCCGGAACGTTCTGGAGCGCCCTCGACGCGGGGGACTGAGGGCACGCCCAGGGCTCGCTGCATCCCCCCTCCCCTTCATTCGCGCTCTCCTTTTCCCAAGAGGGGGGGGGAAGACAAAAGTCAATCGGACGGCGACGTTTCGTGAATGAAGCGGAGGTTATGTATTCATTGTTTTTGGGAGGAAGAGTCAGCCAGCTGCGGAGTGATTCACAAACCCCATTCACATATTTGGATTTTTGTGGAATGCAATATTTGAGCAGGTTTTCCCGTGTTTTATAATAGGGTTGGAGAACAGTTTATTTTACTCTTTTGTGACACTCGTTCCTTTGGAATTGCTCTGTGTCAACACTGCTCCCTAAAATGTGGACTTTTTTTATTTGTAATGAGTTGCACAAATGTGCGCAGTGAACAAAATATACTGAAGCAGAGAAGGGAGTGGGTATCAGAGAAAGTAAATTACTTTTTTTTTCACGAGATCTACAGTACGGGGAACGGTCGGAATTACGAGCATTAAACATTTATCTATCTACTTCAATTCATAATTTCCTCACTTATTAGTGAACAACATTAAATATTGAATTACATACTCGTAAAGATTTATGATGATTGCAATGTTAAAAGAAATAATAGGTTATCAATTGAATAATATTTCTTAACATTCCAAATATATTTATTTTACTGACCTTGTTGTTATAATATATTAATAATATTCTCATTCGAATTTAATTCCACAACAAATATGGCGTTTATCTAAAATATTTACGAAACACTTTATAGGGTCTGAGTGTGTTACCTAAATTTTTTATTTAATTAATCAACATTGTGAACGTGTATTTATACACGGTCACAACGACCATTCACCTAGATTATTTTAATGTATACATAATTTTTACATAACAAAAGTTTCAAAAACTACACCACAACCGCAGTTGCAGAGATGGTAACGTCTTGTGATCTGGATTTTCTAAAACACGACAAAAGTTAAAAGAAAGTTACATTTCACGAAAAAAAAACAGATGTGTAACAATTATTTTATGAATTTGTAGTAAACATTCTAAATTACACCCGATTCCTTTACTTCGACAAGAACGGATGTTTGGATTGAAAGTTTACAATGAATCGTTTAGCTAAACAAATAAGTTACATGAAACAGAATAGAAGTAACATTCGCATACAAATACATTTGCACGCTACCATAATACAATATCCACGCTTCATTAGAGAACATAAAAATTAAAATTCTTACGATCAAAATTTTCACACTGGAACAATTTTCTGTTAGGTATATTGAATGGTGAAGAAATACTAAATTAAAAATCTTACAATAAAATAATCTACACACAAAACATATTACCCACTTAGCCTTTTACACATAGTAAGGAAAATAGTAAAGACATATGTGTCTAATATTCTTGTCAGATTTAATATCACACATTTGGAGTCTAATATTCTTGTCAGATGTTAATATCACACATTTGGAGTTACGATATTGTGTGCGTGATACATTTTTGTTCTCCGGGAAGCCAAGGTGTAGAAAACATTCAAAACATAAAAATACTATGTATGTATCAATAGATAAAACATGTAATAACATTGTCTCGAAAGCAAGATGATTACCTCAGTTTTTCTAATATATAAATGAAAAATAAAAATTATCCTGGAAGTATATACGTTCACTTTGATGTGTCATGCTTTAATGATATAGATATAATTCGGAAATGTGTATTAATTGGTACATACCATTTGTATTTGAGGTCGCATCACTTTACATTCTGTATATGTGGGTCAATATCTTAAAAAATACTTTACTAAAAATTTTGACTCATTAATAGATTAAAAGAATTTATCGTATGATTTACACTAATTGTGTGAAGTGACGCATTTAGCTCATGCTGTAGGTGCATCTGTAAATACAGCTACAATTCACAAAAAAAGTTGTACGAGATCATAATGTAAGAATTTTGATGGAACTATAATGATACATTTTATCTGATCGAGAGAGGAATACCGTGTTATTTTGTGTTGAGTGAAAACATTAGTGTGATACAAATTTGGATCTTGTTGACTTCCACGTCGACTTTTATATTTACTGTATCGCTGTATATTAAGCGTTGGATGGTTTTCAACACTTTCTGTTGAATGGATGTGTAAGTGCTGTCAATTACCCATTCATCAACTTTAAAAATCGATTTCACTATTCTAGCAATGATTTCATTGAACAACCTGCTCACGAGTTTTGTATTCATAAATGGTCATTAATTTCAGTATTCATTTCAGTCTGGGGAAAAATGAGATTGCCGTTGAGGTGAAACATTTTCGGCATCAGAATTTATGACCATTATCTCTGAATGTAATTAGCGTTTTGTAGATTTATAAACGCATGGGAGTTAATATAGAAATCTAAAAATAGCTCTCCATAAATCTCTATAATTGTATATAAGACAATAAGCACGCGTGTATACATCCATCATTCACTGCTTAGTTTACTATTTAGGGCAAACCAATTTTCTATTAATGGAGTACATTAAACCCCCGACAATTCATTTAAACCGAAATATTTATCTGAAAAAATACAAAAAAGATTGTTTAATTTAATTTTTAATACATAACCTAGTTAGTCTGTTATTTGATGTGATTTCTCATCTGACAACCATATCTGAAATATTATATAGAAAATAATATCCGTTAAGTATCCCGTGAAAAGTTCAAGTTCTATTTTCAATAGTTTGCTCTCCGAGTTCATGATTGGGTCAATCGGTCAGGACAACTAACATATTATTTTCAATCCCTTTCACTCATTTAAAATAGTAAAAAAAATAATAATTCTAGAAACCCGTTTTTATATATTTAAATGAAAACGTTTATGTAGAAAAACTGAGATAGTATCTCAGTTAGTTCGTGAGATATAGTAAAAAAGAAAAAAAAAGAAGTAATCTAAAGTGTATACTCTTTTTGTTTATATTTTTTTTGTATATCTGTTCCGTATTTTCACGATATACCTTTATTGTAGCCCTAATAATAAAATATATCGAAATGTTGGTAAGTTCGAAGAAAATTTTAATCTTCCCGGGTTCGATTCCTGATTCGTCGCCATTTTCACCTGACCGAAAGTTATCACGAAAGCAAAAATCATGACCATAAAAATTAAAATATTTTACGTGAATTTCAAATCCACATTTGAATGAAACCAAGACATAAACGAGCAAAGATGAAAAATTGCTTCACTATTACAATCCAGACATCGTAAAGGGTTTGGGAGGTCATTGTTAACCTAGGAGAGTGTTTCCCACTTGGCCAACGATATACACAGACCTGAGCGCAATATTGCGACATCACGAATGTCACGTGAACTATAGTGTTCGCAACGAGAGAAAACTAAGGAGTGGGAGGGGGGAAGGGCTAAAGATCACGTGAAAGTCGAGAAGCCAATTTCAGTATTTCAGAATTGTGAGATTGCCGACAATTCCTCTCGCTGTAGACGCGCGAGTCGTTTACTCGAGTCAGTAGAATCTTAATGTGTTCAAGTTTGAATGCTGCCGCCTACATCAACCGATTCGTAGAACCTAATTGATATATCAACAGTGACGGACTGAGAGTCTGATCTCTAACCTTTGGCCTGTGCGATACTGTCAGAAGTTAGCTCTTACTCGGGTAAGAGTAGCCATGTGTAGATGCTGAGGCATACCGTCTGGAAGGCATGGGTGGAGCTTCGGTAGGGCACCCCTCGCAGCAGACATGCGACAACATTGGTTACATCTCGTTACTTTTCGTTCGTCGCGAGGAGTTTGGTGGTGTTGGTTAAAAGCGACTCCACATCTTCATTATTCCGCGAACCCCGAGCAACCGCACAGCGAATCCCGAGCAATAGCGACTCGCTCGGGGTATTTCCCGAGTATTCGCCTATTGGCGAGCACACTGATCCAGACATAAGCAATTTTCCGAGTACGTAATCGCTCTGGGAACGACGAATATTCGTGTTGGTGTTTAGAGGTTATGGAAAGTCTGAAGTCACACATTTGCTGCGCATGTGCTGTGCCTCGGGAAATGTTGTCAAGTTAAGTAAATGGGTCTTTTCTAATATAAATTCAATCAATAAAATTAAATCATTAACAAACTAGTTTTTATTCCATATCGATTTAGCTAAGGTAATATGTAAAAGTAAAGTAAAATTTAATAAAAAGTAAAATAAAGTGAATAAAAATGTTTGTGGTTTAATCATACATCAAATAAATTTTATTGTAAAAACGCAGTTGCAAACAGCAATTAAGTTACTCTATCACTACTTTATTACATCCAATTTCTCTATATTATCACAACTAAAACACTTATTACTTTGTACGATAAGGAGAAAAATTACAAATAATTGTTTTCTTCAGCGATTATTTACTCGTAATAACGTAACACTTGTATACTCGCAATCCTTGGTATTCGTAAAAGCACGAATATGTGGACAGAACCAGGAACAGGTCACTCGCGAGTATTCGCCTTTGCTCGGGTTCCTTTGATGTGTCTCAAAAGACCGACACGTTGCGGGAGAGGGCGAGCACCGCTATTGGTGATGCGTATACATCTACTTTCAATATTTAAGATATATGAAACGTTAACAAAAACATCAAATTCCCATTAGCTTGGTACCAGAGGTTTAACGCGATGTGTGAATCTCGCGTTTTGTTTTTTCTTCGACTCTTTATTAAAAAAATTTCTTTAAACGAAATCGATGATGCGAGAAGTCCGGAAGGGATCATTTGACAAGACGAAATGAACGTCTCTCTCTCTGCAATCTTCTCGAAAGGTCACCTGTGCCAGTGTGTGAGGTGATGCTGGAAACTGGAAGACGACGGCGTCTCACATTGGAGCACTCGAGTCCTATTGGAGTCGAGGTTTATGTGACGCGACGAGAGGATCTGTGAACGACAGCGAGGACTCGGTTCGTTCCTGATGGTCGCGCTGGCGAATGTGTTCCCTTACGCTTACTGCCGTTTTTTTTTCATTGTAGTATTCGTAAATGGGAAATGTAGCGTGCTATTGAAGCTTATTTACATGGAGCGACAGGAGGAGTTAGGAGTTGGGTGTTGGTAGAGGCTATTGTTAGTAGGTGGGCTGGTTAGCTGGGTGAACCAACAACTTGGTCCAAATCAGGGCCAGGAAACAAGATAGGGGGAAAATGTCTGAGGTTTGACGCTTCAAGTAGTTTGCGTGTAACACTTACCAGACTGCGCTACCAGTCACCCGGCCACCTATAGTTTGTCCAGCGCTCAATAGATGGCTGCAAGATCGTGTTCACCCATCTCCTATTGGCTGCTAGTGTTCTTTGTTCGTTACATTACATTCTGCGTGTGGTGCTCAGGCTGTACTGTGCCGTAGGCAACATTCGCGCATTTAGTGGATTTTATCTAGTGGAAT
>NNCF01129555.1:29974-103055 GCA_002313205.1 Laupala kohalensis
GGGAGTCGCCTCAGATGAGGAATCTAGTCTCTACGAGACCACCTCAGAGGTCTTTGGGTTTCACAAGTTGAATGAGAATGATAGACGGACCCGAGAAGCGAACGGGATGGCGCAGTCGGTAAGCGCATGAGCGCGTAGAGCTCAAGGTCCCGGGTTCGAATCCCGGTCCCGTCTACCATTTTCATTCGACGTAACATGATTAATCTAGATGATTCTTATGTGAAATTTTGGCACAGTCTATTGGTTGTAAAAGTTTAGTGGCCTAATGAAGTCGTGTGTGTTAATATATTAATTTCATATTAATTTTGGACTGAGGCAAACATAAAACCTTCAACATCCGGAAAACGTGAACTAGCGTCATCAGAGGTAGAAGGTGAGTACTCTACGCACCACGATACGGTATACCCAAGATTGTAATACTTCCGAGTAATCTTTGTAATGATTACTGTTGTTTTGCAATTGGTTAAGATGCGATCATGATAATAGAGGAAATAACAAACAAATATAGATTATGGCTATCAGTCTCAAAAACTAAGGTCATGCGGCGTGAGCATAGCAAAGAAAATAGAAGGAAACCATGTTTAAAATTTTATGCTGGAGTATGAGCCGCACTCCAAAAACACTCTGAAAACTATGGGAGTGGATGGTATCTTGATTTTAATAATTAAAAGATATTTAAAGGAGGACCACGTGGAGTACCATGATTTTATATCAAAATAACAACACAAGTAAAATAGTCTAATGCAAAACTTAAAGCTAAAAATGAAATTAATTTAAAGATCAAAGGATGCATTATTACGTACAACAAGATTCAGTTATATGTTATTGAACTCTTCAATTAAGGCTGGTTAAATTGATCATGAAAGGTCACACTGTTCGCGAGATTTTCACTGGCCAATGAAACATATGTTAGCACATAGTCACGTTTTTTATCGTTTGCCGATGTTCAGTTGGCGTACTGCGTCCCACGCTGTTGGAAGATGCAGGAGGCAGCGATGGATACGGATCCTCCACTAGTATTTAAAGTATATATGAACGCAATATTTACATGATCACAATAAAGCTATATTCAGGACAGTTCCAGATGGTCGCATCATATGGTTGAAAGAAATGTATAGTTTTACCTTACGCACAACACGCTACACAAAATGTTCACGAGGGACGCAGTTGCGGCTCGATGTTGACTCGACGAATTCTGAAGAGAGAGTAGTGAGGAAGACCCCGTATCTTCATTAACTAAATCACCAATTCGTGGGAACACACTCCCGTGCAAATCCATAATAATTGAATTGTTCGTGTGTTGATACAAATTAAAGAATTGATTCAATGTTATATTAAAATTATAAAATTGACATTCAGACCTTATGTGGCGATTCTCCATGTAATGAATAGGTAATTATGTATATTTTATCATCATGAAATACCTGGTTAAGAATAGAGCTCTCTAATGGCAAATTGACGTAGGTAAACCTTTTAGAACTATTGATAGTATTAGATAATATTATTAGCTTCTGGTGGAAATGCACCAATGGTGAAAAGTTACATTTCGTGTGAAAACACAAGGTTTTAGGGTTACTCCTTATGATAAACTATTGTTCAGACCATACTGAATACGTAGCAGCGAAGGCGAAGCGTGTATATAGTGGACTGATACGCATAGTATTTACAATGTATAATATTGACCGAAAGGATAAAGTCCAATTACACAAAGGGCGATACGAACAATTCTAACGTATGGCAACATTGCAGGAGGACACAGAATTGCATTAATTTATGTGGAGCGAAAACTCAAACAAATACAATGGGCTCGTTCACCCAATATTGAGTAACAATATAAAACATATATTCAGAAGCTTTGGAAATGATTAAAGGGGTCCTAACATTATACTCATTATTGACAAATTGAAATTTCCAAGAGTACTGGAAATTATGGGCGAATAGAAATCAATGGAACAGTTTACATACGGGATAAAAAAATAAATAAACTAATAAAGCACTCCATAGAAGTATGGCAAAGCAGGTGGAGTAACGTATAAAAGGCAGAGTAATATACTCGTACCATTACGTACAAAAGGTGGCCTTTGCATGCAAGGAACGTAAATGGTTTCATTTAAATCCATACTTAATTGAATTTATTACGGGTCATAGGAACTTACTTGATTTCAATGATTGCAAAAAACGAGGACTGAAAGATAAAGCAAATCGTATGTGTGGAGAAGAACGTGAAATGACACGAGAACATCAGATGTGGGATTTGTATACAATACGAGGAGGGAGGAGCAAGATACTTACAATTTTTGAAAACAAAAGGATACTGAACTTACGGATACATCCAAGAAAATTGCAACAAAAGAGGCATAATATGCGTATAGAGGTTACGTCTTCCAGCGAGGAAAAAGGAACAGGAAGATGATTAAAGAGGAATGTATTGTGAGAGTAGAATTTTGAGACAGACATAGTTAAGAAATACAAACGATAAGGGACAAGACATGGCGGATAGTAGATTCACTGTCCACTTCTCCGTGGCAGGGACGGAAATACTAGTATAACCAGCGGCTAAGAGTCGTTATAAGGGGTAAAAATAAACAAAGAGGGAATTAAATACGAAAGAGTCTGGTTAAGACACTGGTCTCAGACTAGGTGGTCATTGTAGACGTCGAGGTTAGACTCTATGCTGATGCATACGAAGAAAAATAATGAAGGTAATTTCTATTTGAGGAAAACCGATGATACAATCTTCTACAATTTGAAGAAAATTTTTTTAATTACATTTCTTTAAATTGTGGAAGATTTTATTATCTATTTTCCTTATACTGGATNGCGTGACATGACCCAAGTAAGTGGTACAAAAACCTTGGGTGTGTAAACCAGCGCTTTAACGAGCGAGCTCATCGCGTATGCGGACGGAGCTGTCTCCATCCCGTAACTTTTCCGCTTGGAAGCTCAGTGGCGCGAGAAGAACAGCCAGCTGGGTCATTATCAGCCGCTAGTGAGCGCTGGCGAGGATGTAGCTGGTAATCCGGAGTTAACCCTGCGACGACCAAAGGAAGTGAGTCAGTGAAGAACGCGAGCGGCTCAAAAGAAATTCCGTCTCCGAGGAGGAAGCAGTGGCGAAAGAATGTTAAACGCTCTTTGGCTTTATGAGCTCTCAAGTAGCGACTTGCTAAGTGATAAAGATTCCGACGAAACACAGGAAAGAGAGTTTTATACAAAAATCTCCTGATTTACAAAATAACATGGCTACTCGAGACATAAATGAAGTTTTCATTTCATTCCATGATAAAAATACCTTACCTCAAAAACATCCATCACGGTTATAGACTCAAATTTAGTAGCCCAATTGGAGAGTATTTATATTATTGATAATCCGCTAACCTGATTGGAGTTATTTTGGTTTAAACAAATTGCTTAAGTTATGACAGAGGGATGGTCCCTAGTTTTGCTTCCAAGTGTAAGGTAAATATGATCCTCCCAATTTTCATCTCGTATTCTAAATGTTTTAAATGGATAGACGGAAGAGTAGACCTTATGATCTGAGTCTCGTCCAAATAAAGACACTTAATAATAATAATAATAATAATAACAATAATAACATTGTATAGAGAAATATGAAACTAAAGCAGAACTCTCTCAATACCGTAAAAAATTGAAGGGTTTTCCATTAATAAAAGAGTTGAATTTGTAAAATTTGGCTGGAGCAATGTTATTTTAATAAAAACAAGACTATTTAGAAATTATTTCAAACGCTGTTAAGATGCAGAGTACAAATAAAAACAAATAGTTATTAAACTTGTGCATAACACATAATTAACATATAAAATTACAGAAAATAAAACAGCGTAAAGTATTTAGAAAAATTGTCTCAAAACGTATACAATGTGACGTAGGGCATTCGTACACTCATCCGATCAATTGCTCAATAATTTTTGTCGTCTAGTAACAAGTGGTGTCAAACTTTGAGAGTTTTATAAAAACATGAAATACATTTCATGGATAGTGTCAAGTTACCTATCAATTCTAATTTAGAAAGAAATTCCAGAAAAAGAATTATCATAATTTTCCTGCGATTCTCGTTTATATTTTAAAATATATGATTGAAATATTTTTCAAATAATATTACAATCAAATCATTTTTTTTTGGGTGGGGGGAATTTACGTCATGCGACAGTTCTAGTACAATTACAACATGATTATTCGAAGTAGATACTTCTGTGAGAAGCCTTGAAGATCTCTCAAGAGAACCGCGAGGAATTGCTGGATATAACGCTGCTTAGCTTTGAATGCAGACGTCACTGCAGCGTTTACACAATCCAAGTGCTCCTCTAGAGTACATGTCTCGCGTTAGATGACAAGCGACGACAATCACGGCGTGGAGGCAAGAAGCGGTCGTAGCGACCCGAAAATGGCCACATACGCTGACAACCAAATCCTTTGAGCCATCGACACCGATACCCATTCTCTCGTGTCCCTCTTCTCGTGTGCGTTCTATTTCTCCGCCTTCCCTCTTCACTTTATCCTCCCACCCTCTCCAAGACCCACGTAGATCCGATCCGCCGCGCCGCCTCCGCTCGTGTCCGCCGTGGATCATCTCCGCCTCGCTGCTCCGGAGGTGAAGGCGGGAAGTCAGGGCACTCGAAGTGCGTGCTGACGTCATCGTCACGTGATACAATTTTGTCGACAAGTGGGCGTCGCTCAACGCAACCCGCGACACTCAGCGGTAGCACGAAGAAGTATTTGGTGGACAAAGCGACTCAAGTGGGGGTTACACATTGTCCACGTATACTCGAAGACGTTTCTTTGCTTCCACTAATTAAACTTAAAAAAATAATGAATGGAAATGCACTGTGTTCATTAGTTTATTGTACATTACTCCAAGTAAATCGCTTTGTTATCCTCATCGTGGTCTTAGGCGGTATGTAACAGCTCTCTTGACAATAAATTATTTATTTATTTATTTATTTATTTGTGTCTAATTGGCTTGATGTTAGTATAGCGCTTGTGCACAGTGTAGCCAACACGTTCACTTCGCCATCGTCCATAAGAGTAATGATATTTGTACCACGCTTTATGTTGGCAAAACATTCGAATATCTGTAAACGTAAATCCATTACCCACGTGTGGAACTAATATTACCCTATATCTTAGTTTGTTGTGTTATTAAGTTGTATTTATTCACAGCAAATATTCGCTTTACTGAATACCATTAATAATTATTCGGATATCACTTAAATTCGTAGGTGCTGACAATTTTTGTTTGGTAGCTATATTGCATAATTTTCGGCAAGTTACCTGACTTTTAGTATAATGTGTATTATATCACTTGGTTCTGTATAGGCGTGACTAAGAGTTGCACCTCGTGGTCAACTATATTCGGAAAAGTGGAATTCGGAATTAGACGAAAAAGACATTGAAAGTTTACTTTTAGAAAAAAGGTTAGACATAAATTCTACATTTTTAGACAAATGTGTTTTGCAAACTAGTTAGGATTATAATTTTAAATTTTTTATGTTTTTTAAATTGTTTATATGGAAGGGAAAGTTGAAACCTGATATCTTTTGTGTCAGGAGTAGCAATCTACTCTTTATAACACATGTTAGAAATTTTAATTTTATTAAAAATAAATGATAATAAAACTATATTTTTACATGGACAAATAATTCATTTGGTGACCGCGATGGATAAGTGTCATAGAGGCAGATAGAGGGCACAACTGATAATGGGGATAAGGATTTCTCTGTCCAACTGTCATATCCCAATTTGGGAGTTCTACTATTATTCACGAAAATTCTAAAAGTTATGAAATATATTCGGATAATTTTTACAAAAACGAGTTAGCTAATTTTGTTTCATGGTCAACTTTTCTCTTCCTTCTTTTTCTTTTAACTCGTAATTAATTACACTATGATACCCACGTAGCGGACCGGAACCGATAAAGAAGATATATTCAACAAAAGTAGTAAATTAATTTATTGTCTTCCACGTGGTCACACGCAATTGGTATCAGCTTTGACAATATATTTATTTATTTAATTTGTTCCTGTATTTTTAAATTTTTTTCAAACTTCTTTCAAAATATTACTAATTAACGTGGCGCTTATGAAATCAATAAAAAAAAGCTTGTGGATAAATATTAGAGAATTAATTTAGACACATAATATCTAGGCAAAACGATTTTAATTGCAATGCAAATAATTTGGAGTTGATGAATAATTTCTGAATAATCTATTGCAAATAATCGTCAACAACAATCTAAGTAATGAACAAATTTAATTTTCCTTACAGTTGTGTTTTTTTAGGATAACGATAGCTTATACGTAATATTTGTATATCGTAATATTAAATTTCACAACTTTAGGTACAATATACAATTCATGTACAAACGGTAGGTACGATTTACTGTTATTCATTGTTTCATTATACATATACAATTTTCATCTTGAGGGGATAAGCTACAATTATTATTATTATTATTATTATTATTATTATTATTATTATTATTATTATTATTAAATGTATTTCAGTTTTCACTGGTTAAATAATACATAATGCGGGTATATCACCAAACATTATGTATGGCTTATAGTACTGTCTAAAAATCTCCGAGCTATAGATGTCGGAGGGCGGCGGCGGCTGCCCACGTTAGAGGGGGAGATCCTGTGTCGTCCGATTTTAAGGGGAGCCGGCTAGAAAGGGGGTGGAAGATGCTCTAATCTTAAAGGAGAAAAATGAATAAATACAGCCTCATTCTCAGTATTGACAGGCAAAGCTTTATTTACTCAACTCACCCAGAGTGTAACGAGCGGCGGCGTGGAGCGTCCTGCGACGGGACAACACTACTCCCGGAGCGCATGGCGAGTCTTGTGCAGTTGTGACTTGGGTGACATGCCGAGGAGGGAATGGGGGTACAAGAATTCGGCATAGACCGTCAATTCTGACCGAGGAAAGATTTGTAGGAGTTTCGGTAGAGACCGTTGAGTCAATTCTAAACCGACAGGGCGGTATGGAGTCACTTATCAAGAGACAAGGACCAAGAACAACGAGCAAAGAGAGAAGAGTTAAGAGAACGAGCGCTGGTGTCTCGCGTATTTATATTTTGTGCGCCCGCGCACCTTCAGTAGTTCTGTCTTGTCCAGGTAAGCGCTTCTGATGCGCGAGACATTAGAGCCCACTTCACGACATTGAGCATGTACCTAACACCACATATTTCGGCATCCTTATCCCTTCATGGGAATGAATCCAGTAGCACAGATAATAAACGGAATAACGGTGACTTCTTGATTCCACATCTCTCGTATGTCTGCGGCCAATTCAAAATATTTGCTTCCCTTCTCATGTTTCTTGAACATTTTGTTGCTTAGTGCGATTGAAATGACAATTATAGATGTTATTTTACTCCCTTTTTTCATTCGTATTATGTCTGACTTGTTGAAAGGCAGTGTATTATTATTATTATTATTATTATTATTATTATTATTATTATTTTGAATGCCTTCCACAGCTTACAGCTGGATCTTTTCCACTTGATGAACGGACATTGTCAAGTTCAATCAAGCTCTTCTCCTAGGAATTTTCGAACTATGTGTCAAGTGTCAGGGATAACGGATATATTGGTCAGTGTGTTTGCTGCTCCTAGTGTTTCCAAATGGCGTTTTGTGGATTTTGGTATCATTCCTGTGACAGAAATCACTGTAAGTCGTATAAAAANTGTAACACTCTTGATGGGGCACTTACAAGAAATGTCACCACTCCCCAAGCAAAATAATATATTTGAAAATGTTGCTTACAATGTATGCACGTATGTAAATGATGTTTTTTTAGGAAAAAGTTTTGTAAGCTTAGGATATGGCCTAGTTCTGATTCCCTTAGCTACGCATCCCGTTCTACGGCGGCGCAGGCAGGTATTCGTCCGAGTGTTCCCGAAGAGAGCCGAACGAAGAGAGCGCGCGCATGACGTCAGAGCATGCCGCAGAGCAGGGCCACTGTGACCTCGGGGGTCAACGCTGCGGTCTGGCGGTCGCCGCGCGCACCTCTCGCGGTTACTGCAGACACTTCTCCAGGTGGAGAGAACAGGAGAAGAGCGTGCGGCGTAGAAATGGGAGTTCATTGATAAAATTAGCACGAGGGTTTATTTTTAGAAGCAAGCGTTTGGAAGAAGGAACGGTGAATTCTTACAACAAAATAAATAATTATGGAATGAAAATGATTTCTTTTCCGTTCAATAATACTATTGTAATCATTCTTGTGAAACTCGAAGATTAAGCACTTATTTTAAAAGAATATCACTTGTCACATAGGCTCTGTTAGTAATTGCTTATATCTAAGTAAGCCCCTCCGGTGGCTCAGGTGGTTGCTATCTTGCTCATCACCAAGTCATCTCGGGTTCGATTCCGGTTGAGTCAGAAAAAAAATTGTAGCTTTTCACATTAATGTCCCAGTTCTTATAGCTGTGACTACAAAAAGCGAAACCTCATTCTTCTATCTACCTCCTACTACTCCTAATAATACTTCTATCTAACTCAATAAATCTTAAGTGTTAGTAACTACTTACACTAACTCCTCCACGTGGGCCAAGTTGTTGGCAAACACAGCTAACCAGCCCATCTACTAACAATAGCCCTATCACCCACCTTATATCTCCTATCGCTCCATGTAGATAAGCTTCAATAGTAGGTTACATTTCCCATTTATAAGTACTACAATAAAGAAAATATATAAGTGAACTAATCAATACAGGGAAACGTAAAAGTTAAAGTTACTTTATATTCACTTCTCATTCCTTTCGAATAATCGAAGTTTCGAATATTCGTTACGTAAATTTTGTATGTATTTCAGCAAAAAATAATATATAGACCCGTGTTTTTCGGCACTATGATTCGAAATGATGGGATGATCATTGCTTCCTGAGAGGAAACTTGCTTACTATCTTCCAAGTTGTCATTCGCAGTTTTTATTATTATTATTATTTTTGCAATAAATTGAAATTGAACACGTATTTTAAGATAAATTATTGGTACGTGAAATGAATTAAAAGAATTGATCATTCCCAGGAAGATAATTTTTCCTTCAATATTCTTATTGTTTTCCATCACGGTGACATATAACTTCATTTTGCGAATCAAAGAAAAACATTTCACGTTTATTGAACTCCATCTTTCTTTTTTAGTCTGCTCAAATAATGCATAAATTCTGGCATTTTTTGACAAAGAACAGGTATAACGTAGATACATAACGATATGACAATTATAATTTCCTAGATATAATTTCAAAAATGTATATGTAGGAAATAGTACGACGGAACTCGATAAATCTCCAACTTTAATCTACAGTATTATAGTGTTATTTGCAAGTAGTCACATTTTAGTGAGAAAACTATGAAATGAAGGAAATTTAAACATAGTGAAAAGGATATCTATATTAAGAAGCAACATTAATTATTAGTTATTAGCAGAAGAAGAGCATTTGTTATTAACGAAACAGTGAATGGTTTATTGAAATAGTGTCTCATTTATCAAATTTTGGTTTCACTTTAACTTCTAGTAACAAAATGTTTTTTCTTTGCAGATAAGTGCAAATATATAAAGTAATTTAACAAAGTATTACTTATTTTTTAATTTTTACGGTGAAATGGCTGTGTTAAAGTAAAAAATAAATGAAAATTGTATTGAAGAAAGCATGGAAAAGTTGGTGAGAAGAAATTTCGAATAAAATTACCAAAAGCCAAGAAGTTGAACCTTTTCATGTTCCGTGAAGCGCAGAGTAAGTGATGTCAGAGATATCTAACGTTCGTCCGCAAGCGGCTAACTCAGCTACCACAGTTAGCCTTTTCCGGGGGTTTAGTGAAGAGATGAACTTACTCAACGTCACGGGAATTTTCATGGTTTCTCTCCTGCCATTTCACACAATAACACGAATTTTATTAATATAATGGATTCATATAATGGAATATTTTCCAACAACAAATTAAATTAAGTAATTGATATATCTACAAAATCATTCAACCAACAAATCTTGATGACCCTGTACTCATCTATACTCGGAGTTTTTCTGAATGGATTGAAATAAAACTTTCATAGTTGTATTTCATACGGCTGGAGACTGTCACTGAGCTTGTGTTCAATTTGACATGACGTCAGAGTTGGGAGGAGGGAAAATTGCACGAAACTGCAGTTACTGTGTTGTTATAGACAATGGCGGATCTAGCGAGGAGAGGAGGCAAAGAGGGTTATACCCCGCTCCTCTTGGAACTATTCGATCTTTATTGTGAATACATAAGAAATATAGTGGAGATGATGAGTATTGAGTTCTAAATATTAAATTATCTGTACGTATTCTATTGTATTATAGCTTAACGGAGGTTGCATTCTAGACAGCCCTCATTCTACGGTGAAGTTAACGAAGTGTGTGCAGCGTGTGGAAAGAAATGAAAACCGTGTGAACTGCACGAGTCATAGACTACGTGAAACTAGACACATACATTATATGTATTTGTACAAACGATTTTCCGATATATTTGATTTTCACACTTTAATAATGGATGTTGACGATGTGGTGGTTGGGATGGATTGTCGGGGAGGGAAGGATGAAATATTTTATGTTCTTTTTATATCGTTTAGACAAAAGGAGAAAATTTTGCAACGTTAATTTTTGTTTGATTTATGTAAAATAGAACTTTCTTCAAATGGAAATACACAACTTCTGAATACGATTTACGTAATTATTATGCAACAAAATAGACTTTTTATATTTTTATTGGAATATGGAGGACACTATATTTGATGTAGAAATGCAATATATTTTTCCAAGATGATGATAGAAATTTCAGATTGTTTTAAAGTTTGGATTTATAAACCACATCTTAACATGCGAGTTCATTTAGGGTTTTCACGTTTTAAAATTCAATACTTCTGACTAAAATTCACATGTTAGTTTTTAATACGTTTTACCTGACACGTAAATAATTATCTTGACTGCTGACACAGTAGTCATGGCCCGAAATGAGGTAGTTTGGAAATCAGTTGTTTGTTATTGTAGTATTTGTAAATGGGAAACGTAGCGTGCAATTGAAGTTTATCTACGTGGACGATAGCAGGTAGGAGGGTAGAATGGTATTAGTATAGGTGGGCCGGTTAACTGGGTTTACCAACAATTTGGTCCACGTGGAGGGGTTAGTAGAAGTAGTTAGTAACAGAGTTATTGATACTAGGAGGAGGTGGATAGAGGAATGAGGGTTCGCTTTTTAGTAGTCACAGCTATATGATCTAGGACATCAATGTGAAAAGCTACAAACTTTTCTGTCCCCCTCGTCTGTTTAGCCCGGTATGACTTGGTGACGAGCGAGAACTCCAACACCGTTGCCACGGAGGGGCTGACTGCCATGGTGAATGTTAGAAACGAAAAAAGTGAGGATGAGTGCAGGATAGTGTTTCCTAGCGAAGTAACGTCCTTCCGCTGCAGAGGAGACGTCAGAAGGGGATTGTCGTCACAGGCCGTCGATCGCGGCGCGGATCTCGCAAACAAATGGCCTTCGCGCATCGCGACGCGACGCGACGCGACGCCCCCGCCGCCCAGCAGCCACCCACCCACGCATCATCCTGTGGGATTCCCCCCGGCTGCCCCCGCGGTGCTTTACGCTCTCGCATTGCATGGCGCAACCTCTGTTGGCAGCGCTTGCTAATGAACAGAAAGGAGGTATTAGTTTCTCAGTAACCTTTAGAGTTACGATGATAAATTCGCACTCTGTCCTTGATTTGCGCGGTTCTTGATCCTCATGCCTCCCTTTGCGCTTCATCAACGCTTCACCAACGCTTCACCCACACTTCTCTCTTGTTCTTGCTAAAATCCTCTATTGTACTTAGTCCAAAGGTATTTCACATTCATACACCTCAAAGGTCATGTAGCAATAATTTATCAGGATAATATTATTTTAGAGAATGATAAAAGGGTCGACCATAGATTATGCAACAAGCTCGAGTGGGGAGGGATTTTTCTTTCGTTTTACTGTGTTACGGTAGGTTAGGGTGCATGTTAGTCTTTGTGTTACGTAACATTAGCTGTATAGGGTATGTTTTGAAAATTAAAAGATTGTCACGGTAACTCGTGTAATCAACCGATCGATACTAAATGTACCATTAAGCTACAGTGTCAAAATTAGTTCTCAAATTTTCCGAAAAGCAACAAAAATATTTTTAAACGTCTTACTTAGTGTAATTATTAGGGAGGGGTAAAATGTATTGGTACAGCTCCATCACGGAGGGATGGGGTGTTAACAAATAGTAGTTTTTGCGTTACCTGTCTTTTCCCTATTCATATAAAGCTTGGATTGAAAATGACTTTGTCGATTTGTAGGCAGTAATACCAAAAAAATAGCGTTTTATTAAGTTGTCGGTAGAATTTCCAATATTAATAAAATCTACGATATATGACAATTCTGAGTTTTATATGACTTTTAATGGTATCCTCCGTTTACATTACACTATTTCCATCCAGGTGGTGTAGCAATCAGTAACCCCGCGATCAAAGAAGGAGATTCCATGTTCAATTTTAGGGTCGTAACTATTTTAATCTGACAATCAAAATAATTTACACGCGTGAAAGTTTTAACTAGCATTTGATAACTAAAGGATAACATTTGAAAAATGCACATGAGATTCAAGACATGTGATATGAACAAATTGATATCAATATGTATTAAGTATTTAGATGAACTTAACGTGATTTCCGAGTCTTTGCATAAATATTTGCAAATATTACAATAAAATATTGTAAATTTATATATATATGATACAATATTGTAAATTTACATATATTAGAAATTTAGTTCTAATATATCACATATTATATTCTCATGGAAGTGAAGGATAAAACTCAAACTACTTTCGGGTTTCTTTAAATGTTTTGATAAAAAAATTCCTGTTTTCATGACTTTTAAACTGGGGAATTAAAATAGTTCTTATACACGATAAATTTATAAATTAATATAACTCACGTGACATAACCTTTAAGTCTTGAAAAGCTTGTTCTGAATAATTTTTGTATAATGCTTTTACTACCTTGATAAATGTATCCATCATATTTCCTTGATGAAACATGCAAATGGATGTGCTACACATTGACACAATTTATCAATTATGAATTTTACGGATTCAATGGAAAACTGCGCAGATTTTTAACACGAGTGTTTTTACTTGACAGGAAAACGAATTTCCGATTTAAGTAAATTTATTTTGTTTAATCCCGAAGATCTGAAATCTGTTAAATTTTACTTACGAATTTTAAAGAATAGTCATCAACTTTGGAATGGAAGTGAATAGTAAACATGAGACATACCAGAGCCAGAAACTCGATTACACTAGTCCAGCATTTTCTGTGCATTTTCGATCGATTGCGTGGCAACTGGATGGGGGGGGGTGTGTGGCAAAATGTTGCTTCACGAATAAAACTAATGGGTCCAATTTATTCATTTAATCGTAACGCGGTATATTGATTTTCATAAATAATTTAATATTTTTTCATGCTGAAAAACTGAAATTGTAAATTTCTGTATTTTTAAAAAGTTTTTAATATTTAGCGGGGTAATAAATGTTCGCATATTGTAATGTATCACGGGGCAATTCCGAGGTCAATTATCTATTTTCTCTCAACAGACATTTTTCGTAAAATATTCATTCTAACAGTACAGATTTATAGTACAAATATTGACAGCGGTGGTGTAGTTGTAGCGTCTTTGCTGAGAAGTAGAGCGTGGGTTCAATCCCCGCTCGGCCGAATTAGGTTAGGTTGCCAGCTGGGGTTTCCCTCACATACCTCAGACAAATGTCTGTTAGGTACCATACTTTCCCCGACAACACATCATCTCTCCTTCTCAATTCCCTTACCCCAGTCCAACGATTAGGTGGGAGAACAGGCCTCAAGACCTGAACCTCGCTAAAAGGTATAACCTAAATATAATAATAATAATAATAATAATAATAGTAATAATAATAATAGACTGCGTGATTGTGATTNCTACTGTAGGTGAAGCGAGAGAAGTAATTTCAATTCAACCATTTCCCGAAGCTCTTTCTGCTTGAAACGGAATCCGAGGCGCCCTTCGGAGTAGGCGGGTCGACGTTCTCCAATCGGTGGCCGCTTCATCCTTCTTCTCCGCCATCGGATCGTCCCAATCTCTTCTTCGCCTTCACACTTCGAGACGTGCGTTTGTTCCGTGGGCGACGTTGCTTCTCCTTTGTTTCGCACGTCTTCTTCTCCCCACCCCCACCTCCGCAAAGGACGTCCTTTGCCCCTTGTGATTCGCGCTCAATTGCAGGAAACGCTATTAATTTCCTGCAGTTCTTGTGCAAACGCTCCGGCGGAGCGGCGCTCGGCGGTGGTCTCTCCAAATGTGTGTTGATACATACAAATCCCCATAGTGGAAGAGGTACTACCTAAGAGCGCATTGCGTGGCTGCTGAGAGGAAGGGGAATAGGTGTGTTTTTCTCCTCCTCCTTCTGCATCATCATTTTCTCTTTCTTCTTCTTTTTTCTCTTCTTCTTTCCTTCTTTTCTCCTTCCTTTCTTCCTCTTCTTTTTTATTCCTCTTTTCTTCTTCTTATATTCTTCTTTTTTATTTTCTTATCTTGGTCTTCGTCAGGAAGATCATGTGAACTTAAAATTATTTTGTATTTTTTGATTTTTGTACTTTACACCCTGTTCTATTAATTAGGCTCTCAACGTAAACCTGAACAATAATTTCTTTATCTCAGTCTCTAAAATGATTTGTTATCTCTTTTTGTAACGTGGTTTTTTAGTTATGTAAAATTTCGTTTTTCGAATGGATAATCTCACATGCAGCAGTGAGTCGCATAGTTCGTCAGGAATAGACTGTTCGATATGTAAATTTTATTTTAATTAGCTTCTTGTGCTAGCCAATTCATGCTGGAAAAACGGAAAAATTGTCAAGTTTTGTTCAAATTTTGTGTTTGTTAATTTATGATTGAATAAATGTTTTCTTAATCTTATGTTTACACGAGGTCCGATATTCTGTCCTTCATGCCATTACCTCCGTTTCTTTTCTGACAATATTCCAATCTTTTAATCTTTTTTTCTTTATCATCTTCCACTTTTATATGAAACATAATCTTTCTCCATTGCCTTTTACGTCTTCTCCTGTTATTGCACTTATTGATACTCATTTTTTGCTTGTCGTCGCTTAAGCAACAACACTGCCTTCGTGACAAAAAGTAAAGTATCCAGGAAAGCTGAAGAATGTTAGTGAACGTTGGCGGTTTTTTCATTATAAATAAATTAATAAATAATCTTTAGTGTCAAAAAAGCAGTTGCAAACTGCATATAACCACATGGGGGATAGTGAACTAAGTTATATTTTGTGAAACTAAGTTTAGTTATGTTTAGCGGAAAAACAACACATTAGCTTATTCCGTTGGATTTGCGGTAAAATACGTCGTGAGAACATATTAAATGTATGTTTCCATGACGATACAAAAACACAATTTACGAAAAAATGTTGTTTCTTTGGCAAAGTTATAATATTCTCGTGATATTTTGTACAAACACACGGCGTCATCTCAATCGCATTTACTGGCGTGTTTTAAGTACTAGAAAAATAAGAAATTAAAATATGATTTGTATTAAATATTTAGGTCCGTGATTATTTATTTGATTGTTACAGGAATAAACCTCAAATTAACGTCGTTACATTATTTTTGGCGACCGTGGACTTCGGCAGACGTTTTAGAATGAATGAACGAATATGCTAAGGAAATAATTAAGAAGGAAGCATTAAAAGAGTATAAAATGTTGCAGGTACCAAGCGTTTGCTTGAACATTGAAAAGTGCATTAAAAATTCGATTAGATCAAATTTGATCATAAACAATGAATATTTCAACGATTCGTAAAATATATGAACGAAATGCACTATGTTTGACTAATCAATAATTTAGAATATATATATCGAATTATTAACAATGGGGTCAATAGTGAAGGGTGAAAATTTGTGGTCCGTGATGTCCTTCGAGGTTGTTCCATTGGTTCTAGTTAGGCAACAACTGATTTAGCAGTACGCGATTCTAATAAAGAAGCTGGATAAAAGGAAAAGGAGAAATAACAAAGATATGGGTAGATGAAGAGAGATAGGAGAGACAGTTATGAGAGGAAGATGATTACTGATATGTCCTTGGAGAAGCACGGTGGCATTGGAAGGGAAAATGTTTTGTAACAGGGATGAACAAAGTGTTCTAAAACTTCACAGATTTCGGTTGACTCTCGATTCGTCCTGGTATTAAAACAGATCAATTTCAAACATGAGGAATTCACAGGGAAAGGAACAATGTAATAAAGTTGAAAATAGGATGTTTAAGGGAATCTTAAATTCTCTTGTGTAAATTACCTATGTGCTACCACACATTACTTATTCATACGAATCTTCCGATGTTCATGTAGTGCTTGTGTATGAGAAATGTAGCGTGCTATTCAGGCTTATCTACATGGGGTGATAGGAGGTGGGTGATAAGGACTATGTTTCGAAGGGACACTGAAGTGAGAAGCTACAAATGTTTTCTTGCCCTGCCGGAGTGACTCTGTGGCAAGTCAGCATGACAGAGTGGCATTCAGAATATTATATAAGAACCCAGGGTAATACCGGGAAACAAGAGCTAAAATTATCCAGAGACTTATTGACTGGGAATTAATATCCATTGTAGGTTAAAATATATTAATTCTCAGTATCAATTTGTCTTGTGAATATTGTATTTTTGTACGTTTATTTAACAATGCAAAAATTTTTTTTTAAATGTTTTATTTCAGAATTGTTTAAAAAATTATGCCCAGTAGTGATTGTTTTAAATTTCTTTTCAAATTCCGGGCAATGGTGGGTAGTTCTGTACTATTTGGAAAATAAATCTAGAAGTTTAACGGGCTCTTATTTATAAAACCTTTGCGGGACGGTTTCCAATTGAATTCTTTAGGAATATCTGAACGAAACCGTCACAAATGTAATATAGAAAATAACAGTATGAAATTTGCCTTGTATTTCCGGACAATAAAGATGGGTTTTTGACTTACAACTTCCGAGTACCTACTCGTGGAGGAACCTTTGCATCGTCAACAATACAGAAAGATACCCAATGGAAACTTTCAGATAACTACAGAACTGCATTAATGAAATTTCCACGTTTTGCCTTGGTAACAGTTTTATTAGTTTCATAACATGTTTCCGACGGAATGGCCGTCATCATCAGTGAATCTACCTAAAAGAAATAAAAAAGATATACTGATAAAACAACAGAATTAAAATTAAGAAGATACAAATTGTTTTCAGATAATATATTTTAAAATCGTTGTATGTATTTAGTTTATCCTCATTTAATCGACATAAATATTATTCTGATTGTTTTGATTTTCATAATTTCTATTCTGTTATTTTATTAGTATATCTTTCGTAATTTCGTATCGATTCAACTTCTAATTATTCCGTAAATAATGTTTATCTTCTTAATTTCAATTCCTTAATTTTATCAGTATATCTTTTGTATTTTTTTTTCAGATTCACTGATGCTGACGGCCATGCCGTCTAAAACATGCAATGAAACAAATTAAGGAGTTACCATGGCAAAACGCGGAAATTTCATTAATGTATTTACAAATTATTACTATGACTCACCTCTTTCATACAGAACTCTAGTCAAGAAGTCTAGACAGAACTAGAGATTATTATTAAAATATATTGTTTTAATTTGAATGGTATGATTAATTGTTTTAACTCTTCATAATTCATAAATTTCAGTTATAATGACTTTTTTATTTTACCAGAATAGGTAACATTATTTAAAGTTTTTATAAATGGTAATGTGCTTGACAAAGACCTCACACTCTCCGGCTACCTGAAACATACTCCCAGTGATTTGAAAATGATTCCTGACCTTTGGTACATATTTATATCAGCACACCGTAACTTTTTCCGGTGAAACTTCTGATTTCATAACATGATGATCAAAACGTAACATTTCTGTATTAAATAAATAAACTTTATTGTCAAACAAGCAATTACAAACTGCGTATGACCACGAGGAGGGTAATAAACTAATTTACTCTCCGGAAATAAGCAAGGGACCATCCCATCATATCCGATCAAGGACCCTAACACAGAGGCGGATTTAACATTCAGCACGCTCCTTTCGATAAAAACAGTTCGGCACGTGCTATAGTATTAACATAGTACCAACAAATGTATTTAGTAAAACACAAAAAGTCATTTCACAAATATTATGATCAAATTATAAACCATCGGAAAGTATTGTTGATAAATCGTAACTATTATATAGCACTAAATTCGCATATAATTATTTCAATAGATGCCGTCCCTAGGCAAGAACCTAGAGAGTCTATATAAAACATCCGCCTCTATACGGAAAACCGGAGTAAAACCCGGGCCAGGATGGCCATTCTGTTTTTAAGTTGTTTAAAAGCAATATTACCGCAACGATCCTGCATGACCCCATGTCCGTAATTTGCCCATCCTTGTTTTATACGCCTCTGGTTAAACAGCATCGACTTTGGAGATCGTCGCCATGAGGCAGTTTCTTAATCTTCAATCTCCAGCCACAGGGAAACTTTTCAAGTTTTGTTGGTGGCAAGGAAAAAGTTTTCTGCAGACGGCAGATTAAAGGTCTGTTTCTCAACGAAGATGGCTTCTCTGATAATGTGTGGCCTTGCTCAATTATAAGGACTGCGCAGGAGGTCAAAAAATTCTGGAGAAACAAACACTTCGTGAGAATTTCAAAACAATCTTACCACAAATAACGTAAATACCAGTTGGCTTCATTTCACTATAGTTCTATTTTTTAAGTAAACTTCAAGTAATATTTTGCGATATTGAATTAAGTTATGTATTCAGAGAGTAGTTACACAACCCACTTCAGTTATACATCTCATCAATCAAGGTGTACATAAGTATTGTCTATTGCGATAATACAGTTCATTAGACAAAAATATTTATCATCATTTATTTCCACGCTTGAGTTGCTAAAAATATTCATTCTATGAAAGAAGTAGTAAAAGTTATTCAAGAAATAAACTCAATAATAATAAATAATAAAAATATTCATTCTATGAAAGAAGTAGTAAAAGTTATTCAAGAAATAAACTCAATAATAATTCAAACCCTCTTAGGATTACCCAAATCTGTATTCTAATATTTTCTGTATCTGCTCTAAAACGACAACTTTGGGTATCATGTAGGTGCTTCAATGGATATTGTATTATAATTTGATCGTAAATACTTCATGAATTTAGTTTTCTTTCATTTAATTGAGAAGTAAAGTATAAATAAATAAAATATTAAATGATTTCTATTTGAGAGAATCTTCCTGTGTTGACGAGTAAAGGAAACTAGATTGTAGTGGATTATAGATTTTCAATTTTAATAGATTTTGAGATAATGCTATAATTATAACCGGCATAATCGACAAAGCTTCTAAAAATATATTTTCTCTTCCCTAAGAATATTTTATCGTTCATCTTATGATATTTAATTACACGTTAATCAGATGCAGAATTGACATATTTTTGTGTCAGTGACCAGTACCTTTTTGTTATCGTACATTGTTCATGCTTTTTCGTAAGTTGTTTCATGTTTTACTAAACGTTTTCATTTCTTGTGTTATGTATTTTATTCATGTAAATTGGACAGGATTAACAGGGCAATACCAAGTACCAACAATCACTTTGAGATAATTACGACCTTATTATAGGCTAACTACTCGTACATTTCGGTTTAATATTTAAACCGTCGTCACGTTGAAACGTTGTGATCTTCAAAGCACAAAATAAATGTTATCTGTCAAGTCTAAATATAGGATCAAGTCTAAATATAAAACTGGAGCATCTTAATATAAATTTAAATTAAAGAAAAGGGCTCTAATGACCTTGGCGTTGACGAGCCTTAAAACGGTAATATGGTAACTCACAACTGTCTCCCATTAGGCGACATTAAAAAATAAATCTATTAAAAAATATTCAAGAATAATTCGGTCTGAATTATTCATTGAACTCTAATGTAAGATATTACGAGTATAATATAACATAAAATTATATTTTTAATAACAAAATTATTATTAATATAGTCGAGTTTAGACTTTGTTTTTTATGCAAGGCACTTTGTAGCGATAAGCTACTTATCCACGAACTAGATCCGTGCATTTTTACTACATTCTATTTTAAGCGGCGTTTGAGATCAGGGTTGTTACCTTGGACACAGCTTAATAAAATTCCACTGCCTCATAGCTGACGTAGTGGAGGCACGCGGGCCGCCGCTGGCGTCACGTTACCGTGTCTTGTCAGATCCGCGCGCCTTATCAACGTTATATTTAGAAGGAAAAAATTACGATAATTTCCTGCGAATAAATAAGCTCAGCCATGAAAGTGCGACACGACCGTCATAGTTGGACATGATAAGGCACGGAGCGCGAGCTGTGCGGGACTCCGGCGGTCGACGTGAGGGGTACGAGGGTTTTAAGATTGAAGACGTCGAGGGCGCTTTTTTCTAGGGGACATGAAATTATTTAACTTTTGGTTAGAATGTAGACGAGTGTCCACAAAATACATCTAAGTGATAAAAGTGGAAGGAGCAGAACACGAACCTTGTGGAGACTCCCCATCGCGGCCCGGGTTCTCCTCCGGGTATTGGCGGATTTTCCGTCATTAATACTTTTGTTTTATTTATTTCGAATTTTTACTGCACAAATATCTACAACTCATTTTGTTATAATGAATGGATAACAGTACGTATTTATTAAATAATTTCTTTTGTAAATATTAAATCCGCCACTGCCATTGGAACCTCGATGGGAATTGAGGGGATGGTTCCTTGCTTGTTTCCGGAGATAAACTTAGTTTATTATCCTCCACGTGGTCATACGCAGTTTGCAACTGTTTTTTTTAACAAAGTTTATTTATTTATTATATACCCTCGTAAGAGGGAGGGATAAAACTCATTCATGAAGTGTTGAAAAACAGTCGTCAAAAATCCTAATTTTTAAGGGATGTGCAGCATTAGGACATGAATCTCGACATATGTTTGCATTCCATTTGCTCGTTTTTTTTATGAATGACAAAGTGTGTTTTAATTTTCTTGCAAACAACAGGTTCATGAGATAACGTAGATGAATAATTTCGGTTTATTGTTACTACACAATATTCATTTTCAAATACGCTATACACAATATACAGAAACACACATTAAAGTTATGTGCCACGCGTAACACGAGAGAAATAAAAAAAATGATTGCTACGACAATCTCTTTTCTCTAATACTCGCGTGCGCCCCTCTGATAAATTATCTTATGTTGACATAAAATAGGAAATAAACAATCAACATAACCAATTCATTAGGTTCATGATGTTGAAGGGGAGATGTTATATTCACTAACCATCCCACGAAAAAGAGATTGTGATGTTCACTAACCATCCGTGAAGTAAAATGAGATTGCTGGACATTCGGGAAATTGTTAGGTGAATGAAAAAGAATAGTGGGGCAGGTGTGACTTGAGTCACGCAATTATTCTGAATTGGATTTTCTTTCGGCAGAATTTGAGGAGTCAAAATACTGAAGAGCGTTAGAGTAAGAACAATTTGGGAGAATATATCTATATATTCTTTATTTTTTCTGCGATTTTATGGATATTTTGAGCTGCAAAAACTTCTTTCATTCAACACGTTTGTTTTATATCATTTGTTGTCAATATTCTTCATTTTAATGATCTCTGTAGAAATAAATACAAGATTCTTCCAATTAAGATCATAATATTATTTATTATTTATCAGAGCCTGCTTTCTCACTTAACCATGGTTAGAGTGAATTAACTCACTACTTATATTTTTCGATTGATATTATGAATTACTATGACAAATTTAAAGCTAAATTTAGATGATAGAATAATCTTTAGAGAAAAAAATTGATCCATGTAAAGATAATGCAATAAAATTATAAAATTCAATTGCTTTCAGGGTATCTTCTCCATCAGTTATTATTTTCTCGTTAAACCTTATTCTAAAACTATATTTCGTACTTTGAATTATTATTTCGATTTAATAAATGTGTACTTGCCTGCGGTGATATGATAATTTCATATAGATATTAATCAGATTAAAAGTAAATGAGTTTCCAGAAATAATACAACCTCTTAAAAATATCACGATCTAACCCTGAAGCACACAATCATGCAAGGAACTCCTTCAATGGACTCGTTGCATTTAAATTTACTCCATGCGTAATCAATGTGCAATCTGATGGTATCTGCGGGACTCGTGTCAGCATTATGATAACGAGCGTTTCGTTCAAAACAGATTCTATTTATAAACGAAGTGAAGGAAGGCTGGCTGAGAGGCGGAACAACCTGGAGTTCAGAACGACACAACGAACCTTCACATGCCACGCTCATAAAAATAATCATACGAGAGCGATTGGATTTCAAATGCTACTGATTGCAATGAAGGGGGAACGTAGTGTGAGTGAAGGACTGGATAATTCATCTTATATATGAAAATGAAAGGTTTCTACGATACTGACGGGAGACCAGAGTTCCTAAGCTATGTGAGGGAGATGAGAGAAAGAGGGCTGAAACTACTGATTCAAATGAACAGTGATTCTGTCGCTTCGTCTGTTTCTTTTGTTTCAGGTTCAGCTTGAGACGTGTTGAGAAGACGTTTCAAGGCATTTCGTCGTATTGTAAATAATTGTATTTTATTTTACTTCTATGACAAAACTTGTTTATATTACTTTTATAATTTCTTTCTCTTCTTTAAGTATCTTTTGTAAATATGTTTATATCAATTGTATATACGTGTGTCCTGACCGTTGGTTTCCCGTTATTCCCAACGGTGCTCAATGAGTTAATAGTTGCAATATATTTAAAAGGTATTTTACAACTAATTTACATAATATTAAAAAAGCATTCAACTATGCTAAAATACTATTACGATACAAATAACAAGTAAATAAAATTACAACCATTTAAAGTTCAAAAACAAAGATTGGCAAAATTAATAATAAAATTGCAACTATCCATTCAATGAGAGTGAATACCAAGGCACTGTATGGATTTGAAGGGCGTACAGGAAAAAAACATATTCGCCACATATTCGTATATAATTAATACTATTTAGTACTTATATTTCCCTATTGAAATTGAAATTAAAAAAAACTGAAATGTCTTTTATGCGCACAAATACCATTCACCCGATTCACGTGATTCTTTCTTTAATTCAAAGATATGTTCTCTGGCAAGGTTTGCGTATATATTTTGTTACCTTAGGTATCACAAGTTATAGACAACAAAGAAAATGTACAATCAAATCGATGAAAAATCAATCTTCGGAGATGTTTATTCTCCACTGCTGCCTAAACTGTTAGAGCTTGGTGACAACTATGAACGGCAAAATTGTTCAAATGTTGTTCGCCTCAAAGAGTTCTCCAAAAACATCCGCGACAGCTGTCTACAAAGGTCGCCCTTAATTATCGAAAAAGAGTTATTGAAAACAGTCGTGTAAAAATACTTCAACTAAAGAGAGTAATTTATGTAGGAAAAAAAAATCCTAATCCAATTGAATGCATTGTGTTTTGTGCATTCTGTCGTTTCGAGCTTTGAGTGGCGCGCGACCTGGCGGTAGGTCACGTCAACCAAACATCTTTGACTTCCGATTGTCGACTATTCTAAAGTATAAAGAAAAGTTAAAGTGCAACAAAAGAAAAGCTCTCGAGCGAATCCGGGAAGGGCTGCTAGTACTAATATATAAATGACAACTATTTATAAATGACATTCTGCAAGTACTATAATGATTTTGAAACTCGGAGAATATTAGAACAGTTACTAAATATTTTAAAGTATGAGAAAAATTAAAATAAAAATAAATGAGAGGAAAACGTAGAACTTTCTTTTAAGAAACGAAGCCCATAACTTTCTTACGTTTGGGATAATGTACAAATTTGTTTAAAGAAATTTTAATGAAGAGAGAGGTCACACAGTTTACAGGTGTTGCAGAAAGAATAACTTTGGAACATAAATTGTAAATAAAATAAACCTGTGGCCATTATCACCTATAAAAAGAAACATTCTTTAGAATATATTTCTCATTTATCTTATTCTTTGCCTTAGCTTGTAGTTTACTCTGAAAGAAAACGTGCAGCGCGCGACATTCACCGGTGTAATATAAACTTTGACGTCGACTTCTATTGAATTAAAAGAAGAGATCTTTTTCAATACTGTGAATATATAAAATTTTTCCTTTATTTGATATAAACTATCTAAAACGTTTTATGTATCGTTTGTGAACCTATTTTTAATGCTGATATAAAATCTTCGAAAAAGATAATGCAACAACGTTGAACATTCAGCATTCTATAGACAAGAAACTAATTCTCTAAACATCAGAAATGAAAAATGTTATCCCATAACAAACATTAACAAAAAGAGCAGTAACTAAAATAGAATTCTTAATTACAACAGGAAAGAATATTCGTCAGTTAATTAATACATTTCAACTTAAATATAAATTAGATTTATGAATTTACAGCAAAATTAGGGACTATATAAAAAGGATATTTGTAGTCCATTGAATGGGAAAGGAATGTTAATCTAAATGCAAGACAAATCAAAAAGATTTCAAAATGAAACAAGTCCTAGAATATAGTGATACTGAATTCGTCGATTCGAAATCAATAATTATTAAAATTAGGGGAAAAAGAAAACTTTTAATGTAAATTTGAGCAATAAGTTAATGATTGTGCAGATATTTCTTCTGCGTACCCTACACCTGGAGAAGATGTATGATAACTTTCGATCAGGCGAAAATGGGGTTGGATTCCAGGTTCGTCCCCCATTTTCCCCTGACCGAAAGTTATCACAATTTAATGATTGATTTTGCGTCTTACAGAAAAATGATAAATTAGTCATTGTCTTCTCTCAGTCTACAGAGTATTTCCTGAGGCTGTTTTGCCGTCGAAGAAGTGAAAATGTTTCGTAATACCTCCACACATTCTCCTCCCACGTAATTGAATTAAGTGTTCCTGCAAGGAAGCAATGGACGCAATATTATTTCGAGGCGGGAGGAAATAGTATTGCTAAACGCGTTGTAGGAACCTTTTAGGCGTATTACATTCTCCCTATGTTTCCTGTTTAAAGTCATATAAGAAGCGGAGAAGTTGAAAGCTCTAACAATAAAGACTGTGTTCATATAGAGTGCGTCATCCAGGAAAAGGAGAATTAGATTTTTTTTTCAGAAAATTAATTTTTGAGGAAGTACGTGGTTGGAAATAGAAGAGATGGAATTTTTCTCTCTATAATTTGGCGTACTAATTTGTCAACTGAAGCAACGCTAGGGTCGTATTCGTCAGTTCATGAAATGAATTCCCTTTTTGGACTTTTCACTTCTATTCATTACACTTTTCGAGTCTATTAAAAACTAGGTAAAACAACATGAAAGTGGTTCATTATTTGTTTTATAGTAACATGAACTTAGAACTGATCATACAAAATCGGGACGAAAAAACATCTCCTTTGTAGGGTTTTGTATTAAAATGATCAATTTTTGTATTAAAAATGGCAGGAAATCTTCATTATAATAAATATTGGGTAACAGTGGGTATTCATTTTAAAATAGCTTCCTTAAAATCACATTTACATGAGTCTGTTCCCATAACCTCACAATTCATCACGTGTTATCATCCCTTCTGATGTTCCCTCTCTTTTTGATACTCCAAATTTTCCGCAATCATGAGGAAAATCAGAAAATACACAGGTTATGAAAATTTAGTATTTAGGAAAGCGTCCCAGCAACATTGATAATACAAATACTTGGGAAACATGCGAGCAAATATTTAAGTAAGAGAATATGTAAAAAAATACCTTGTGTAAACATATCTCATTTCGCCATTCAGAAAAGTATACGTTAGACCCAATAGTTGAATTTCAATTGTAGCAATTATTCTTCGCTGAAATTTAACTTATCTGGATACTATTTTCTTGCTGTCTTTTTTTTAAGAAAAATTTTATTTAGGAGAGAAATGATTAATATTTGTATAAATTATGCAGCTCACTCTATTTTTTGTCATGTGTTAAAAGTGATACCTTCTTTGTTTATCCCCGCAGTCTATACTGGCACTTCCAAAATTTTCATTTCGGAAGTTTAATCTTACTCTCGTAAATAAACGGAAGCGCTCAGAATGATTGTACTAGTGATGACGTAGGCAATTATAAATTATCGCTCTGACGGCGCTAGTAGCATTTCGGATGTTAGCAAAGAAGACATAAGCGTAGGTGCCATTGACGTCAGAAATAGGAGTCCAGGAGTCTCCCTTGACTGAAGCGTCTGTGTCGTAAGGGGAAGACGAAGATATCGCCGTCGGCGGTAGAAGACGGCCAGCGGTAAAGACAACAAGAGGTGGAGACAAGACAGCAGCGCTGCTCGTGGCGAGGAGTGCAGGGGCATCGCGTAATGATGATGTGGTTGCTTGGAGGCGAGAGATACACAGCCTATTAGGGCGTTGGAGCGCCGAGGCGTAAGGGGAGATTGAGGAAACTAGAGGAAGAGAGAGGCGAGTGCTAAAGGAGACTGCAGGCGCTAGTAACGGCGCCCGGGAGTGTTTATAGGCACGTTTTAATGGGCAACTTTATGTTTACGTAATAAGTCATTTATTCTTACGGGTGGCAGCATAGACTACTCATATTGTCTCTTTGCCAAGAGAAAAATTAGCGCAAGAATTTGCTGTACATTTATGTTACCTTTTCATTGATGGATGTTAAGATATTTATCAGAAATGAAATTTTCTGTAATAGCGTTACAGTAAATTTGATTAATTATTTCTTAAAAATTGAATCTAGCCTATATTCGGTATGAAAATATGATTTCTTTTGTGTAGCAAAAGTCTATTTTTTCCCCCTGAATAACATGACAGATACTACTTTCCCCCTATTTTCTAGTTGTAGGAAATTATCACTCGGTTTCATGCTTAGCGTATCGTAACTAATTTACAATTACCTACGATTATTGTGTACCAGACGTATTCGTTAGGAATTAGGAATTTCACTCGTCAGGAATGAAGAAATAAAGTCACTTGTGAGAAAAATTAAAAAGGTACCAATTTATGATTTTCTTCGTTTTTTTTGCATTGTTTGATGGTTTTGAAACGTAAGAGTTAACATCAGTTATAAATACCTGAAAAACGCAGTAAAGCAAAATTTCTGAATTTCAATAAATCTTACGGATAAAAATCTCCAAATTGCAGACGTACACACGTACGCGAAAACTGCTTTGTAAATTTCCTCTCCTGTTTTGTTTTATAAATTTATTTTCTTCATAAACTGTATAGTTTTCATGAAATAAATGACAACAAAAAATAATTTTAGTTTCTTTCATATATGTCGAAGTTTTCTGGGAGCAAATAGTTGAAATACGTTTCGAGGATCTGACCATGAACTAAAGGAGCACAAATCAGAACTTCTCTAAAAGTTTTCGGGTAAAACCAATGGATGACTGGATAATATTCCACGTTAGGTGGCGAGGTGTTTACCAATAAGTTTTTCGGCAAAAGCCTTGACATTTACATGTTTCTAATTGATCGTATTTTAACAAAGTTTAGTACAACAAGCAAATATCTGAGGCGCAGGGCACAATTGTGAAGTGTTAGACAATGACGTAGGAGAAGCGAAGAGCATTGTAGCATTTCATTCGATAGCGACTTTCCTTGGGTTTGTACAACGACATTTGAGTGCGAGATTTTGTGGACATTATTTGTAAGCGGACCTACACTGACCGAAAACTATACATGTCTTCTTTAGTTACTTAATTTATCACTGACTGCGCAACAATAGTGACTTAAAATGAATTAGAAACAGAAACATAAAGAGTGTGTTTTTGATAACTAACGAAGAAGAATTTGCGTAAATGTTTCCCCTAAAGTGCGATATGTTTGTGTACTTTGAACTCAGTTGAATCCATAGATCATCAAAATGGAGGATTCGAGATCTAACAGAAAGCGAGACATCAAATATTATCTAAGTGACAAGACAAAGACAAAAAATATATACAGAAGACATGGATACAAGGAAAATAGAATAAACATAGATAAATTTACTGTAAAAAAGCAGCACAAACTGCGATTGATCACATATAAACTAGAAGCAAGCTAGGGACTCCCATCAATTCAGATCAAGTGTCCGCGGGGGATTACAAATTTCAGCAAACTCAGATAAGATAAAAAATGTTAGTAAATCCTAATCATTAAAACAACACTAAATTCGAGACTTGTTTTAATAGACGCCTCAATTCACAAAGATTCAAAAAGGCTCAATTTCTTTTCTCGACCGATTAAAATACATTCCTGGTACAATCTGTGAAACTGGAAAGTGAAAAATAAAATCCTCATTTGAAGCTTCGACTTATTCTCTCACGTTTCGTAGAGTGGAAGCCAAGTAAGTCTGTATTGCGGCCACAAGCAACAACAGAGTTCTATCTATTCCGAGTGAAGAATGTGTTCAGTGATAATATGATTATTGTATATTTGCACTGTGCAAAGTTGCTTCGTATGGTAACTTGCATTAGAGAATGATACACATCTTGTCAATAAATTATTAGCCCCGAAAAAGATATGAAATATTTTGATATGTTTGTGTAGCAGAAATTGTATGTTTAGTTTTTCATGATTAAACCTGATGTCTTGACAGTATTTGAAATGGAGACCGAAAACCTGATCAACGAGATTTAATAAACATTGCCCGGCAGGACTACTTTTTCATTTGTGAATTCAACGCTGTCAGGATCTTTTACAGGATTTTGATAAAAAGTTTGAACGAAATAATCGTATTTTTTTGCTCAAAATATTAATATAAGCAGTAAAAATTCAATCAAAAATTATTTATACAAATTTAACCACAGTAAGGTTTATTTTCCAGCATAATTTTTAACGAATGAGGGGGAGGGTTCCGCTCCCCTTGGTCACCCTCTTTGACTATGTCCTTGGCTACCAGTTTATCTAGTTTCCCTTAAGATAATACTGGTGTAGGTAGAATTAAATTGCTATAATATGTGCAATAGAGATAAACAAACAGAGTAACACGTACTTATTGTGATTTCAACTAAAAAAAAACATACCTCCCCTCATCATTGGTGATTTATCAGTTGGTCTTATTTTGTAAATAAGTGTTTTCTCCATTAGACGCAATGTATTTCGCCATGAATAATAATTGCAATTATTGATTTCAATGACCGGTGAGGTATGTTTTTCGAGTTTAAATCACAATAAATACATGTTACTCCGTTTATTTATTCATGCCGATTTAAGATATTTTAGTGATTTAATTCTACCGACGTGGGAGTGCGCCGGGAGAGATTCGTATACAGGGCGTTGCCGAGCGAGCGCGTCACGCGTATCCCATAAAGCAGTCTAAGTGTGAGGCGTATATACGATCGCCGGGAAGCGGAGCGCCTGGCGCGCGCGCGCGCGCGCAAAGCGGGTCGTTAGCAGCCACGGCAGCCAGCGAGATTGCGTCAAGGAGTTTTTTCGCCTCGCGCTGCCACCACACAAGCATCTTCATCGTCTCCAAATACTACCACCGCTATGTCTCTTCAATTTCGTAGCCATCTCAGGGGTCGGCACGTGATCTGTACGTCGTACCTTTGGAAAAACATTGACGCGGGTCATGAATTGTGGAATACACGCTTTTAAACGGTTTTCGCAATCGACAATTCATACTGATAACAACTGGTACTCAAATTTCTCTTACTCAAATTGGTCTGTTACGATCTAGAAATAAAGGAAACTTACTTATTTTTTATTTATTTATTGTCTTCTGGCGGAGGTTTGCGCCACGAATCCGGCTCTTCAACCCAACCGTTAGACTTGTGTGATGGAATTGGGAAGGAGAGATGCTGGGTTTCCATGAAACTTATGGCACCGAACTGACATTTGTCTGGAGAAGGTGAGGGAAACCCCTGCGGAAAACCTCACCTAATTCGGCCGAGCAGGGTTTGAACCCACTCTCTACCGCTCAGCGGGATCGTGGAAGCGAAGACGCTGCCAATAGGCAACAATTTTATTCACTAAAACCCGAAGTATATTTTACCCACATCGCAGAAAAATTCTGTGTCTCTCTCCCCCTCACCCCTACACTCACTCGTAAGCGTCTATAAATAATTTTTAAAGTTAATGTAAATATTCAGTATTTCTTTGCTACTTTCTATATTGTAATTCAATTTGACTCGTTATATTTTAGCAAACAAAAACATAATTTATTCAATTAATTATAATATTAATAAAAATCGTTGGGAAAGAGTGGTATGTGAAAGAAGAGGCAGCCATCGTGGGCTCGCGCAAACAAGGAATGGATAACACGTAGTTAGATCACTAATGCGGCTGTTAACCCTGCAGTGGTCGCGCAGATCACACTCGTTTTCCACTTTTAAAATAATTATAATAAATTAAGACAAAAAAGCTGTTACAAACTGCGTATGACCACGTGGAGGACAATAAACTAATTTACTCTCCGGAAGCAATCGAGGGACCATCCTACCAAGGGAGCTAGAGTAGAGGCGGATGTAACATTTCGGCACACTCCTACGGTGAGAATAAAAGGAAATTTAAGTGAAAAAAATCACAACTTGGTTCAATACAAACGGTACACAAATAAGCGGTCTTGTGTGGTCTTAATCGTTCACGAGTTATTACAAATTCCTGTTGTAGTTGAAATTAGTTAACAGAATTAATAGAATTCTTGAGAAGTAGCACGTATTATTCTAATAAAATAAAAGTACTAAACGGTTTTGAAAAAGGAGTGAAAAATAAATGAGTATTCCCAAACATTATTGCAGATGTCGATTGTGAAAAAATGACGTCAACTGCAGTTTGAGAATATCATAGAACTCAAAGTCATAACGTTTATGGAAAATAATGTAATATGGCAAACTAACACTCATCTACGAATAAATATTATTTACGAGTTGTATCTGAATAAATATTAATTCTTGCAACACAAGCGACTATTTACTAAAAAAAAGTTTATAACACAGCAAACTAAGATATAATGTGGTACTCATTCCATACGCTCGAAGCGGAAAGAATACCAGAGCAAGTGAACTGAATTGTTGTCCGAGGTTAGCGATAGATTCACTTTTTTAGAAGGTCGGAAGTACCGCCGTCATAATGCGAGGTACACTTATCTTTACCCTTATGAGAATTGACTATAATGTATACAAGTATTGTACCAACATCAGTCCTGTTAGACTGGCAATAAACAAATAAATTAATAATTAACTATCAAGAGAATCATAACGAACTGCCCATAAACACGTTGAGGAGAATAAACTAATTTACTGCCACTACTTTCGAATGAACTAATAAACACAATGCATTCCAGTTATGTTTTTACTTTCTCATATGCATAGTAAACAGAAAGTGTTGTAATCGTGAAAAAAAAATTCAAAACGAGATTTAGACAGATATATCCGCTTTGACGATCCCTGTTTATGAAAAAGTTGTTTTTGGCCAAACGTCCGTCAGTATTTACGGTAGAATTTACTTGTAATCAATGCACATGCTTTAATATTTTTCCTTCGTACTTTAAAACAAAGGGTACTTCACATGGTCAAAGTACTCTTTTGAATGTTTCTCAAAAAGGGATTCATCTAGCGACTTTGAGCACTGGAAGACGACAAAACTATAGAGGACCACGCTAGGGATGACCCTTTCACTATAGAATTTTCTCTCTCTCTATGCTGCAGACGGAGAAACGCATATGAGAAAGTATGTGCAATGGTTTCGCACCACTAGTTTTTATCTTTGGTTATATTTTCTCTGAGAGCAGTTAGAAGAGTTTGAGAATAGTTTCAGTTGCTAATGACGCATATGTGTTCGTTGTAATAAATATATGAGTAATTGTTGAAATCCACAATGAGATAACACGTCTAGTTCCAAGTACGAGTTAAGCTCCGCTCGAAGTGGATCATCCTTGTTCCCATCGACTGTTGTGGCACTTGTGACGCGTCTGCGTTCCACTTCCCTAATGAACTCGCGTTCGAGTGAAAATGGTTGGAAACATACAAGGATACTTCGACGCGAAAGTGGACAGCCAACTACGAACATTCAGGACGTGTTGCATGAGTGGTACTTCCAATTTGAAATGAATTAAAACTTATTACAGGAATACAATCTTGAGGAATAGGTGAGAATACGAAAGAAGAAAAAAAACAATTCATTACTTGCTAATGTTTCGGATATATTTTATACATTCTCAAAGCTAAAATATAAAATCAAAAATAATAAAGTTTTATAATCTATAACAGGTTCCACCTTATGCACAAAAAATCTCTCACAATAGTTCCTACGAAAATCACAAGTAAGAAATACAATTACACAAACCTTGTTAAAAAAATTCTAAAACATGAGTAATTGTACGTTTCATTTGTGATTTTAGTAGCAACTGTTGTGAGAGATTGTCTTGAGTATGACCTGTTAGAGATTGTAGATATATTTTTAAAATTTTGTATTTTGTATTTTAGTCCTCAGGATGGGTAGAATATATACGAAACTTTGACAAGCTATGCAGTATATTTTTTCTTTTGTATCCTAACCTAATTCTCAAGGTAATACTCCTGTAATTATTTTAAGAGTTCAAGAACTACATAACATCACAAGTAACTAAGAAATCACGAAAAATCTTTTCCGAACAGATTGTCTTTGCTGAGATTCTACGATTTTACTCCCGTCAGGTTTACATTTTGAGAATAATTAGTTTTTATTGAAACCTCATTTATAAATTACAAAATAAAATGTTTCAGACTCAATAAATTAAACCGTTTGAATGAAACCACGGAATGAATTTGCAAAAAGGATATATGAAAAATTGAGAACAAAGTTTAGAAAATGAGAGTTGACTACTCATTCTGTGAAATTTTATATATTTTAGGGCAATATTTTTTAAACTAAAGCTTGTTGTAAAGATGTTTTATACAAACAGATGAATTAATGAGTCACTAGAATAAAAATACTTTTATGTATTCGCCGACATTTCGAAAAAAATATTTTATTTCTCAGGGAAGAGGGCAGAAATGAATACATGGTCCATACATTGTCACTAATTACATTAAATAATGAATAACGAATTATAAAGGGAAAAAAATTATCACTTAACATTACATACCTTATACATATATTAGTTCCTCTTTATCCACTTACATCGTCCCATATGTACGACTATACACTCATCCAGCAAACAACACACATCCATACACGCCTCCACTAAAACATTACACACTCCAGTCGTCACTTGGTGTATTAACGCGCTTGCGTTTCAGTGCGTACTCGTCACCTCCGTCCCTTGTTATCACGGTGACTCTGACTCAGCACCGCACAGTGACGCCCGTGACTCCACGTCACGGTGCTACGTCACATTTTATGCATCTACATGATACAGCGTGATCCTAAATAACAATTTATACATTTATATAATAACTAGCAGAGCTAATCTGCGTTGGTTGGGATTTGAAAACAAACTTAACCTTTACTGGACATTCTGGTATTAGGTCATTAGGTCTGGAATTATTGAAGATCATTTCGCTAGGCGTTATAATCTATTCTAAATTGAAATGTTAGTTTCCCTATTTTTCTCCTTTCGTGATATTAAATTAAATTTGAAGGTGGTGTGTGTAATTCTTTATCATTCTCGGATTAAAACTTATTTTATGTTGAATGGTGAAAATTACGGCTTGGAAATTAGGTACGCAAATATAAAAAAGGTGGAGGGGGTGGTTTTTCAAAATATCAAAAACACAATACTCTTGTTGGAGTTTTGAAGCTCAAGTGTCCAAATTTTCAAGATGCAAGGATTAAATCTGAAGATTTTTATAAAACACACACACTGCCCGAGACACACTTTTTTATATAGAGAAATTGTACGTATGCGAGTTATTCAGCCAAACGGTGCTCCAGTAACGCATTAATTCATTTACTTTGTTCAATATTGGGGTCAATAACTACTCATCATATTTTTTCGTTTATTTATTTTATGTATAATAATTATTATTTTATATATAATAAATAAACGAAAAAATGTGATGAGTAGTTATTGACCCCAATATTGAACAAAGTATATTTGATCATAAAGTATATTTATAAAAAATTAAAAATCGGAGGTTGTTCGAGTTGACGAAACAATGATGAGAACATCGTACTTGGAATTAGGATCGGAGAAAATATATTGGGATCACGACAAGGGCTGTCTCCAGGGATCCCACGGGGGACCTTCTGGAACATAATAAACGGGCTTTTACAAGTAGTTAAGGAAAAGGGATATACCGTAATAGCATATGTTGACGACATTTTGATTTTTGTTGAAGGTAAATTCAAGATGATAGGGACGAAAGAATAGTTCAAGATATTTCGTGACTATATAGATAGAATCAAATAAATAAATAATAGTTTTAATTGAGAATAATTTTTATTAAATATTACATTATTATTAAGAATTAAATTCGCCGCTGTCCTCGAGCCTTTGATCCGAATGGATGGGTCCCTTGCTTCTTTCCGGAGAGTAACTTAGTTTATTATATCATCTTTTATAATTTTGCGTATAGGTCTTGAATAAAACTCAATTTTTCTTTGCCAACGTTTCGACACCTATCGTGTTTTCATCAGGGCTATATATTTAACAAAGAACAAAGAAACATTTGCACATAATATACACAACCGTCTATATACAATCTAATTCTACAATCATCTATCATTTTTGTACATGCTTTATAATACTCCATACATTTTAAACCGAAACACCACATTACCATCACAACAGCCACTCATAACCTCTAATATTTCAACATACTCACGCCAACTACATCTGAGCAAATAACGTCCAACCGTTACAATTCAAATAACCCACACAGTCACATCAACTTAAACCAGTTTATTATCCCCCACGTGGCCATATGCAGTATGCTACTGCTTTTCTTGACAACAAAGTTTGTATTTATTACTATTAGATGCGTGTATATTTAAATAATGTAAAGGTTGCCGTGGCAGTCTACTGACGGAAACACAACATAAATAAATGAATAAATAAAAACACAAAACAAAGATATCCTCACAGTCTTTCTCGTGATTCTGTTTCTTCCTCCACTTTTCGGTCTCCGTGTTGTGACGCATAGTGGCGCGGTTCTCGTCCGCCTGCACGTCGCGAGTCGCTCGCCGCGCTCATGAGTTGACACAAAGCGACGGAGGCCATTGTGCAGGCGCATTTCGGGCTGTCAGCTCCCACTCCGCGCACTGCTTACTGTCTGATGAGATTTGTCGCTTCTCCGAGTTCATAATTACCCCGCATGTTCCCATTTCTGTTAATGCGGATTTGCGATCTCATTTGCATCATGGGAAAATATCGCAGCGTTACCACACTGGAGTCAAGGAATCATTACTTCAATATACAACACAATCTCTGTAGTATGAGGTGTGCCGGATAAGTAATTTACCCGGACTATAGTGGTCTTTTTGAAAACGGTATTTGGCAATAAAATCAAAATTTATAGATTATAATATATTCATTATTTACATTATTTAAAAAACACAAAAAACTATGATAGAAGGTAATTAAAAACATTTGGAAATCCGACTTTTAATATAAAACAGAATCACATTTATTTAGCATCTCTGTTATTGTCGTACATTCCGTTATATGTAAAAATTGTGCTCACAAATCTCTGCAATCGTATGAAAATTAGTAAAAACACTTTTCCAATTAAAGATTAATGCAGGAGATAACGGTTTCTATACTTCAAATTAAAGAATTCTAGAAGAAAGGTTTTCTGTATTGAAAAAATGCTTGTTTTTAATTTTATAGGTAAACACATCTCAAAGATTTCTGTGTATTTATAAAGACAAGTAAGGTTACTTGTAGAAAGCAGCGATATGGCTTGGCTTTGCTCAGGATTGTTTTAAAAAAATTTCAATTTAATCTTTTGTAACAATTTAAAAAAACTAAAATTGCATGTGTAATATACTTTGTAAAACAGTTTAAAATGTTTCTTTATCTCATTTCATAGGATGTGAAGCGGCGCTAGTTCTGAAACACCCACGTAAAATCTAAATGTGAAGATTAAAAAACACTAATATTAGTTTAATGAACAAAACTAAAACAGTATTTAATTTGAAAAATATTTCTATTTTCGTACTCTCCTTATTTGATGTGTTGTTTTGTTATCTATTCGGTATAAATTTACTCCTGTAATTAGTGTTCGCCTAATATATAAAATTATATAATGTCGCGTACAAATTTGTTGAACTATTTAAAACAACAACGATTGATTTCAGTACGTATTATTTCTGATGATAACGTGAATCTCACTTACGCAGCGCTCGTAAAAATACCTCTCCGACAATTGATTCTTTTTTTTCTAACTTCGAGATTCATCGACGTAAGTCAGTGAATTGACACTATTTTTTTTTTAAACGATTTCACTCGAACTTGTCTTTGTCAGACATTTTATTAATAAGTGAAATCTTGAATAAAATACGCCTATTTGTTTGAGGAAATTGAAACCGAACACATATGGCAAATGACATAGTTATTTAGTAACTGCTGGTTGCACACTAAACTGAACAAATTTTTGAAAACATTTTTAGCACTGGTATAAGTAAATTAAGCAGTCGAATTTTTTTTCGTTTGATTGTTATTGAACGATTTATTTTCTGGGACCACGAAGTAGTTAAATAACACTTCTCTAATCTGAGTGGAGAGTGTAGTCTGATGTGATTTAATCATACGAAGTTTGTTAGTATGGAAGTGTATACTGAGTTAATGTAAAAGTATTAATGAATAATAATATTGTACATCAATTATTTAATATTCATTGCGAATGAATACGACGAAGGGAATATTATTATTTTTTTGTTTAAAATACAACACATGCTCACGTATTATTTATAAATTCATTACGAGACAAAAATAATTGGACATAATGTTCATTGTACATAAATAATTGTTTCAAAATTAAAAGACGTTTCTTTTTCAACCCAACCGGAAAAAGTTAACTCAACATTCAGGAAATAAGAAATTTAAAGATGTCGGAGGAAATTTCCTTCACGAACTAGGATGGTTTCCCGCTTTAAGTTCGCCATGAATGGGACTCTCTACCTTAATAGGCCTTTGACGGGTATTCCATTTGGAACGAAGAGCTAGAAAATAGTGCCACCATTCCTACGTTCTGAAACCACTCATTCGCCACCTCCATTCAAGACCACCGATCCGCGCACCCTCACGAGGCCCGCATGACATCTCTGTACAGCGGGTTGCTTCGCATCCCGCTGCGACGCGCTGGGGTGATACAGCGAGCAACGCGCCCGCGCTCTGCAGGTTGCGATGGGAAGCTCTGTCGGAAACGAAGGCATTTGCTTGGTCTCGTTCTTCTTGTAGAAGCGGCAGCGGGCGTCGTGTCGGGTAGCGTTCTGTTTGCCATTTGCTTGTCCTCACGACCCAATTTGTATTCGCGTTCCTCGAAAACGACCACTCAAACGGAAAAGGATTTTCGGTCTACTGAATCTTTCTAACTTCTGATGCTGAATACGAGAGATACTACAAAACCCGGGATTATTTCTATTGAAAATGAAAATAAACGCAGAAAATATGGAGATGCTTTTTACAATATCCCGATAACATAATGAAGGAACTGTGTTGCTTTTCTCCCAGCGTTGAAAATGTTGTTGCTTTGTTTGTGCCACGTTCTCCATCTCTCTGAAGAACAAAAAAAAAAAAAAAAAANAAGGTGAACGTAATGTTCATTAACCTAAAACATTTTTCTGGTAGAATGCAAATCAAAGATACTTTATTTAGAGATAAATTAATGAAGACAGAAAAGTTTTGTGTCAAACTATTCTTCGTTCATACCTAGAATAAAAACTTGTTCAATTTAAATAACTCACAAAACTTTTTACTTGAAAATAATGTGACAAAATGTTTAAAAAAATAGAGAAGAAATACTTATACGAATTCATGTTGTAAACTTCTTCACAGAAATACTAATTAGATTTTAAAGTACATTACTTGATTTAAAATACTATTAGGAAACTTATAAATTAAAATTAGTCAAATTAATTGACGTAACAAATGAATCTGGTTTAAACCAATATCACTGAAATTAAAGATTTTTATAATTTTTATTTTTACCCAATAACATTTAGAATTCAATTCAATGCCATTAAATCAACATTTTGGACTATATATAATTTGAATCGACACATCCTAAATGGACCTCAGACAAAAAGTTCAAAATTGAGTTGCCCGTGGAATTGAAATCTTTGAGAAAGATTATTTCTGTGATAAAAATGACTTCAATTACATGCATTATAGTGGACGAAAACGCACATGAAATTTGTGACACGAGATCAAAGAGCTACATTTAGTGGCAGACTCTTTTAGGACACTATACAATGTCAAGAAGACCAAAATTGCTCATTTACTAGATAATACGACTTTTTAAATTTATTTTTCGGATTTTTCATTTTATTCTTCTAAACTCAAACACTTAGCTGAATCTGTTTTACGCAGTAGAAAATAAAAAATATAAATTCCAAAACACATTTTTAGTGAGCTTCAAAAAAAAGAAAAAAAATCCTGTCAAATTTTCAATATTGAAATTAACAATTATTGTATTGAAAATATAAAATTATAAGTCAAGGTGTTCTCTATGTATATGTGAAAAAAGTGAAAAATTGAAAGCTCAAATTTTTCTTTTTAAAATTTGATTTTCTAAAATCCATTTCTTAGTAGATGCTTGCAATACAAAAGGCATATATTTCCTTTTTCTAGCTTTAGTAATTTGGGATCTGGGTTGATGAATGTGTTTGTCAGCCAATCAGTCAATCCGTCAAGCCACATATATTGTAAGAATCCATTATTACTTAATTAATGATGAGTATAATGAGAACCAGTACAAGTAAACACATTTCGTAAGCGAGCGGAATCGTAACCGAATTTCTGCTGCGCAGCGGCGAGGAAGACAACCGTTGAAAAGGACGCAGGGTTTTGCGTTTTGTTGTTAGTACGATGGTTATAAAAGTTAACTGAAAAGAAGAGTGGTTGAGTACGGCGCACTTATTTTTGGCTAGAAGTGGGAAGGTGATAGGAAATTTACGAACACATAAGGAATTGCGTCGATAGATTTGAACTAGGAACCAACGGGAAATTACCAGAAATAACTTGAAGGAGACGAGGTCAGCGTTAGTGACAAATTTTGGGTTTTAAAGAGCAGCTGTCTGAGAAACTCATGTTGTGGTTGGGGGGAGAGGTAGAAGCTCTTTACAAATTTAAAAGGATGAGAGGATCGACAATAGACAGCGACCCAGAGATCGTGAGTGTGAGGGGAGTAGATCTGTCGCTGGAGAGAATTGTCTAGGGACAGCGGCAGACATCACGAGGCAGCAACCGTTGGGGCGGGCGTCGTGCGACGGTTAAGAAAGGACGCACTGAAGACAAGGGAAATAACAGTTAAAAGTTCGAGAGCTTTCTATAGTCAGTTTTTTTATTATTCTTAAAAAGCGTTAGGTTTTGGAGAAGGTTGAGAAAGACAGCATCGTTGAAGTGGGAAAGTTTCATAGGAAGGAACGTTCTGAGTGGCCAGAAACATGCACTTGTCGTTGTAAGTTTAACCGATCATGACAACTACGGAAGGAGGGAGAATTTGTTATTACTGGCGAAAAAGAGTCGCATGGATTTCAAAATTGTATCACGTGAGTTAACTTTGGATGGACCGAGTGGGAGAAGAGGTGATAAAATACGACGCCGAGACGCTCCAAGACATCATCTTGATCATCATTCTAGCGTTCGGAGACAGTCAGAGAGATTCATTCGATAATTTTTCGGTGTACCATTTCGAGATTCGGATTTTTTATCCGAGTATTTTCGAGAGACTTCCAGTTGACATCGAGACTCGATGAGTCCGAGATCATGTCTAGATTTTTGATCGTGAAATATCGGACAAGTTGGTTTTAATTACTCACTTGATTGCATTCTAAATTATGCAGAACTTGCAAAGATTCAACGTTAACGATTTTATCCGAGAACTAGTAGGAGAATCAACTGTTTGTGTTTTGTAACAAGTAGCGATCGCAGAGACTAGTGAATCGCGTTACAACAAGATGAACAAACTCTCCTTTTCAATGAACTTTACTATGACGGTGAACGCGGAAATTCCGAGAACGAGGTACTCCAGACTTCCAGAGAAAGCAGGCTTTTGACGCTGGAAGAGTTACAGCTGATACGAAGGAAGGACGTACTCCACGAGCTGAGACTGGACAAAGGCATTCCAATCTTCTCATACACCTTTAGACTGATCTGGCCGTCTAATAAAAAGGTAACCTGAGGACGCTGGTGCTCCCAGTAGTAAATGTTTTAAGAGGCAGCGAGTAGAGCAAGTGCGTCGAACTTGAATCGTAATGGTCCGTGCTCAGAACACTTGTGTTTATATAATTAATGAGGGCAGTAAGAAGTATGAGCAATTATAATGGTGTTTTAAATTTAATCAATATTTTTGTAACTAACTGGTAATTCATAAATACTAGAAATTCTTTAAAGGAAAATTCACGTTATTGTTATGTGCTTTACGTGTGATTTGTGGGGGTTCGTGCATGGCAGTGTTGATTAGTAGAGGGAAGCCATGAGTAATTAAGTCAAGTTTATTTTGGTAAAGAGCGTTTTCCTGCAACAAAGAACTCTGTGTGTGGTGCCATCTTAAGTAAAAATAATACGAATCCATATTTTTATTTCATTAAATTCCCTGAGATTGTTTTTCATTTGTTTCATTACAATTAGATTCTTTCCACTCCCTTTTTCTTTTGTTCTATTACAATATATTAACAAATTATTTCTTCGTTTTTGTTCTTATGTACGAATGAAAATCGTTCTAATCACATCCAAGAAAATATGCCAAAAATATGATTTTTAAGAGACAAAGCTATATAATTTCAGTGAACACAAGTCTAAGATATTTTACTGAAGAGAAAATATACTTTTTCTTTGAATATTTAGGTCGCATTGTCAACTTAACAACCTTTTTATGATACAATTTCTGTTTCATAAAATTACTATTTCACATAATAATAATAATTTATGCCTTGTCACTGATGAAAGCAGGCCAATGATTAACGGGATCAGGAAACCCATGGGAGGCATTAAAAATATGCTCAATTTTTGTGTGGGTGGAGATGGAAAGGAATTGGGCATATTTTCAGGAGAATATCAAAAGTTAACTATTTCTTAAAATACGATGTGACATGATTTACTTAAACCATCGTTTATATAAAATTGACTCATTTAAGTATGTAATTTTTTCATTACATGGATTGGAGAGTTGCTGTATTGCGCTAAGAGAACTCAGACAAAAATAAAAAGCATGTCCAGTATAAAACTGGAATTTGTTAAATATTTTACATTGTCTTTAGTGCTCAAGAAAACATATTAAAGAAAGGAAGAATAGCAATGAATGTTTTTGATACGTTTGTAACAACCGAGATAGAAGTTCATTGGCGTGTTACATTATCGAGAGCATTTACAGTTTCAACAACTGACTAAAAATTTAAGAGCTATACTATACTATAAAATATGTATTAGTGGAAGTTATTTGAGCATGAAATGGTCGTGTAATTGCATAAATTTCACTATGAATGCTGACTGAGTGGATTCATAAAAATGAACATTTAAATATATTTAGAAAACTAAAATTGTGTTTTCGTTTTACGTGAAATATTTCTCTATAAATTAAAAGCTCGAAATTAATTTTAGAGAGAAAAAACTCAGGAGTCAATGCACAGTTTAATGAGACTGAACAGAAATATTTACATCAGCAACACGAAACTGGGCTATTCTGACATAAGTGTATTTTTGTTAAATTACTGAGTATTTAAATTTCCGATAATGAAAATACAGGAAAAGTTCCATAGTTTAAAATGAATATCTGCGGGGGAAATGTAAAAAGACCTCAAAAATATTTCATGGAAAATTTGTTTTGCCTATAAAATATTTGCTTAAGAGGTCTTCCGGACACATGAACACCTCTTCATTAATCTTATAAATAATAATTTTATAAAAATTAAACATGAAAAATGGGACTACTCAAAGTTTAGAACAAAGGATTATTTTACCATTTTACAGTATAAGGAACATTGTAATTGCAAACAGTATAAAAATTAGTGTAATAATTGTATTTCGTATATTTTGACAAGTTATTTAGACGATCAAGAATCATGGATATGAAAGAATTTCTTAAAATTTTCTTTTGTTGGGTCTTTGTTTGTTTGCTAAGTCATATTTTCTTATTATCATCATAGCTTTTAAAACTTACTACTCAAGTTACATTATTTGTTTCCCCAAAATGGTACGTTAGATATACTGGACGTTCGTGGAAAATACTGTATATTATGAATGCGTAATACAGGACAACATCATTGCTCTAGTAGCCAATAAAGAATATTTTAGTATCATATGACTGAATTAAAAAATATTATTTTTTATTTTTGCTCCAAAGTGTTAAAACGAAGCAAATAATATAGTTAAAATATAAAAAAACTTTCAGAACTCTGACTATTATAGAAATATATGTAAACAATCATACTTTTTGCAATACAATGAGGAGATATAAAAGGTTAGTTAAAAGTATGTCCATTTTAGAACGGACAAAGATAAAAAAGTTTATAATAAATGTTACAATATAATAACAACAAATTCCTAAAATTAATAGAAAATATAACAGGTATAAATAGGAATAAATTATTTAAACTTTACTTAACACCACCAGCAGTGTAGTTTTTGCACCCAAAATTCAGACGAAAGGGAGATGTAAGTATATTTGGGTGTGGTTTTAATCTGGGGTTTTCCTCGCCTACTGGTTAGTGGGAAGAGTCACATCCAAAATAAACCATCAAACAACTAAATAAAAAGTGTAATAAACCGACTCACAAAAAAATTCCGAAGAGTGGTGACAATAAAAAAAGGAAACAGTTTATTGTAGTGTGATATAATTGATACTGCACGGATATAATTATATACGGGAATGCTGCACCGCTCACAAAAAATTTGTTACAGGAGGAGAGCATAGGGAAGTGCGAGGTAGTATTTAACAAAATTTAAATTATCTGAGGAATCGTATAATCGAAAGTTACACTTTTTAAATAATATGTGAGTTGATTGTGACGTTTTTTTAGTTGTAGTTGTCTTCAGTTTCTAATGCCTGAAACCCCTCTCAATTGAAGTCTTAAAACAACTGAGGGGAAAATTTAGTCTTAATAATAATAATAATGAAAATAATAATAATGATAAATGATAATAATTATTATGACAAATCCTATGATTTGACCTGAGATATATTAAGATATTAAATGAAATGGTATTTGCGCTCTGCAAGTGATTCCTTATTTCAATTACAGGAATTTTAATTGATTTTAATACGAGGAAATAATTTTGGCAATACATACAATCTTAATTAATACCTATACTTCTATTTGTTACAAGAAGTATTTTCTATTCCATAATAATAAAAACGACGAGAGCCTGAGAGAATTTTTGGAGAAATCATATTTCAAAGGAAAGGAAGATTGTAAGATTCTTGACAAGTTCCAAAAAATAAGATTTGCTGCCATCAAATAGAGAAGGTAGTCATATTATCGGCATTCAGCAGACTTTCAGATGGTATAGGCATATTATTAAGAGATTGATTTCTCGTAATGTTATATGAATCCACATTTCTCCATCTTCGTCTGTTGACATCTGAATACATCATCGTATGGGTGAGTTTTGTGCGAAGAATATATACCAAAACCTTTTTAATTGTAACATGGAATGTTATTAGGTAAGAATGTTACTTTAAAAAAATCAAAGTGTTTCAAAACCTGTTTAATGAACAACCTAATTTTGCTGTATTATTATTTTTTAATTATTTTTCTTATTTCATTTGATCGTTTATCACGTTATTTCAGTATACTATTAAATTAATTTGTTTTTTTTAACATTCTTTCCTCATGTACATCCATCTTCCAACATACCACCACACATTTTCCAACATACCACCACCCATTATCCTTTCCAAATTGCATTCTTTAGGCATTCATGGACTTCCACATCAATTGTTAACTTCTTATTTAAAAGATGGATATCAACAGATAGAAATATTCTATAATAAAAATTAAATACTTCAGCGTTGTCTTTCAGAAACAAAGCCACTTACTTGCGGAGTACCCCAAGATTCTATTCTCAGCCCTATACTCTCTTTTTGTATGTGAGCGACATGTCATCATCCACATCAGATTGCAAAATGTTTCTTTTTGCTGATGACACTAATTTACTATGTAAACACGCCAACGCTCAATAAGTTTTGTCTAACCTTTCGGCTTGGTTCCAAGCGAATCGTCTCATTGTAAACACTGACAAAACAGTGTTTATGTCATTTCACAAAAGTAATACAAAATCTTTACCCCAGGTTTGTCTTTCTTTAAACGGAACACAATTAAAAACTGTTACGAATACAAAATTCTTAGGTCTCCATATTCAAGACAACCTCAAATGGAATTGTCACGTTGACAATCTTAATTCCCAATNTCTTAGTTAACACAGTTAGTCCACATATTTCTCGTTGCGTATATATTGCAAATGTTTACTCCCATTTACGTTACGGCATTACCTTCTGGGACTATTCCGGTCAGAGTATTCAAACTTTCAGAATTCAGAAGAGGATAGTTCGGATAATTTGTAAATCTCACCCTCGAAACTCTTGTAAACCTTTATTCAAGGAATTAAATATCTTAACACTTCCCTGCATTTATATTTATGAAACGGACGTGTTTGTTAAGACCGAATTACTGAAGTGCCACCCTTGCTTCATACGAAACAGTCTCGTTCACGAACTAAATACTCGCAATAGTAATAATATTCATCGGCCTAGAGTGTCAATCACTCTTTGCCAAAAAGGATCTTATCATTCTGGAATCGTTCTATATAATTCCCTGCCCAAGAATATAAAAGATATTATGAAATTGAATCTCTGAAAATCCGTGGTTAAAAACTACCTCCTGCACCAGTGCTTCTACACTGTAAAAGAATTTATTGATTTTAATAAAAGTTAAATCCGTCTTGTCCTTTATCACGCCATTGCTGTAGCACTTTTTAAATAACTTATAACAATTTCAAAAACCATTTTCTTGCATGATTGTGTTGCCGTATGGCTCATATTAATTTAGTTTCATGTGTAATCAACTTTGGCACGGTTGTGTACATTAATTCTGTAGTCCCATCCTGGCCCGGGTTTTTCTCCGTTTTTCCTTCGGGTAGAGGCGGATTTATTATAGAGGTTCTCTAGGCTTTGTTTAGGGGCGTGTTTATTGTAACAATAAATCGTGAATATAGTTTTATTTAGCTAACGTTTCATCTTATCTAGGAATTTTTGCTTAAATTTTTGAATCCGCCTCTGATTTAAGACCCTTGATGGGAATTGATGGGATGGTCCCTTGCTTGCTTCCGGAGAGTAAATTAGTTTATTGTCCTCCACATGGTCATATGCAGCTTGTACTGCTTTTTGACAATAAATTTGTTTATAAATCCATCTTATCCAATTTTCAACATATACACCGCTCACGCCCACATTTACACTTATAAAAAATCTACTTCAATATCTTTTTGAGAGCAAAAAATTTCTTTTCTGAGAAAATTTTCTTTTAAAGAATGTATTAATTGCGCAGGTAATAGGATTGAAATTGAATAATCAACCAGTAAAATTAAACTATTATTAGTTTTGCTGGTACTGAAGAATCATTCCGCGATAAATAATGCGTTTAGAGAATTTGTTCTTTATAAACTAACGATAGTAATACTTCGATTATCTAATAGTATCATTAAGCATTGGTGGCTCGTTTATTAACACTAATTTCCCACGGTGAGATATCGATGAGTCAACCTGACCTTGGAACATCTATTTTTTCTACTCGTATGAGACGAGGTCAGAAGTTTCAAGAGGAAAAACCCGAGTACAGCAGAATGTCATGAAGGGCATTGAAATTCGTTGGAGTTGGCCAGGTGTGGGGCAGTAATATTGCATAATTTTCGTCAAAGTTGGATGCTTCTTGTTATAAACAGCGTGGAGCGAGCGATTTGCCTTGACAGTCCAATGTGGGGCGCCGCCGCGCCGTGTGATGGCGAATGGCCAAGTGGGTGAGGAGTCGGGAAAAGGAGCGGGCGGAGCGCCGCGCGGCGACGGCTCGGCGCCCGGTGACTCCTACGAGCGACGCACGGCGCGACGGCGGCGAGGGAAGCTACGGCGCGCGGGAAGGATTGGCGCCAGGCGTAGGCGATGCCACCCACGGGCAGGCGATGGGCGCTCTCTCATGCCACTCGTCACGTGGCATCTTAGACAAGATATAAAGCTGTTGTGAACTGTTATACTTTTTCACTTTCCAATTACGCGTAGTGAGTAAAGAAAGTATTGTAATCCGTCGAAGAAAAAGAAAAAAGAAAGATACCTTTCCATCTTTGCGAATTGGCTCCAGAGGAGTCAATTTTCAAATTTTGGCAATGATGTCTAATGTCGTATGCGTGTATGTGTGTGTATGTATGTTAAGTATTTTGTTCCCCCGATAACTCACAAACAAATTGATGCAGCGAAACCAAACTTGAGATTTGACTTTGAATGCATTGGGAATAGAAGTCTATTTCTGGACAGATGTACCGACTTCATTTGCGTACCGCCACCCACTTTCGGTTTCTTCAAATTCAAAATTTTGAAAATATGAATAGAAGCAGTTTTATTGGTCAGTTAATTCTGCGTTAAGTTTGCTAAACCGCATTCCTATACGTCGCACTGTTTTCGAGATACTGCGTAAATTTATATCGCAAAACAGGGTTTTCACTTTCCAGACTCCAATCTTGGAGGCGCTGTTTTTAAATCTGCTGTTTCAAAGAGTTTAATGTGGAAGATAATTCATACAATCTATACTTGAATGTGTAATTATGATGTTCAGGAGTGTACCATTAAATCTGATGATATTTTGAAACTGTATGAAGTCGTCTTGTCTAATAATTATAATACATGTCTTTTTTAAGTGTTTTTCCTTTTTCGTAAATTTTTGGTGTTATTTAGGGTGTTCAGTGCTATGAGTTTTTTTTTATATGAATTATAATTGGAAAGTTTAGTGGGGCGCACTCTAGATTTTTTATTGTTAGAAATTTTTTCCAGCTGCATAGCAGTAATCGTCTGTAATATACTGTAAAATATATACATAAAAATTGAAAACTATTTGATAAATTATATTATTTATTATTAATTTTTTTACAGAAATTTTTAATACAAAACTCAATATTTTTTTATAAATTAAGAAGTTTTAAATATGATTAATATTTATACAATAAACACAACAAAAGTCACTCACGTATGAGTGAAACTGCTTCGCCTTTGTCACTCACATAAACAAGTATCATATAATTTTTTCAATGCGACTGGTTAAGGTTGGAAGTGGAAACTGCTTCGTCCTATATGAGAGTGACTTCTGTTTTATTTTCGATTTTTCAATAATTTAAAACTTTTTTCAGAAAAGAAGTGAAACTAATTACAATGTTATAAGTTTGTATTGAAAGTGATTTGAAGGAAAAGTATAAATTGAATGAAAGGATGCAAACAGTGCGAGCAACCTGACAAAATATCGTACTTCCTTCCTCAGGACCTTTTGATTCATGTCAAAATTTTTCCTCTAACCACCGGCGTCCTCATTCATACTGATGCGACCTTCCACTTACTGCGCACTGGCATCATACGCCAAGGAACGTGAAATACGCCGTTAGAATTGGACGAAATGCTCAATATACATTTAAAATTAGAGAAATAAATTTAAAAAAGCAGATATAATAAAATGTTCATTGAAAACTAGTATTACAGTTGCTATTACCTGGAGCTGACGCGAGAGCGCTTGCTGACTTAGTAACGTCTCATGTGGAGTAGAATCAAATGTAATGTGTGGGGCACAAAACGGTATGAAGTGATGCGATGACAAGATTAAAAGTAGTTCAGTGATGTGGTTAGTCCAAGATTAATGCGACAAGATAATGGACATTTTATGAGGTAAATGTAGTTGATATTTTTTCTCTCTTGCCTTGCTCTCACGTTAAGAGAGTGGGAATTATTATTTGATTCGTATAGTTTTAGAAATACACATGAAAATATTTAAGTAATTTAGATTTACAAATTATGTATAGATTTTGATTTAGTGAATTGGGTTTAGTAACTCTTCTTGTCACTTTGCTTTTGTTTCGGGGTATTTAAAGTTATGTGTAATTCATACGTCAATTGGTTTTAGTATATTTCTTCACGTTTTTTTATTATGCTGCCACCGAATGAAAAACTCAAGTGTCCTAATACAAACTTCAATACTTAAATCTTTAGATGCACATTTGTGACAAGAAGAGTATACAGAATTTATGAGAATATTTTTGATCACTTACATTCTCCCACATGCTTTTCTAGTTTTGCGAAACAGTAAAATGTTATTGGAGGTTATTGGAGAAAATGTTTCGAAGTCGCTGATGTAAAATGCATTGTACACTGTCAGATAGATTGAAAAACATCCAAACAAAAATTATTCAGGGCAAACTTATATATTTTTGATTTTTATGAGTAAAATGAATGAAAAAGGTGTGTAACAAAATTTGAGGAGTAATGTTGTTACGGAAACAACGTTGAAGCATCATTTTTCTGAGGGTATTTAGTTATAAATAAATAGAGGTAATCTGACAACCCTTTCTATCATCTGTTTTGTGTGAAGTTTCAATGTATAAAATTAATAGGCAAATCTTAATCAAATCAAGTATTTATAAAATAAATTTTGCTTATTTTGTATTTGAAAAAAAAAAATTTAAACAATATATTCTGATATAAGTGTACATTACTTGATGTAACAGTTTCAAAATTAAGACAATTCTGATGAGAATATGCTGAGAGAAATCAATAACTGAAAGATAAGAAGTCATATTTTTTACATTCAAGTATGAAACCCTTTTAACGGGGAAACGAAGAACAAAATTAACGCAAAACGGTTTAATTTAAATGGTTGTAAAAATGTATATTTACCGATTTTTAAAGGTTAAGAAAAAAATTAAATAATATTACGTAAGGTGATGCAGCAATAGCTCTTCTTTATTTGCTTACTAACTTCACTGTTAATGACAATAAACGACTCTATATTGCATCCCTCGACATTAAATAAACGTTAAAGGTTTAGAATACATAAACAATACAGCGAAGAATTCAGTGTTTAAAATCATTCTCTAATTACGTTAGAAGATAAACTTCTCTTGAAGATTCTACAGATGTTACTTAACCAAATTACGATGCATGAAGCAGTTAATGAGATGAAACGTGGGAGACGGACGCTCATCATTGCTTCGAAACGGGGAAGAAAATACTATTCCCTCGCTCAGGCTCAAGTCAGCTCAATAATACACTCGCACACAAACTTATATAAGATAAATATAAATAACTCAAATGAATATAAAACGAAGTTTATAGAATTATATATTTACGCATACCATATAATTAACACATGTAAATTATTGTCATTACTGGGTTGTTAAAACATGTAAATTATTATTTTGTTTTATTTCTGCATAAATTTCGGATTTATTCATGTTTTAAGAGTACTGAAAAACTATTAGAGTAATGTACAATCTGTTCATAAAGTAAATTACCATTCACTTTTAAATCTGCTTCAAATTTCAAGTTTCTTCAAGAATTTTTGACTTCTTATCGCATTTAATAGAGTGAATGATCCAAGAGCAGGAGATTATAACTTTTAATTTACAAGTTTTAATTTAAATGTATATAATTAAACTATTAAACCACTCCTTCACTGTACTGTATGTCTTAATTATAGACAATAATTTTGCAGTTGTTATGATTGTCTGTAATTAAGACATAAAGTACAGTGATGGAGTGGTTTAATGAGAAAATAAAAAGACAATCGATATTTCTTCATTGCGAAAGTTAAATGTATACAAATTAATGAAAATAGGAATTAATACAAAATTGGATGAAAATGCTTCGGTTTCCGGCCTTCATCACTTACGTAAAAATCCCTTTTAAAATTTTAAAGTTATAAAGTTTTAAACTTTTAAGTTTTAGGGTATAAGATGTAAAGAAAAAAAGTTTTAAAGTTATTGAAAAATATATAAGAAAACATATGTATCATCATAGTGCTTAGATCATCATTCACATTGGAATCCCAAATCTACCAATAAAACATGTCATGTTATATGTGTATCACTCTTAAGTTTTTTTTACTAAGAAATGCAATGAAAAAAAAAGCTTTCATTTTGCTAATGTTCCCACTGTTATGACACTCTTTGATCAAAACAAGAGGAACGATATCTTCATTTTATTGCCTCGTCTTCTGACCTTAGACATCGGATAAGACTTATCTCAAATTCTTTAATGCTCGGATCTTTTTCTCAGCAATCGGCGCACACTGTTCATAGCTTCACAAGTCAGAGCCCAATTCTTCATTGATAGAACCACAACCTGCTTCTCAGACTCAGAATAACGGAACTGCATGCACTCCGTGTTTTTATAACAATTGCAATGAGTAGCGCGCATGTCACAGTTATTTTGATGAGCAATGTATTTATGTCAAACCATTATGTCTATCAGCAGATATATTCTCTTGCTTCACAAATTAAAGTTAATTTTGATCAGTAGTTCAATATTCACAATCTTTTGAAAGTGGAAGTACAATTATCCCTTTCAGCCACCTCGTCCATTGTAATCCAGACAAATCGCAATTTTATATTTTATTCATTAATTTATTGATCACCATAGATGAACATGAATATAACGCATATAAATGTTTTAGATGTAATTAAACAAATGAATAAATTTTTTCAAAAAATGGAAATTTTCATTGATATTAAAAATTCTTCAATTTTTGAAAAAGTAGTCGTGACAGGAAGGATTATTATTAATATGTAGAACGGGTTCATGCAGAATGTTCAAACAGCTTCATGTCAACGTAACGGCGTCGAGTATTTTGGAAACGGGAGCTAGAGCTCGACAATGGTTCAAGTTGTTTCCTGAATCTTTTTTCAGCTTCTCGTTTCTAGGAGAAATAATGTATTTAATACAAATTTGACAAGAGTCTCGGATCTCGTTCATCACGGTTGTATTATTTGTCCCGAAAAAGAGAGAATCTCTAGCTGGCAAATTGCGTTTCGCTCAGACGAGCTAAAGATCAAATTGGTTTTCCTCGTCTTCCAACGAGTTGACGCTCTCCACCAAGGGACGCAGCGATTGGTCGCGGAGAGTGGTCCCCGACTTGCTCTTCCAGGGTCGAGGGTTTGCTTCAGGGTGAGGGCAGCCATCGTTTAAAAAAACACGCGCTCTCGTATTTACGTGTGTGGGTGCATATCGTCTGGCTCTGCGCCAAAGCTGAGTGCTGCTTGTCAGAAGACAACAAACACAAGACGAGATGCGGGTACCTGCATCGTGCCGGGGAGTCGATGCAGGTCTCTCGTCCACGGAGCCCGCAGCGCGCGAGGCGGGGTTCGAGTTCCCGAGTGCGCGAGGCGGGGATGCCGCGGGTCCGGGTCAATGGAGGGGCGGGGCCGTGCCCGGATTCGGGTGGGGCGTGACGCCCGGACTCCCTCTTTCCCCGCCCGACCATCGCCTTCCCCGCCGCCGCTGCGATGAATGGAGGTTCTGACGTCATCGGTCGATGCAGGTGCGGCGGTGGCGGTGGCACAGAGAGCGACGGAGATGGAGATAGACCGATCGTCAGCCCATCCAGTGCGCCCGCTTTCGACCCGCGCGTCCCGCGCTCGTGGCCCGACGCTGTCCATTGAGAGCGTGAGACGAGCGCCAACGGAGGGGTAGTGGGGGGTTGGGAGGGGGAGGGCCGAACGTGGCGTTCACCTTGCTCACGCTCTAGCGCTGCGGCACATCCCCCTCCACAGCAGTTTATGCGTACAGAGTGGAAAATGTATACTAAGATGCATCCCACAACCACTCCGCTACTTCAATACCAAGTACTTCCTTCCCGACTAAAACAAGATTTTTAAAATCACTTCTCATCCATAAATAGATACTTTTCTATATATATATATATATATATATATATATATATATATATATATATATATATATATANGAACTCACCAACTATTACATATAACCAAAACAACAGCGTGTTATTTTAACACAAAACAATATGGGACGAAGGACCAAAATGCTGTATGATACAAAACGAACAACGCATGCTGGGCGTAAACACCTGTACTCACCGGGTTTCCCCTAGTCCCCGACACAGATCAACATCTTTACATCTGACCATCCACAAGTCCCTGAAACGACACCAGCATTGAATGCGGATGGCACGGCCGTATTCACATCAGTTCAAAACCTCAGCTCATCAATTTCTCCGTCTCTAGACACCGTTTCTCACTGGGCTGCGCCATGCGGTCTCAAACTGAACCACTTGAAATGCAAATCTAAAATATTTTGCCTAAAGAATATTACCACCCCGAGCCAATTAATTATCCATCAAAATACCATTCCATAGACCCTCACTTCTAAGCGAAGCTAAACTAGGAGTCTATTTTGATACGAAACCCATCTGGAAGCCTCGTATCAATCACATTGTAAATATAGCAAAGAACTTTTACTGAGTTGGGAAAATAGAATAAGTTCTTACATCGGTAATTAAAGTAAAAAATTTTCAATAATGATATATTATAGATCGTGAACTTTAAAGAAGTGTTGTGGACATAGGTGCAAAGCTGGTGCAGGTCGGCTAAAGACAACAGCAACGTCCTAAATGAAGCTCTGACAAAGTTATGAAGATCAGTTCGGAATGAAACTGCGATGTGGTCCTTAGAATAATAAGATGGAACGAAAAATGACTTGAATTTGATTTCTAGAACATGATAGAAATGGAAGATTGAGAATTAAAATACTAAGGGAGGGCAACTTTGATTTCAAGGAAAATATGTGTATTTTTCTATGACGCGTGAGGGAGAGAAGGGAAAATTTAACACCACAACTTGAAAATAGAATAAAAATTTTAATTCGAAGTACATAAAATTAATGCAAAATAGATTAATATTATTTCTATTTGTTATTTAGTTCTTTTTCGTTAATTGTATAGTGTTTATTGTTTATAAGCAACATAGCGTGTGTGAAAAGTGATTTTGCCGAGATAATATTTGCTTTTTTCATAAATGGATGGCTTTCGAAACCATAAGCGCAGCCACTCGAGTGAAAATCACAAAGATTTCGCTTCGGTGTTCCACATCATCCTTGGAGAGGAAATTTGTTTCTTATTCTTACCCTGACGGTTGTTTTTCAGTGGTTCCCAACGGTCATTAAAGAATGGTCGAGTTGCTCTCATCCATTTACCAACGTAATACATTTCGCTACACCAACTTCCAGCATGTCCGCCAAAAGTCTATTTTCTACCTCGTTTTTCTTAGCTATATCTTAAGCTATATTGTTTATCGTAATAATCCATTTTCTTGAATTAATCCTTTACGCAACTAGGAATTCGTTAAGAGTAAATTCCTAGATGTAGTACGCAAAGCCCACGATATCCATACATCATACTAAACCATACTTCCATACTATTATATAAATGCGTAATACGAAAGCCAGTCTGTCTGTTTGTCACTCAATCACGACTAAACCACAACACTGATCACCGTGAAATTTATCAAGGATATAGTTTAGTTGTCCAGGATGAACATTGGTTAACTTTTATTTTTTATATGAGTGAAAAACAGATATAAAATGATTTTGAAGATAAATGTCGATGAAATGGGGGTAAAAAAGCCCAGCCGCATTCACTTACTCTGCTTATACGGTTAGAGATAGATGAAACGTAAGAATGGTAATATTGTTCGTTTCAAAGAGTTTTACAAAAAAGTCCGCGACAGCATATGTCTATCTACAAAGGTTTCCCTACATTATCGAAAAAATGTTATTAAAAATAAGTGTGTTAAAATACTTCAAATAAAGAGAATACGTTAAGAAGGAAAAATCAGTCATCATATTTAATGGATTATTTGTTTTGTACATTTAACAAAGATAAAAAATGTCTTTAAATAATTCAATTTCGACTAATAATTTATATTTTACAAGAATTTTAAAGAAATGGTGCAGCCCCGTCATGTCTCGAAAGTAATATACTGTTTTGTATTAAATTTGTATTATAATGAATTTGAAAAATAAGGATGCTGTACATGTTTTTAAAAACCGGTAAGTAAAAGTAATTTAATCTCACAATGAAGTTAGATATTTTTTCTTGAGTAAAAGAAAATTAGTCTAAGAAAAATCCCGACCAACGGCAGGTAATCTGCTAGCCCATACCAATATAAAAATGCGTAACGCGAAAGCGTGTCTGTCTGTTTGTTACTTATCACAATTAAACCACTGAACCTATCGTGATGAAATCTGGCAATGAAGAAATCCAAGATGAATATAGGTTAACTTTTATTTTTTAAATGTATGAAAAGAAAGATAAAAAATGTGGTTGAGTATACACGTCGATGAAATCAGGGGTAAAATCGGACATATTCACTTACGCTACCTAAACGGTTAGAGATAGACGACAACTATACGTGACAATATTGTTTGCGTCGAAAAATTCTACAAAAACGTCCCCGACAGAATATGTCTATCTACTAAGGTTAATTTAAAGTATCGAAAAAACGTTATGAAATATAGAAGTGTTGAAATACTTCAATTTAAGTGAGGTATTTAAGAAGGAAGAAATCCATCTCCATCAAATTTAATGGGTTCTTTGCTTTGTGCATTTAACACAGATATAAAAATGTTTAAATTGTAAAGTTTGGACGAATGGTTTAGATTTTATAAGCGTTTTATTGAAATGGTGCAACCGCGCTGCCGCAGTTGTATCTTGCATCGGAAGCAAAAATTCGACCTGCGAGGCTTCTGGTGAGAGGATCCGTTGGTCAAACGAAAAAAAAGAAAAAAAATCCGAGAAAAAGCCCGCTAATCAGCTATAGTATAAAATACAAATGCGTATCGCGAACGTTGAGTCTGTCTGTCTGTCTGCGACCTGATCACGACTTACCTACTGATCTGATCATGATGAAATTTTGCAAGGATATAGTTTAGACATCTAGAATGAACATGGACTTACTTTTACTTTTAAAATGTGTGATAAGGGAGATAGAAATGTTTTTTAACGATAAATGTCGATAGAATAAAAGAAAGTTATATTTGCGTACGCTGCCAATATGGTGAGAGATAGGTGACAAACTACGATTGGCAATATTGTGTGCCTCATAGAGTTCTAAAAAAGGGTCGCGACTGGATTTGTCTATCTAATAATAATAATAATAAATTTATTGTCAAAAAACAGTACAAACTGCGTATGACCACGTGGAGGAAAATAAACTAATTTACTCTCCGGAAGCAAGCAAGGGACCATCCCATCAATTCCGATCAAGGGCAGAGGCGGATTCAAAAAATTCAACAAAAAAAAAAGTAACTTGAATTGTCCAAAAAATGTTATTAAAAATAGGAGTGTTAAAATACTTCAATTTAAGAGAATAATTTACAAAATTAAAAATCAAATATCAAATTTAATGGAATATTTGTTTTGTGCATTTACCATGGATAAAAAAATTTTTAGATTGTAAAATTTCAACAAATAGTTTAGATTTTAAAACAAGTTTAATGAAACGTTGCAGCCGCGTCATGCCTTGGTAGCGATATTCGACGGACGCGATTCCCGCGAGATCATGTAGTATTAATACAGTTTTGTATTACGCTCGAAAAATCATGAACTTGAAAAATAAGGATGCTCTACATGTTTTAATAAACCAGTAAGTAAAATTATTTTGATATTACAATATAGATTGATTCTATTTTTTCCTGAGAAACAGAAGATTAGTCTAAAAACATTCCCGGGCATCGCAGGGTAATCAGCTAGCAATATACAATTGAATTAATCCTCACTGAAATGTATATTATATATACTGTAATTTTTTCTGTACTGTATGTAAAAATAAACATTTTGATTCTGATTTATTAATGGTCAGCCCCTCTCTACTTTGAAGCTCCTGTTTCGAGATTTGCTGAATTTGCATAACAAACGTGGTTGATTCGCAGGATAACTTAATTTGGATGATAACTTTTTCATTATTTATTAGTTTGAAGTATTTATTACTGTTGCTGAACAATGAATTTATTTTTCACACAACTTCACTTCTTTTAGTGACATTTCAATACCTCGTTTACTAAAATCGCGCCCACGAAATCTAGTCAAAAAACACTCTTACCTCGGATATACTTCAGTTAATTAGCTTACTTAACACACGTGGTAGCTTTACACAAGCAACGTGCAAACATTTGAAATTCCTTTGGCTCACAGTGACTCCAACAGAACTGGACACCTGAGGCTATTTTACGCGCAGGAGCCACCGCTTCCCTTATCGTTGCCGCTAGTTCGCTTTCTAACTATTTCTCCAAGAGGGTTTGTGAATTCTTGATTAAAAGGGGCGTGAAACATAATCACAAGTCTTAAAACAATAAAATCCAATCTGATATTAAACACAGTAAAATATAAAAATATTCATAATAAGAAGAAAATCTTTCGTAGTATTTCCACACCGTAGAATAATATCCCCAATGTTAAGTAGATATTTTATGCAAGAAAATATTTGGTTGGTGGGTACCACAAGGAAACAACCTTATAATCTTGTAATTAAGGGAAAAGATGTAATCGACAACACACCTTCACAAAATGTCGTTTACGAACTTGTTTGTAAAAATTGTTCCTTTTGTTATATCGGACAAACGAAACGTAAATTACAGACGCGAATTAAAGAACATAAACACACTACAACATAATGTTATTTCTTTACATCGTTTACATTTGGATCATTCAATAGACTGAGAAAATGTTTTAATTTGAGATCGGGAGCCAAATTATTATACACGTGTTATGTCAGAAACGTTATATATTAAGTTAACAAATAACATAAAATTTACAATCTGACACAGAAAACTTGTCAAAAATTTATAGTTGTTTTCAATGATTTTTCTGCTTCGAAGGTTTGTGTTTTCAAATTATTTATTTATTCTTTGTTATTGTTTTATTTGTATATGTAGTTTTATTTTTATACTTGTAACTAAGATAAAGCAAACAAATTTGTTGATATGTCCCCACACCAATGTTCTGCTGAAACGTTATGATACTAGAAATAAATAATTGTCTACACAAAAACGTCGATTTAATAATACTATTTAATTGTGATTGTAGACCTAAATAATGTTAATTATTATAGACAATCAATTAAGTTCGCAAACTGTTTTCTATCATTAAAGAAACTTTGAGAAATACATGTAATTTTTTTAAATTCATTCTTCATTCAAAACATGATCCACGTTTCAATGCTGGTTTCAATGCATCTTCTTCAGGTCCATGCTGTAGTCAACTTCATCTTCAAGTTTTATAATTATTTAAGTTTTTTGACTCCGCGAAAACCACTTGAGACGAGATGAACTGTTTGAACTTGTATTCAATATGAACCATGTGACCGTGTTTTACAGTTTTTAAGGTTTTGAATTCTTTAATATTATTACTTGCACTTACTTCATTGTCTAGAATATATGTACGCATATTTCAAATCCTCCAAGAGAAATCAGACAATCAGTGTATTAATTGTTTATTAATTGAACAGTAAAATATATTTTACAACGTAATTTTGAAAAATATATATTACAATTTTTCTTCGTAGATTGATGTATGAATAGTTACCATTTTTTTAAGGAACCTCATTTACTTCACGCAAATTTATCCTATAAGTGGGGAAAAATTTAAGATAAATGAGAAAATTTCATTTTTATTAACGTGGCACTACTATTCTCATAATTATATATTATTTAAAAATATGTCCGCACAGTTGGTTAGTTTATCCCTCAGAAACTCTGTATCTGTATCACACAATCGTAGGACAGAATGAAGCGTTGCCACCATTGTGTTTCACACTCCATTCTAAATCCTATTACGCGCTGGTATTGGAACAATTCACGAACAGTCTCAATCCCATCGTGATTAATATTGATTCAGTTGCGAAAATTTCATTTAGAAACGGGGAATCCCACCACATATGCTTCGCGTCCCCCCTGCCAGAGCGCGCTAGTGGCGAGCCTTGCGTCAGAGTCGTCCCTCAGAGAGGTCAATAGGTCGCGCCCCGGGGCAAACCACTCTACCGCCGCCGCCTCCACGTGGGGCAGCGCCGGCCGCCAAGCAGAGTGCTATCAATGGACTGTACGAAGTACATTCATCAGCACGATATTATCATCTTCAGCGCTGGAGAAATTACAACCCACCCGTATATTCCGTAACGCAACCTGTGAGTAGTAGTAGTATTAATAGTAGTAGTTTTACTTTCTCATGTACATAGTATATAGAAAGTATTGTATCGTGAAAAAATTCAAAAGCGAGACTTCGAAGGATATATCAGTTATGGTTATCCCAGATTCAGAAAAACTTGTTTTTGGCATATCGTATATTGGCATGCTGCAGACGGAGAAAAGTATATGAGAAAGTATGCGCAATGGTTTTGCACCACTAGTTTTTGTTGTGCAATTATATTTTCTCTGTTTAAACAGATAGTTGAGGCGTGCTTATACGCCAATATGAAAGTAAAATTTAGTCTTTGCCGAGACTAAGAAATTTCCTTGTGTAGGTGACATGTTTGAAATGCAACAGATTTCTGCATTTCTGGAAGTACATTTCTAGTTAATGGCAATCTTGCAAAATGTCCGTTTAGTGTTTTGCAAATGACTCCAGTTTAATTTAATAAGATTTTTATGCACATTCTTGTATATAAGCCCTGTGCTGGAAATAACTAAGGGCACAATATGCGCTTTGTTCTCCTTGAAGCTATACGCCATAATGGCATATTTTCCTTGTTTCTCTGCATATTGCGTAGGTTCTCTGCATATTTCGGGCAAGTGGGTCTGGAACGACAATGACGGCTGTGTTTTCTGTTTTGTCTATGATTGTTATGTCTGTTCTATTGTGTTATACGGTGTTGCACGTTATTATAGTTTGGTCGTAGTATAATTTGACGTTATTATTATTTTAAAATGAGCCATCTGCACGAAAAACGATCACTTGCAATAATTTTAGAGTATTTTTATATACTCTATACTTTTTTATACATCGAAAGGAGAGTCTAACTCGACAGCAAAGAGATACACGTAGCAGTCTGTGACGACAGGCGTCGGAGTAACGCGAGGAAGCGACCGTGACGTTAAATGACGTTGCTTCCACTACGTCGCGTCGTAGACCTCAGGACGATGTCGTCAAGCGCTCGCGGCGTGATTCGGTAACAGAACGGTTCAGAAACGGAGCTTCACTTCGACTTGTATACTAAGGACACATGCAGTAGTGGGAACACATACGTCACTTCAACAAACACGATGATGGGGTTAGCATGGAGTATATTTATCACTCGCTGGATTGATAGTGGTAACCATGCATAATTCAAGTGGTGTACTGCGTTGCCAAAATACATATCGGAAATGTTTGCATCAACCACGCAGACCCGCTATTCATCATGTAATTTGTATTGTTCAGAAATTTAGAAGAAATTTTTTCTTGAATTTGTAACCAACTTTCTTTTGTGACTTGTCCGGCACATCACTGTGACATCATTGCGCACATATAATAATAATAATAATAATAATAATAATAATAATAATTTCTTGTAAATACTAAAATCAAACCAAAGAACGGAGTCCTTGGCATGGTCCGTACCCCTTCTTATCCAGCCTTGAGCTGAGAATTGATAAATAAGAACAATAATAATTTAATAATAATATTTATATTAATAATTTAATAATAATAATAACTCCCGTGTGGTGTCGGGACCACCCGGAGTATAGCACAATGATATCTCCCCTTGTCGTAAGAGCCGACTCATCGGAGCAGTTAACCGCTGTCCTACCCTGCACAAACGTATGCCTCCCTTCTTTACTCTCACAGCCCCATCCTTTCCAGCGAAAGAGTGGAATGAGTAGCTCGGAGTCTACCGTCAACCAACAAAATAATCCAGTCCACACCCTTCCCAAATACCTTATCCTTATTACCTGGCTGTAGGTATAAAGACCTCGCCCATCTCATGGAGACAAGACGTAAGAGTCGTAGGGCCTCGGATAAGACGCCGCTGCCTGGGGAGCGCCAGGGCACACTTGGAGCTGGTGCTGAGAGTGACAGCGAGCGGACCACCAGTGTGGGAGTTTCGGAGAGACCAGCGACTCCTAGGGGATATCCCGAACTGGCGTCAGGAATAACTCGTTCCAAACATGGGAACATAGATACCGCGTTACCATCAATTACTTTGCCTCAGCCTTTAAAGACTAGAGGCCCTAACAAGACATCAGTAGACACCCGCTATAAATGGCAACATAAGGACAACTGTAATATTCTACGGACAATAGTGATATTGTGATTTATACCAAATAGCCAAAAAGTGGGAAACTAGTATGAAATATTACATAAGAAAGACACAATGAATTTGTTAAATTAAGACCAGACCTAAGTAGATTTTCCGAACAAAACATAAGTGACAGGTTAACGCATCTACTCAGCTAACCAGTCATAAGTATTTCAGAATAGAACTTGATTAGAGATGAAATCAATCTAAATCACTTTCAGAATGAACAATGTACGCACACACCAGTGGAGTAGGCAACATCTGATCCTGAAGCAAGTGAAGTCCTACTACATTTTTTGTGGGGTTTTAGAGCTCGTCAAAGTCAAGGTCATTAGAGCCCATCCAGGTGGAAAAAAAATGCAGTTTCGCACCAGACGGGAGTACTGAGGTGACTCTTCCCCTTGCGGGGGACTCACCGAATATCTCGACCATATCCACTAAAAGAATCCTCCTGAATTCAACAAATATCTGAACCCAAAGAACAGAGAAAGGGAAAGGAAACAGTTCTCCAATACATTACATCGAAAATCTAATAAATTCTGAAAATTGTAATTTTCAAACTACAGAAGGAAAGAAAAAGAAAAAAGAGAAAAGGAATGAAGAATGCAAATTTAAACCCACTCGTGAACTTGAGCCCCCATCCACTCATAAAATTCAATAGTTTATTAACATCATCCGTTTTATTTTCGAGAATTGTTGGTAAATCTGCAGCCAGACCAATTTGCCTCCGTATTCTCGTGTATTTTCTGCAATCAATTAGTATTGCCATTTGTGATGGAAGAATCAAAACAAGCACGAAATGAGCGATACTTTATTCTTTTTCGGCAGAAAAATGTAATAGTTATTTTAACACCTTCTTGTCTCTTCTTTCTTCTTGAAAAAAACAAAATTTAAAACAATTGCGACAGACTCGATTCCAATGAGACTTTCTCTTTTGCAAGATATTAGTTTCTCATTGAATTACAGAGATACAAATTCTTAATCATTGAAATCATCGCGCTTAAATGTTCGTCTCACAGAGACGTATACTCACACCCAGAATACAGTCTTCGAAATCGTGTCCAACCACAGCGTACCAGAAAACACCCCCTTCTTCAGCGCAGTCTGCTACAGCTGCTACTCGGCTCTTACAGCGACCTTGAACCGTTGACTGCTCGCGATGCTGTTCTCCAAGCGTTTTGTTCGTCCTCGATCGAGCTCGCGGCAAATTATTTCGGTCACCGAAGTGCTACCGTTTTTTGTGCTTCGTCCAATACGTATTTCGGAAAACTTTTTCAACGCATAAATGGCTTCACTTGGAGCCCTCGAACAATGTTTCGTACGCGTTCAACTTGCGTCTTTCTCGGCCGTTCGTTAATAAATTTAATTGCGATACGGACCACAAAATTTAATTATTTCAAACTACGTTCTTACGTTCTTTCGCTTTGTTCCACGGATCATCCGATACAATGCTTCTCGGAATATTTAAACTCAAATCGTACTCTCTGACGAACTACGGACTATTCAGCGCGACCGTCCCCTCTGATGAGCCGCGTGAGAATGAGAACCAACTGTCCTCTCCGATGATCCGCGTAAAATTGAGACTGGACTGTCCCCTCCGATGATCCGTGTAAGATTGAGAACGATACCTGTCGCATTTCCTTCTTTTCAGCAATTCTCCCCACTCCAATTTAAATTTATCGCACGGTGCATCCCGCCAATCAATTATCTCTAACAGGTTCCGCGTCGCTAACTACCGCAAGGTGTATTCACATTTTTCCAACTATCACTATCGGATTTCCAAAGTTTCTATCTGCGTCTGATACCTCACAGAACGCACTCCTAATTGGCGCTCATTCAAATTAGTAACCTATAGGATTTTCGGTACTAATTCAGCCATTATTTTCCGCACATGTTTCAAAATAAGATCACACAATCCTCTAACCAATCCGGGTCGTTAGATAACCCCCCTCTCCTTTAAAAAATTTAGATTTTGCACATACATCCAAAAATACACAATTTTTTTTCTTTACTAAATTCAAAACAAAATAATAATAGCGAGTGTTCCTTAGTCTTCCATAAGTATTCTCAAAATAAATAATACCGTATCCGGATTTAATCTTACGACTTCAACACTGCATACAATTTATCAGTTACATGTTCATTTCTTATCCTAATTAAACACCATAATCCTATTTACATTTTAATAATCTTCAATTCCTAACACTCCACCTATTTTAATACCCCAAAAATAAAGAAAAACAATCACAATCGACATTGTCCGTTCCATTCCTATTCCACTTTTAATCGGTCTTATTTTCTTTTACCACTTCGGTCGGATTCACTGTTCTATCAATCTCATATTAGCGTAACATTTTTTTGTTGTACTCGCGTACATCTTATTCTGATCTGTTTTCTTCCAATAGTGTTTTTATTTCATCGTACCCCAATGTTCGGCGGTACCGTTTCATTTGATCTAGGATGATTCCCGTCTCTCATCTAATCGAAATAAACCTCTTCCTATGTTCTAAAATGTTGACAATACTCGCTCGACCTCGTTCTGGCTTATGTTCCTCTGAATCTGATCCTCGGACGTCACATCGTGTTTTCTCAATTCACTTACTTCCTATTTTCCCTTTGCGCATTTACTTCATCGACTCGTACACTTAACATTCTTTATATTTCGCACCCAATATCTCCTCTTCGCATATATAAGTTGGCAATGGGACGGCATATTTTTCCTCGTCTGCGACGGCAAAACTCATCGACACTTTCCCTCATAATCTCATAACTCCACAAAATCCATAATAATTACGTGCACGATTAATATTTATCTTTACAAAAAAAAATTCGGAATATCCGTTTCATAATTCACACAATATTTCCTCCTTATTTCATTCTCATCACAACCTAATTCACCTGACGAATTCGAGTGACATTAATCGACTTTTATGAATTTAATTGGGTCAAACTTTCAATATTTATTTTCCAATTTCGATGATAATTACTTCATTACACACCCCACCAAAAAATCATTTCTAGGTCCTGGTCAGTTTCATAAACACTATCTTCAATTAACTTGTTTTCTATTATCCTCTGTTACACCCCTTTTAATTCTTGCTCTACGTTTTCTCCTCATTAATTCCTTTAATTCTCGACCTTCTTGAGTAATCGTTCTTATACCATTCTCCACGAACTTTATCGATTACACCCCTAAATATCCATCGTATAACACGCAAAAAAATAATCCCTTTTTTCGCGACGTATTAATTCACACCTTCATTAAACCGTTTCAAAACAAAAAAATAAATCACTTTCACATCGCCACGTCCTCCTGGCTATAATATCTCCCCTCCAAAATATTCTATCATCCTAATATTTACAACATTATTAATCCCCAAAAATCCTATTCTTAAATTTACTACTACTCAGAAAAAAATCTCCTAATCACTACCTTCCTCACTACTATTCTTTCCTCATCCACCTCACGTTTACTATAACATACGAATATCAAATGCTCCTAATATCTCTTTATATGTCATGTCCAGTTATATCTCGAAAAAACTTCTGAATGATATTCTTCGTTGCGCTCTACATAAATCATCTACACTCCCTCTCCATCTTAATACATTTCATAATTATAATACCACAGTACTCTTCCTAAAATAATACACTCCTCGATATAATACCTTCCAAAACAAATACACAACCACTCCTACCTAACACATCTATTCCCTATGCCATGTCCATTCTGAACACGTTTCCAAAATAATATATGTCACAAAAATATAATGAATCTCCTTCCTGTCACGTCCCATCTCACCACTTTCCCCATCCACGCCATGTCCCACTCGGAACATGTTTGATATCATCATCATTATACATCTCAACATAAATCTACACCATTCTCTCCCTCAAAATCATCACGCCATGACCCACACGGAACATGTTTGATATCATCATCATAATCATCGTACTCTTAGTAAAAAAATCCTATTCACTACAACTCCTCCCTATGCCATGTCCATTCAGAACATGTTCCCAAAATAATATCATATGTCACAAAAATATAATGAATCTCCTTCCTGTCACGTCCCATTCCACTACTTTCCCCATCCACGCCATGTCCCACTCGGAACATGTTTGATATCATCATCATAAACTTCTCAAAATAAATCTACACCTTTCCTGACCCACTCCTCTCTCTAATATTTCGAAAAAAAAATACTCCTGTCAATCATCACCCTGTCACCTCTTATAATCCACTGCTTTCCCCATCCACGCCATGTCCCACTCGGAACATGTTTGAGTGCCCCCTCCATCGCACCCAATAGTACGCTCCACCAGCATCTGAGCGTTCCTGCTTAATTTCATATCTCCCTAACTTCTTTCTCAAAAATACACTTCATCTCATAATACCAATCCTCACACAATAATCCTAACCAACTCCTCCCTATGCAATGTCCATCCTGAACATGTTTGAGTGCCCCCTCCATCGCACCCAAAAGTACGCTCCACCAGCTTCTGAGCCTTCCTTCTCTTTACTACGCGAACTCTATTGTACAATACTCTCTTACAGGACGCAGGTTATAAAAACTGAAAGTCCCCATAATCCTTCCCACATCATTTGTCAGTTGGGCTACGTTTGCAGTGGTTATTCTAGTAATGGTATATGGTCCCTCGGATAACGGAAAAAAATTGTATATCATTTTGTTCTTGGGGTCTGATACATGCGGTACTCGTAATAATACTTTCTGTCCTTCCTCAAACCTGTACCCTTTCACTTTCGAGTACTCTTTTCTTTTACGACCCGCAATCACTAAATTTCGTCGTAATGACACGTCATCTACTATCACGGGGTCGCCAATCGCTTCGTGCCGGTCTAAACTGGCCAATACATGGGGAGGTTTCCTACTAAAATGTGCTTCATAAGCGCTGCTCTTTAAACTCTCGTGAAGCACGTTGTTTAACCAGGTGTTCAACATGGGGATAAGTTCACTCCAGGTTTCATGCTTCTTATAACAATATACTCGAAATAACCGCCATATTTCCCTCATTATTCTCTCCGCAGGATTGCTTTGCGCGTTCCTAATAGATGAATAAATGGGCGTTATGCCTTCTGATAATAATGACTGCCGCCAATTTTCACCGGTGAACTGAGTTCCATAGTCAGATAATATTCTACGATAACCCTCGGATATTTGAAAAAATTCAAATAATTTTTTCAGGCATTCCCGTGCGTTTTATTTTTTCCCTGCTGCTACTCTAACTAGTTTACTGCATACATCCATCATTACCACCACATATTTGTACCCCTCTTTGGTCTTCGGTAAGGGCCCATATACATCAATAGAAAGAAGATCATTTTTTCCATCTGGAATAATCTCGCGGTACTGGCTTTGATAACTACGGTTCGGAAATTTGGTTTTCATACAGATTAAGCAAGATGATAATATTTTGCGAATTACACGCCTCATATTAAATACAAAAATACAAAAATAATCTTTTTCGGGCCGTAATGAGCAAGTGAAGTGTGCGCAAACTACACGATTTCATTTATTATACTAGCCGGAATCCACACCCGAAATATTTCTGGGTCAACGTTTACCCTGAACAACACCACACCATCAAACAATTTGTTTTTCGCGCGGTTCCTATTTATCATTTCGTATCTATCATCCTCCTCACTCGTTTCCCCCTCCAAAAACATTTTTATCTGCCCTATGCGTGGATCAGCTTGTTGCAGTACCGATATATTATCCCAATTAATGTTTGGCTCATTAGTGATTCCTAAATGAATAGCGGCCATTTTTAGATCTTGTTTCCTACTCGCTTCCCCGATAACGATGTTTCTACTTAAATAATCGGGCAAAAAATTCACTTTACCAGGGCAAAATTCTAAAATAAAATTGAATTTCTGGAGCCACATGACCCACCTGAGTACTCTGTCGTTGTTAATATGACACTTTGCGAGGAATGTTAACGCCTTGTGATCAGTTCGTATAACGAATTCACGCCCCAAAAGATATCGTTGTAATTTAGATAACCCCCATACGATAGCATTGGCCTCCTTTTCAGTAGTGCTATAACGTAATTCCGGTCCTTTTAATGCTCGGCTTGCGATGGCAATAATTCTATCTTGTCCATTTATCACTTGTGTTAGTACCCCGGCTATGGCTAAATCGCTACTGTCTACCTGCAACGAAATCTTCTCACGATAATCAGGGTGCGCGATGCAACGCGTTTGATGAAACACGGCCCTTGATGTCATTAAACGCCTGTTCCTCTCTTTCCTTCCATTCCCGTTTTTGATCGTTGCGCAATAATTTTAATAATGGAGCCCAAACTATGGCATATCTTGGGCAGAAACGCGCATAATAGTTAAATAACCCTAAAAACGATTTTAATTCCTTCTTACTGCGCGGAGCTCGAACTTTATCAATTTCCATGATCGTTCCGTCCTTAATTTTGAATCGCTCACGAGAAACTTTATATCCCAAAAAATCGATTTCCTTTACCCCGAAACTTGATTAATCTAAATTCAAATAGATATTGTTATTCCTCAACGCCCTTAAAAATTCATCCAACTTTGCCACGTGTTCTTCCCAAGACCGTGAAAACAATACTACATCGTCGACAAACATAACAACATCATCCCCTTTTAATTTTGCATTTAAACAATGAATTAATCCACTCCCAGAATTTTTAAATCCGAACGGCACCCTTTTGAATACATACGAAATTCCCTCAAACAAGAATCCTGTAAATTTCCTATCATCTGGATGGATTGCCATTTGCCAGTACGCAGCAGCTAAATCAGTATTTGTAAACCATTCTACAACACCAAATCTTTCTAATATCTCTTCAATTCGAGGAGGCTGTTCGCAGTACGGTATAGTGACGTCATTCAGCCTACGGGCATCCAAGCATAATCGTAACTTCCCGTCCTTTTTCTTTTCGACCACTAGTGGACTACAATATGGCGTACTCATCCGCATAATTATCCCTCTTTCTTCCATATCCGAAATTAATTCTTGACCTCACTTCCATACGCTTCCGGAATCGGATAGTTGCGCTGTTTGAACGGGGTATAATCTGTCTCTTATACACATCTAGATGTGTATAAGAGACAGAGACTGGACTGTCCCCTCCGATGNCGCAACAATACTTCACAAATCTGTTCTTTTTGGGTGTTATCTAATAATGGGTTTTCCCATTCTCGTTCGTTAATTCGACTTTCCAAATCGACCCTCTCTAAACAATTTACCTCGGCAATGTCCTCTATCTCGTTCATATCCCAATAACCGTCCAGTACAAAATTAACCCGGGTTTTTAGCTCTATGACACGATCTCGATAATTAATCTATTCAACGAATTCACACATAAAATCGTGCCCCAAAATAAGGTCATGTAAAAGATTCTTGACTACCATCGTAACAACTTCATAATTTACTCCTCCAATCTTAATATTAATCATCACCTGGTTAGTGATAGGGCCCGACCTCTTTTTATTAGCTCCGATAATATACGCTCGATTCATTGGAAGCATCGGTAACATTTCTATTTCATTCCACTTGCAAAATAAATTCTCGGATATAGCAGAAATTTCGGAACCGGTATCTAAAAGAGCTTTGATTTATTCCCCATGAAATTCTACAAATATGGACGGACATTGCCTGGCGAACTCGTCTCTGGTCCTCTTCCACAGCGCAGTCTCGTTATCGAGGTACACAAAGGTTCCTATTTGGACGCTACTGGTTGCGGTGCAGTCGTCCGTCCCGCCGTCCCTTGTCGCGACGAACCTGCTTCGTTTCCCGGCCCTACTGTACTCCCTACTGACTCTCGCGTAACAGCTGTTTCGCGTTGCTCCCGCTCAATGATATTTCGCAATGTACTACCGATCTCGTCAGGTTCCTCCCTGCGATATGGCCGACGATCTACCGGTTGCGAATTTCTTGTATTCCTAATCGGCCCGCTCCAATTATTATTTTGCGACCCTCTATAATTATTCCGATTCACAAAATTTATCGTGCTCACTTGATTCACTTGCGTAGGTGTCCTCGGAATACTTGAAAATATGGCATCATATTCCCCTAGCAAACTTTGGAATCTATCGCTACTTGTAGGCCCAGCACTTTTCAATAGGTTTTGGATCGTTGGATTAAAATGCCGCGTTAATATCGCGATTATTTCTGCGTCGTCCGGTGGTGGAGGACACATTTTTAACATCGCGATCTTCCGCGCGCAATAATTCCGCATACTACCCATCGACACCGAATACGACCCGTTCATTAATGATATTTTGAAATTTAATTGATCCGAGTCACTCCAGTACCTCAAATAGAATTTTTCTTTGAATTCAGCGAAGGTTTCTGGGTATTTTGTAACGTGTTTAGCGTTTCCGGCCATCATCTGGGTCATCAACTTGGCTTTCGTAGGCTCCGAAAAATTACAAAGCGAAAAATATTGCTCCACGGCTTTCATAAAGGAACACGGATGGTCTCCGCCCTCTCCTTTAAATAACAGATGCGACGGAATATTTAACATCGACGTGCTTCCTACTCCTCTACCCTCAGCGACATTATCCAGACGATCATTAACTTGAGCTAATTTTTCTTCAACTTCTGATTTGACGGTACCCACGGGAGAATTTATTTTTTCCTTCAATTTACCTTGCTCGACTATCACCCCTTCTACTTTAAATTCTACTCGTTTTTCCACGTCTTTTAACTCGTCAAATATTTTTTCCGATTGTACATTTTGTCTTTTTGACTCTTCAGCGATTGTTTTCTCGACAGCAACGAATTTTTCTGCGTATTCGTCTTGTTTTATTTCTAAATTAGCTAATCTATCGATATCAAAATCGTCAGTATGCCTTGTGATCTCTGTACACATGGATGGTGCGTCTGTGAAGACTGCGCACCATCTACACACATCGATCAAGACATCTGCATCGAGTACTCCGCAGTCCTAGAACAACTCACTCTGGAACTACACCAGGTCAAATACCAGCAGTTCTAATATTAATAACAATGAATACAAGGAAATGGGAAAATCAATCCGCGGATCCGAATACGTATCCGATGATAACAAGCTCATCAACGAACAGAACATTTCGCCTTCCACCTAGACGTTGCATGATTCAGTTCCAATGTCTACACAACAACTTCCCATCGGAGGATCAGTTACTATTTCTCACACAAATCAGCCGACGAAACAGCTCAGATATTCCCGGACCCGCTAAACGAATACGTTTGGGCAGTCCAGCTTCTGAAAGTGAAACAATACCAACTGTAGACGTACCTTCTACATATAAACTAAAACCCCAAATGCATTAGCACATTCTAATGTATGTTGTAAAGAAATACATCACGCCATGATGTTTACGCCGTCGTCAAGACGAGCAACACAGACGCTCTACTTCCATGGCCAGAATAACAAACTCCATCCGCAAGAGAGTCTCCACATACATCACGTTGTTGATAAACATTGAGAGATTCCGTGACTCCACGAGAAGCACATGGATCAAGCTTGCGTAGTATGTTTATTAAGAAGATTCGAGAAAGACCAGATAGATGACCGTAACAGCTATGTTACGTCATCAACGCGTCGTTGATTTTTAATAGAGGAGCATTTACCCCGAGGTTAGATTAGCGACTTAGCAACCACCAAACATTCAGTTCTGGTTTAGCTCTTGACCTGGACGGTGCTCCTCGAGAACCTCCTCTTCAAAAGTTCAATCAGACCACGCGAACGAACGCCCTTCCGCTGCCCAACTGGCCACGCATTAGTACATGCTAACGCCAAAAGGGGGCGCTACAAGTACGAACGTATATAGCTCACGCTAACGAACGTCGTTCCGCTACCCGATTACGCTTTAGTTCATGCAAAAGTCAAAAGGGGGCGCTTCACGTCTATAGTTCACGATCACGACTAGAGGTGGCGCTGTACAAGCAACTGCTACACAGTTCAAGCTAACACCGAGAAGCGACACTCCACGAACTACTGATCCCTAGTTCTCACGGACGCCGAGAGGGGGCGCTTCACGGATTGCTACCCGTGGTTCACATCGACGCCGTCAGGGAGCGCTCAACAGTGGTACTATCTTACAGACGCTCAGCGAAGCAACAGCGTAGTGAGTTAAGATTTTATCTCCAAGAAAGACAACGGACGTTTGCAATTTGCGTGCCCCTGCTGTCATTGGGCAAACTGTTACTATTTCTCTTGACCTTTGTCACATTACAGAAATAAACAAATTCTGTTACTTTTGAAAATATTTATGTATATTTATTTTGGAAAGGGAGACGCTATTACGAAGCAAATTTCGGTACAGACATTTGCGAAGTAATATCCCGGACCAACATACACCAACAAATGATATTCTTGACATTAACCAATATATCGTCTTGAGCGTTTCGGGAAACAGCAGTCTCAGATCTAACAGCAACGTATCCCTTACTACTGTATCCGTTATACCTTTATCACCAGGAAATGACCAACTCGCATGCAATGAAAATACAATTTACAGGGGAACGTAGATATTCTACTTCAGGTCTAATGAACAGACGATCGGAGTTAATTCAACACTCACTACCAACACCGGACAATCTTCCATGGACAATGGAAACCATCATACTTCTCCATTACGAACTCCGCCAACACCGAATGTGTTCACTTTCTCACCAAACGCTACCGCTGCCCGCCGCATCTTCCACGGCGAAGAAGATTCGTACAGCAAATAGACGTCTGCATTTTACCAAGCAACAGAGCACTTCCTCAGTACCTATGATAACCAACCAAATACCAACAGCAGAAAATATTACCAATCAATCGTCACCCGTAAATCAGACAACTTCAATAGTTCCATTCAACATTCAGTACTAACAAATGCAAACGACCAACATCATTCGCCTACGCGGACCACGGAAACCACATTCACTTCATCTTCAAATCCTCCACCGGAAATTCATCAAGATTCCTTAAGAGACTTGCTCAAACACTTAATTGGTCAAATCAGTTGTATACATAAGCTACAATTCAAAGAATTAAATACCTCACAAATTTCCTGTTATATATCGTCCGTTACGGTAACAGGACATTCCGCGTCTTTGGAGTTGGGTTGGGCGACATCATAGAACATATAGCAAATATATTCAGTTCCGTAACCGAAACAGACAACCACACCATCGAAGAATGTTGTCAAAATTAGTGTGAAGACAATAAAACACTTCGCAATTTAAATAAAAATCTCCAGTCTGAAAATAGACATAATCTTATTGACGTACTCGAGGAAATGAAAACGCAATACACATTTCAATCACACCTAGAGTCCTTACGTTTAGTGCCACATGATATCAAGGCCCGGTTTTTGAAAGAACATGGTACATCCATAAAATCATACATTAATATGCTCTGTCAAATGGCTAACGCAGAGAACAAAGAAATTCTCAGAAATAAACACTACTTTACTTTCATTAACGAACATTTGCTTCAGGTTACTTCAATGTACAACATGTGCAATGGATAGAAACGCTATTCAAAGAAAATAATATTGATTCGGCAAAATTTTATGCCCATTTCATACTCATCCAAACAAGATATTTCGAAAGAAAAATGGTTTTTTTCTCATGGGTGATACAAACATGGGCAAATCATTAATTATGGAAAGTTTGATGCTGGTTGCATAGGTTCTAATAATTACCAAATCAAAGGATAGATCAGCATTTCATCTTAACCAATTACTTATTAGTTCTGCTATTCTGTAATGAACCGTGTATTACACCGGACAATGTTGGCGATTGGCAACTACTACTCGAAGGAAAGCGCATTGACGTCGACCAAAAACATTGAGATAAAGAAGAAGTTCTACATCAAATGATCGTTATAACTACAAACACACCACTCAATTATTGGCTAACGGATAATGAATCGGAACATTTATATGAACGCATATTCACATATAAATTTCTTACACTACATACCTCAATATCTCAATACCAGAAAACCAACTCACATACAAATCTTGAAAATTTAAAGAGGATGGTACGTACAATTCTCACAAAATACAGAATACACCACCCTAAAGCCGCAGTTGAACGCCTTTACATTCCTAGGAAAGCAGGTGGTCGTGGTTTGTTGGACCTGAAAGTGTTGTGTAATCGTCAAGTAACAGGACTCAAGAAGTACTTTTATGCAAAATCTGAAATGTTTCGACTACAAAAAGCAGAAGTATCGAGTGACAAAGGTTACACTCCACTGAACCTCAGTAACAGTGAAAACAATCCTACTATCACCACATTCACGGACTGGTCGAAGCCGAGGAAGACCAAGACTCTCCATGGCAGATTTCCCAATGCTCTTTAAAATGCCGATCACGATGCACTGGCTCAGAGATGGGGCTATATTTGAAGAGACGGAGGGATTCATGCTAGCTATCCAAGATCAAGTCATCGCAACCAGCAACTATAAAAAGTACATTGAAAAGCAAGATGTTAACGAGAGATGTAGAATCTGTCACCTGTCATCAGAAACAATAGATCACATTACCACTGCATGTACAAATTAAGCTAACACGCTCAAGAATATAAAAGACA